>VZTE01001857.1:3917477-3988539 GCA_013397775.1 Eulacestoma nigropectus
GAACCTTTTTTTTTTTTTTTTTTTTTTTTTTTTAAAGAGACTGCCTGACATCCAAGGATTCATGGCAGGTCACAAACCCCAAAAGAAAATGCTGCGGGCCTGCAAAACCTAATGCAGCCAATGAAACATTGCTTTAACAGCACTGCTCAGTTAGGGAGCCAACCTAAAAGTGGCAGAATGGTCCAGAGACACCCTCATAGTGTTCAAAGCGCAACATGTCCACGCAGGATATAAACATTTCAGCGTGACCTTTTGCCACAGCAGATAAGCTGTGAAAGCCACAGGAGATCCCTGCTACAGAAACAGAGCTTACACTGGAATCTGTGTTTTGTGTAACAGGAACATCACAGGAGTTGTGGAAGCAGATGTACCTAAATTTAGAAGGTTACAGACACAGTTTTGTCTTTAGGTGTCAACATTCTGCTGTGACACAAAGGCATTCTAAGCACTGAGCTCATTGTTAGACATAAACGTGTGACACTGGAATAGAAAGATACATGAAAGTTTCACTGCACCACATTATATCCTCTACTTTGAAAAGGCACACATATTTACTCGAAGAGAGAGCTGCTGGCCTCCTCATATTATATTTAAAAACAATGTTTTCCTTCATTCAAGGAAGAAAACAAAAACAATAAAAAGAAATGAAAACTTTCTTTGTTCTCAAGGCACTGCTACCTCTTGGAAAGCTTGTCCTTCAGGTACTATTGCAATATTTTAGCTTTGACAGCTGCTCTGTTGAGACATGACAACTGATAAAACGAAGCTTTGTCACTCCAGCTCCAGTACAATGCAATGCAGTCACATGTCAGCAAGAAAAGAACTGAGGACAATATGTGATGCATTGTTCTTGCATAACTTGTTTACTAAAAATCCCATTACAAGTGTGGTGAAGACCAGCTGAAGCATCTAAATATGTTGATGAAGTTAATCTAATGAATGGCTGAATGGACAAGAACACTGCACAGTGTACTTTAAGACAAGTATATTCTTTATACTTGCAAGTCACGCGGGCACTGCTGATGCGTAGTAAACAGCAAACAAAAAAAATGCTGCTTGTTCTATTTCCAACAATATTTTTGTTTGTATAGAAACTTACCCTTCCCTCAGGCCTGCCTCTCCCTCTCTACTTGCATGTGGGATTTCAAGTGAGTACTCATCACATGGTATCAATAAATGTAGGTCTATTAAGCAACACTCAGATGACCAAAAAGCTTTTGGTTGGTTGGGGTTTTTTCGGTTTTGATTTTTTTTCCTTTTAGTTAATGAAGGCTCTTATACTTTCCCAAACAAATACTAGAATCAATCAAGAAATATTGCAGTGGAAAAACATCTTCAGAGATCTGCAGCATTTAAAGGGAGCAGAGACTGAAAGCTGTTTCACACGGTCACTCTGATACAGGAAAGGGGGAAACGAAAGAAAGGTCAGCACCCTGGGCTCAGGAACTCCATCTCTTTACAGATTGTACACAACCAACACACACTAGAACAACCAGCTCCCTCACAGCCCTGGCACTGATTCCTCTCTGAAAGTACACGGACTATGAAAATCCAAAGGATAACATCTTCTTGTTGGAAACAATCTGGAGAAAGTGGAGAAGGTCTGGGAAGCACAGTGACCTTCGGCACTGCTAAAGCTGCACGTGGTGCACGGGAGGAGCTCACTGACTGTCAGGGGTCACATGAAGAGGCATTTACTGCCAAAACTCACCACATTACAGAACAAAAAACCTGGATCTACTGTAGCTCTTTGTTACTGAGAGATGTACAATATTTACCAACAAGCAACAAATGAACTAAATATGTTCCTCCTAAATTAAGTAATCCATCTGTCAATAGCACAGACAAGATTCTGCTTATGTTTTAAAGAAACAGCATTTTGCATATCATTGCACTTACCCTTAGCTGTTCTCTTTCACAACTCATCTGTTGTTTTGAACTCTACAAGGGGAAAAAAGAAAAAAAAAGCCAAAATAACTTTGAAAGCATAACATTCTTGCCACAACAAAGCTGCTAAGTCTACCTACCTTACACATATAAATATTGGAAATGCAACCATTTATCTAAACATAATATTGTCCTGTGCATCCAGACAGAATCATTACCGCAAAAAAAATATTTTTTCCACTTATATTTTAAATTTACAAAGGTCAAAACGAAATTAACACCAGAACCCACAACAAATCTGAAGTAGAAAAGAACCTTTTTTAGGCTTTAAACTCCTCATTGGCAGTCCAGTTCAGGAAGAAGCTTTCCTCCTTTTGTGTTCTATCCCAAGTCTGTTGTATTTGTGAATATCCCACTGCTTCCATACCGTGATATATTCACAGCACAGCTCAGGAATAAAGACACAGAAGTTTCAAACAAGTGATAAAACACATTCCTATGAAAACTTCCAGTTTTAATCTGGTGTAAAAGTCACTCTGAAGATGATTTGATTCCACAGCATATTTGTTCCCATACTGCTGTGCTTCTGCTCTGCCAGAGTTACAAGAAGCACCGTTCAGAGCGTGAGAGCTGCTGGCTGGGCAGGACCTCACTCCCCGTGACAGCAGACACGGGGCAGTGGCAGCACAACTTGGGACATCCCAACTCTGCCAGAAGGAAAAGGATCCTCCAGGAAGAGCTCTGGAAACAACAAAGGCCCTGAAACACCCAGTTCCCTGCCTGCTTTTCAGCTCCCAGTCTGCTTTCCAGCTCCCTGATGTCTAACTCAGTCATGCACCAGGACCTCCGAAACCAAACTTTCAAAGCTTTGCTTAGGAGGGCACTCGGATGTTGATTTGTCCGTGTGGAGAGGGGGTTTTTGTGTCTGGTTGGGTTTTGTTTTGTTGTTTTTTTGTTTGGTTGGTTGGGTTTTTTTGTTTGGTTGTTTTTTTTTGTTTGTTTTTTTAAATAATTTTAGAATAATTATAGAATCATTAGGGAGCATAATTAGCCTTGAAAGTGCAATCACTGTCAGTTCTGTCAGTAGTGTAGATGGCAAACAATCCATAAAACATGAAATTGGATGCAATGTTTCTGAGGATATCTTCAAAGGTTTGGAATACACTTATCGCTACTTCGTACTTAGAAACAGTTAAAACACCAACCAATACCCATTCGTACAAGATGTTTTTACTCTGTAGTGAAGATGAAAATGGGAACTTCTCAGTCAAAGTTAGGTTACTACAAACAAAATAAAACTGCCTGTTTTTCACCACAGATGGAGTCCTAAAAAGTACATTACAGGCTTAACATTCTACTTATATAGCAGAAGTTTTACAACAGAGTTCCAGTATGTAAATACAAACCTAACAGAAACAAACGATCTTTGAAGTTCCTATCAGGGAATGAAAAGTACAGGAATTCAGCACAGGTCTAATTACAATTCCCCTAAGGAGCCAAATTAAGTACAGCTGAAGCGACTGTCACTTGCAGACTAATGATTCCACTTATCAAAGTTCATGACTTTACACCATTTATGAGTCACTTTAAGGTTATATTAGTCTGCATGATAAGTGTGTTTGCATAAGTCTCAAGAATTAATTTCAGACCTGAATTCCACATGAACCTCTTCACCTTGATTAAAAATAAATATAATAGAATATTTCAGTTGGAAGGGACCTACAGTGATCATCTAGTTCAAGTTAGAAGTGAGTTTGTGTTGTTTTGTTCAGGGTCTGTTTTACTATTTAGGTTTTCTGTGTAAGCCCCCACACCAGAGATTTTAACTTCTGGTGGTGGGATGGAGGGGGGAGTTTTGGAATGCAAGAAAGGTGAAATTTGTAAGATAACAAGCAAAAAAAAAGTGTATCAAATACTCAGAGTGGAGAAAGGGTTGTAGTTATTGACTAATAAAGCAGAGTTAATTCTGTGTTTAGTTAGTAGCTATCTGCTCCTATAATCTGAAACATAAAATACCTAACACCTCAGACAGCAAAAAAATTGTATGTAAGATGGAAAAGAAGCGTTTATGAACAGGAGGAGAATACAATAGAGAGGCAAAGAGTGAATAAGTGAATAAGAGGACTGCATCTTAACATCCAACTGCTCCTCCATCTCTGGCAGCAAAACTAACAGAAGAAAAACATCAATTTACTTTAAAACAAACACCTTTCATATGAATGTGAGAACACTATTTTAAAGTATTTTTTGATTCAACTACCTCCATGACACTCTGTTTACTCTGAAAGGAAAAAAAAAACAAAACAAGGGCAATGTGCAAGACACACCAACAGTGACAATTCCCTTGGTTCAAAGTTCAGAAAATGGTTGATTCCAAACTGCGTTTTAGCTGCAACAGCAAAATCCATTTCAGAGCTGGCTTCCCTCAGAGTGAACATCCACCTAGATAGCTCCCTCATTGCTCTTCATACTAGCAGCTTTCCAGAAAAAAAGCAGCAAGGCTTAGTGATAAGGCATTATTAGGATGAGATTAAAAGGAAAAAATTAAACAAACCAAACTTACCTTAATAAAAAAAAAATATTTTTTCATAGTTTAAACACAGATGCCATCTGCCTGTCTGGCCCTCTATTTGTCAGCTCAAATTTATTAAAATACATCTGGGAAAGGCTCATTAGGACACGAGCAGCTCTCTGTGCGTTTCACCAGTGCCAAGTTTGCTCTCTCATTTTGTCTTTTTTGCTATCTGTGCCAGTTTAAGAGAAACATCCTGGCAGTACTGAGCACTTAAGGGAAAATATAAATAATGCATTTACAATATGTAAACCTGTACAGATAAATGAGAAAAACTGAAAGCCATAACATATTTAATTAATGATCAAGAGACGCTAGAAGCAAACCTTGTGCAATTCCTGCAATTTTAAATACGTTGCTTATCAATCCTAAATTTACTTTGTTACGTCTCTGGATTGAACCCTATGCAATTAACTATTCATTTATTTTAGTTTAAGACTGGTCAGTTCACTGAGTGTCATTGTGTCAAGCTCTCACATACTATGAGTTTAGTGGAAGAATGCGTAAAAGATTTATTCCCTTGAAAGAATTTCATCAAGGAAAAAAAAATGAAAGAGCTACAGGCTTCTTTATAGGACAGCAGTCTTAGAAGACACTTGTGCTGTCAGGCTCCATCTTTTTAAACCAAAAAAAGACTCTTTGGAAATACTGTGCAACCTGCTGGTGTCATTCCCCACCGAGTTAAGGACTAGAACAGGGAAGTCTGTTTTGTTTTCTTTAAGTAACAGTAACAGGTGTGAGACTGAATATCTGTTAAATGTATTTATCAGTTATCCACTCTTCATAAGGACACACAAGCCCTGGCTCCCAGGGAACTGGAAACCAAACAGAAGATGGGACCCATCTCTGAATGAACGGACAGAGAGCAACAGCATTACTCCAGGTGCTAAGGAATACCGACAGTCCACCTGGGAAGTTCTTTTCCTGTCAAGTTTTTTAAGTGTCATTTTTAAGAAAGGGTTTAGGTGACTGAGGAAAGAGAACAATAAGAGGATGATCAAGTTATTTACAGAAAGTCTGCTTAAATGTAAGAAACCATTTTTGTTGCAGTACAACATTCCCAAGTATTGGGTTTATATTTTCAAATTCAAAATGTTTTCAGGATTGAGGTTATTCAAAATGGAGCACGATGATTGAAAAAATAACAGGTCGAATGTATTCCATATTCTAGATATTGTACCGTAACTAAACGTGTGTGGTAAATGAAAGGCCCACTGATATTGCTGCCTTCCTTTTTCCACCTCAAAAGGACAGTGCAGATACGATTACCAGGATTTCACCAATATGCCTGTTTTTATTATCACAGTCAGTATCTACAGACGAACTGTGGAGCTGGAGAGCCAGGCGAGACAGGCTTGGCACTGAGCAGTCACAGCGCCTTTACCAGAACCTACCTCCCAACTGGTGAGTGCTCATCATCTGGTAGAGAAATTGTATTTCTCCTCACCCATGCATAGATAAACAGCTGCAATCAAACCATAGATTATCCTTTCACAGTTGTAGCAGTTATGTTTCACCAGACACTTTGAGACAGTCCATACCATTTCATACTATCGGCAAAATCCATCTGTCAGTGCTTTCTCTCATTAGACACTCGTCTGACTGTAAAAGTCTTCTGTCAAAAATTAAATGCCTGGGTTTTTTTCCTTGCCACGTTACACAAAAAGACTTTGCAACACGAGGACATACACCATGCATTGCTGTATTTCATGTGGAAACAGTCACTTCCCTGGCATCTTTTTATTACCTATTAGTGTTCATTATCTCATTGCCCCGCAGAATTCAGAAGAAACGATACTCCAAGTTATTTAATATGTGAAGAGAGTGTGGGCTTGTACATAAATGTATAAATAATATTGTGTATTAATCTCAAACTGCTTCTCAGTACTACATGTGAAACCCCAAAACACAAATGAAGAAACAACATCCATCCCAAGAGCTCAAAATGCCACAAAGTGGAGCCCAAGGTGTTCAAACACAGAGGACTCATTAAAAATACCAATAATTGTATAAAAATACAGGATGAACTGAACTGGAAATGGGGATTTTAGAGCCTTTGGTTGTCCCTTACAGCAATATCTAGAAGCTTTCAAACACATCAGTATCTCTTTCTCAAGGAGTAACTGGGATTGTCCTTTTCCTCTCCCTACTGCCTAAATTTTCATGGACATGTCTTGTGAAAGCCCCCAAATATTGAGGAAAGTCTAACGAGGTGATAGCGTGCTGAAAACCCACAGACTTCGCGTTCCATTGTGTCTAACACAAAGGGGCACAGAATGTATATGTCTACACATATGCAAATTCTTTCCAGAACAGAGAGCTTCGGGTTTCTCTTGGCTAGGTACGTGTGTTTGCATGCATAGAATTTTAATTTCCTGGGGTTTTATTACCACCATCAGTTATTGTGCTCCAGCAGTGGCTGGAGGGGCTGATTTATTCTCCAACGCCCTTGGCTGGGTATTGTATATCGACTGCTGCTGCTGTCATAAATATATTTGGGTGAAGAACTGTCTCCAATTCCGTGGGTAATACTAAGCAGAGTTAAGGTTTCAAGTGTCACATACAAGTGGGTTTATTTCTACTGGAAGAAACAGGCAATTATTATGGCCCATTGAGCTCAGATTAAGCATTTCCATCAAAAAAAGAAAAAGAGCCTAGTGCTACAATCCTTGTAAAGCTGTAAATGCAAATGGGGACCGTCTCATCATCCATAAAAAATAATCTATAGTTTTATAGGCTTTTCTCCCTCTCCTTTTCTTTTTGTCCTCAAATTAGCAACCTATTCCGAACAGGATCATTTTATCGAGACAAGGAAAAGTAGAAAATCTCCAAAAATAAAAGAGAAACACTTTTAAAGATTTTTTTTTTTTTACATTAAAACAGTTTGTAGGAAATTATTTCCTTCTGCAAAATGGCTCCTTTAACCAACTGAGAAAACTTAAAGTCCAATTTTCACCTTTTCTTAGCTTCAGGATAAGATATGTTTCTTCATCAAGATTTTCTATATTGCTTGAACAACATTTACCTGGAAAACACAGGGTGGTTGGGTTTTTCTTGGGTTTGTCGCTTGTTTTGTTTTTTTGTTTTCTTTTTTTTTTTTCTTTAATTTTTGATTTATTTGTTTTTTAACAGCCTTAGCTGCATGTCCAAAGCATGCTGCAGATCACAGAGACAGATATGTGATCAAATTTGCCTCTGGCTCCCTGAGTGTATTCAAGGAAACTTGTGGTGGTGCAGCATAGCCTGGAAGTTCTTCCTTTTCCGACATCCCTGAGTGAAATCCCTGCAGGATGGCACAACAGCAGCCAGCACTGCAGCTTTCCCCGTGCTCATATCCTGTGACACAGTCAGTTCCCTGTTTTTGCAAACACCGTTTGGGAGCTGTGGGTCTTTGCTATGACCTTGTGAAAAGTACGGTGCAGACAAGGACAGGGCTGGGTTTAATTTGGATCTACGCTCTGTGGCCAACCCTTGGACATTACGGCTCTGGAAATTACCTTACAGAGCACTCAACATAAATTAGGAAAACGATCTCAAAGAAAATATTTTTTGCAAGTGCCATTCCAGATAAACACTTGTGTGGGAAAGCCTCAAGATGAAATTCTGGATGCACGCTCTGCATGGAGCGATCCCATGAGAACCTTCATTTATAGTTAGTATTCGAATATAAACTCCTGTTATACATAAAGGACTAGCCATAGTGCACTTTATTTAATTTCCCTGCATAGCACAGGAAATATTATAGGAAATAATCTGAAGGCAAAGGCAATGCACTACAAAGAATAAATGGACACTGTGAAAAGTGTAATCAAAACCACTGTGATGTTAAAGCAGCGAACAGGATAGAATTAAAGCATGTTATCCCACAAAGTAAACAGGCCCAAACCAAGCCTGGCATATTACATGTATTACCCTATTCAGTGCAGCTCAAATAATTCTTGTTTCATAAGCATATTGTTATTACAAGAATTTGCTCTTGTAAAATCTTGGACCTTTGGGGAAAAGAGTTTTAAGTTTCTTTCCTTACAGTCTCTATGCAGGAAAAAAAAAAATTAAAATGCAGATAAATGACATGAATACCAATTAGGTGATAAACTCTGAAGCTAATGTAAATATAGAAGGAAGAAATTGGAGATACTAATTAGTATCTGAGGATCAAGTACTGCTGAATTCTGAGGGTCTGTATTACCCAAACGAGGCAATAAACCTGATGTGCTGCATAATAGGTTTTTTGAAGTTAAGATCATGGACAGGGATGGCAACTAAAAACTGTAGGCCAAGAATATATAGTAAAATTAAAACAGGGTTTAAGTAAAAACTCTACTTTACATAGATTTTTTTTTTCGTAGAAAATTACTAGTGGCCTGTTAAGGTGGCAGCTATTCCATCCGCAGGCAACGACTCAGAAAGACACTTCAAGGCAGAGGAGAGAACAGCAGCCTGACAATGAGGCTATCACTGGAGATAGGCATGGATTTCCAGACAGTCACCAAAGCCAGTTATGTTACAAATTGCTCCTAATGACATGTCCTGTGTGCTATCAGCAAACTTCTGCAGGCCTACTTGCTGTGCTTGTGTGCTGATAAAAATAAGTCAAGTTCATTCAGTCACCGATGCTTGACAAATTACAAAAACCCAAAACACAGCTTTTATCTGGCAGATCCACATTATTGGCTGGAGAGGTCATTACAGGAGGAACTGGTCTGAGAAACCAGATATTGCTGGGTCAGCAAGAAGCCAATGAGCTGACAGACATCCAGACTTTCATTTGTCCCCTTCCTCAGAGTTGCCCTTTTCTCAATTAAAACTTTAATCTTCTGAGTATCATAAAGAGAAAGGCTGTGTGTGTGTATAGGTATATTTATAGATGCAAAATAGTTTACTTTCTATGAAATGATCCAAAGAACACTAAATGGTCATTCTGCAGTATTAACCTCATAGATCAATCGGCAGTAAATTGACCTGCAAAACTTATTTTATTCATCTACAGATAAGAAAGAGAAAACCTTAGAAAGTTTAATATTAACAACTATTTATATTCTAGGATTGTTTTTAAACTCATTGATAATTAATAGCATCCTATTATAGTATAATTTAGTCGGTTAATCAAACTATTGATTTTCTTTTTCCTTTGTTTTATTTTTGGTTTGGGTTTTGTTTCTTTATAGACACGGATACAGACATGTACTTTATATACATATTCTTGTCAGTAAAATTTGAATGCAAAGAGGAGAGGAACACCATGAAGTGCATTAAAATGACAGTCTCTTCTCATGTATCACGCTACCTAAAACTTGACATTTTGGTGGATAACTTCATTATTCATGAAACATATACATGCTGCTTATCTTTAGCTCTTGGGAGAGAATTTCAAGGATGCAAGATTTCAAAATGCAAGATGAAAATTGGTCATTAGTATCCACACACATTTTCAATAGGACAAGAGGGGTAATTTAGGCATTAATGACGTTTAGATACCTTTCTGTGTTGCACTGGAAATGCAATGCTAGGTTCTGTGCTTGCACACACAAATCACAAATCAAATCTGCCACAATTATCAGGGTTTTTTTGCTATGAATCTTTTGAGAGAAGCGGAGGTTGCATTTGCTGCACTAATTTATCAAGTTGTGAACTCTGCAGGTGAGATTCCTTCCCTAAAGCACAGCAAAGACATGTAGGAATTACGCTTTTGTGAAGTTTAGAGAGATAACTTCACACTATGCTTGATGCTCAGTAAATACACCCAAAATCAGGAGTGTGATTTTAATTTCTTTGGTTTTTAATCAATGAATGAATTAGTCCCAGAGGGAAAATCACGTCTGTCCCCGCTGCCCTGGGGCTGTTCTCACACCCACAGCACGAGCCCAACCTGGCTCTGCATCAGGGTTCCCTCGCCCTCTCCATCACACCACTCCTCTGGCCATTTCTGTACGTGCAAGAAGCTTGAATCAGCAGAAAGAGCAGGCAGAAATTTAATGAGCTCTAGGACCAAACCTGCCATAAGGAACTTTTTACATAGTTTTTTACAACTCAGATAATGTTCCTCAGTGGAACTGTAGGTTGTACAAGCAGGCAGAATGTTTGCTTCTCAGAGCCACAAACCAATCACTTTGGAAAGCTGTTGGTACTGACTCGTACCCCATGTAAAAAATCCTGTTTTGGTTCTGATTTGTACTGTAAATCTTACTTCCCAAAGGCAGTTCTTTGCCCTTGCTTACAGCAACAGAACTGCAGAGGAACACTACTGAAATGAGTAGCTTAGATTCTGTGATTTAAAGAAGAGTAAAAGTCTTCTGGCAGTCATCTGAAGAATAAATCCTGTTCCTTGCATTTACAAAATTGCTCATAGATTCATTGTGTCTCACAGTATTCCAGAGATGTGGCAAGACAGTGCAAATGCTTCTGGTGCTTCCACCCAAGGATCATTATGTAATGACTTGCAAGAGTTTTCCAGGGTCATGATATCAGCAAGAAATCACAGGTGTCATTTTGGACTAGATGACCTTTAAAGATCCCTTACAACCCAATGTGTTCTCTGACTCCAAATAAGCAATGTAAGCAAAATCAGTGAAGCACAGGCCATGCAGTGTGAGCAGTCAAAACCCACAGATACAGTGGCTCTTGTCCAGTAATGCTGCACCAGCGCCGAGCGTGACCACACGTGGGCAAGCCCGTCCCTGACAGTGTCCCACATTACAACTGCGCAGGTACGGTTTACACCTTCTTTGCTTGCATCCACACACAGAGCTGAAGGAACTCTGCATTCCCTCGCTCAGCTTAGGAGCTGCACCTTGAAGGAATTGTTTTCTGAATAGTCAAAATTCTTTTCCTTCCTGGGGAGATGCACCTTTCAGACCTTGGCAGTGTTTAACTGACCTCCCCACTTGCCCATGGCTACCAAGCGAGAAAGCTCGTGACAAAGCCAAGGTTTCTTGGAGTCCGCAGCATTGGTACCCTGAGAGGAAAGTGTTTTATGCTGCACAACAGCCACAGCCAACAACTACACAGGGAAGGAAGGGCAGGGTACCTTGATCTCCTCTCCTAAACAGCTTAACTAACTATAGAAGATGCAGTGCCTCGCATTCAATAACTACTCAGTGCTTTGACTTGTTCCAGGAACGCATTACAGAGACTGTCAATAAACTTTAATTAGCAATATATTTTTAGTGGCAGCGCTACAGCTTGCTGCAGTGAAACATTTCTCCCAAGAATTTCTAAAGTTTTCCTAAAAGAAACCTTGACACTTAATAATGAAAGACATTTAGAGATTGTCATATAAGAGCATCCATTAGGGCACTGTATTCTTCTCACTCAGAAGTGCTAAGGTTACCTTGAACAAGTAAGTCTCATTTAAAATATTCTTTACTTTTCTTTTAAGAAAATGAACAATCATTGGCGAAAATCAGGTGCAGTTGACAAAGTTAAACACTTTCTTTCACCTTTTAATGAGACCACGGCAATGGCCTTACTATCCTAAAAATAGCAAAGTAGAGGGAAACATTTAAAACTTGTGTATGTGCGTGCACGTGCATGCACAGCCAGGCTCATTTTGCAAACGAAATGTCACGTTCTTCAATGACCTCCACGATAACAAGCTTGAAATTGTAGCTTCAAAACTGCATTGTGTCTATACCTTTTGAAATAATTGCAATGGCACGTTGCATGCCATCCTCATGCATGAAAGCGCTGCTCCCAACACCTCTAAAAAACTTTGTGATGAGCTATGTCAAGGTGAGGTAAACTGTGACCTGAAACCCTGTCCCTTGAGAAGGCAGATAGAAATCTTTTGCTATATAAACATGAAAGGTCTAAATATCATCTATTTTTGCAACAAATATAACCTCTTTTTCTCTGTCACATAACTGTATATATCTTCACTTTTCTGCCACGCCTTAGCCCAGACTGAAAGTCATCAAGGACAAAAAATTTCATCTACGAGTTTTCTCATATTTATCTATACACAAGAGAGATGGACAGGGGGAGAGAGAAGCATGTCTTCTACCTCCACGTGTGTCTGTGTGTTTCCACTACAGGAGGGTATAAACCAAGTCACAATATTAATGACTCATTTCAGCATCACGTAACAACATACATGATCAATGTAATAACTGCACACGCCATTCAGAAGGAGCATTTCACCTTCGTTTGCATGCAGGTAACACTGCCAGTGTGGTCCCAGCCTGTGTGTTCAATCCACCACAGCTGTAGCCTCAAGCAAGGTGTCACTCACTCACTGTTTCTCATGCATTTCATTTCCAATGTTTGTAACAATCCTGTCCTGCTTTTACACCTGAATTTCTAGAACTTCCTATAACCAAACTTTGCAATGAGATAAACGTGCAATACCACAGAAAGTATTTTGACCTGCACATTATTTCTTTTTGTCCTCCCTTTTCCTCCCAGAAATGCTGTATTAACATACATGAAGAAGCAAAGTGAAGGCAAGGCCCTGAGGTGAGTCCCACACTTGCAGGAGTGTGCACATTACCTGAGAAGTGTTGGGTCAAGCTGCTCGAACTGAAACCCACTCCCTGTTCAGCCAGCTTGTGATGACCTCAAACAACTCCTCTCGCTCCAACAGGAATAAACAAAGTACCAGCAGAAATAATTTGGAGCTCCTCAAAGCTCTGATGTAGGTGGCCCTTGGGGAAAATTGAGAACAGGAGAATTGCAAAGAGCAGGACCAGTGCTGTGATGGTCTGTGTGGTTATTCAGATTAATCACAATCTGGTCCAGTGAACCCAAGATCCAAACAAACTCATTATTTTTAAGCTAGGGAGCCTTCAGGTGTGCCACATTTTTGAGCCTGGGATTAGTTTATGAGATAAAACGATTTTTAGTGCTATGATGCAGAAGCCATTCTAGTCTGCTAACTACCTGAAACACGGAGATCAATTTTGAGAGTAAAACATCAATTACCTCACTTACCGAGACAGGATAAGCAGCAATTAAAAGGGTAGGCAATGCTGCTCTGCATGAGGTTACTTGTCTGGTTTTTCAGTATATCACAGCAATTGTTTTGATTTCTAATTGTGTCTAGAGACTGGAATTCAGGCCTTTTACACCTCAGTGTGCATATTCTGAGACAGGGGTGTCTCATTACTTAGATAAAAATTCCTACGTGTGTCAAACAGCCGCACGCAATTACAAATAACAATTAATTTCCATCGTGAAAAGATACTTTTCCTTAAGAATTATGACCTGGGCTCAACTACACTGTAATACTCATCACAGACTGATAAGTCTAAGCTATGGCATGTCTGGTATTTAATACCCATCCTTACATAAAGAAATAAACCCTGCAGGAACTAAGCGCCTCTAGAGAAAACACAGCCTTTGTCTTGCATCTGCTGCATGGCATGAAGGTCTCTGAAGTTTGAAAGTTTAGGAAGGCCATGGGATAGTCCTGAAAGCCTGGAAACAACGAGCAGGTGTCCAGCACAGGAGGGAAGGAGCTGCTGTTTCCTAACACCAAGCAGCACTGACAAACTGGCCACAGGGCACAAGCAGCAAGGGCTTCCCATAGGTCCAGAGACAGCAAAATCTTATTTAAGTGACCAAATAGGCAGCTTAAAAGGTATCCTTACACACCTAGAGCTGGTTACAAAGCCTGTGATAGAGACACTTGTTCATCGCATTTGCCAGATCAACAACAATGGGAAGTTCTGCAGGGAGCGTTCTGCTCAGTAACGTCCCGACACTTTCTGTAAACCCATCCCCCTCTCCTTCAGCTGCTGCTGTGATGGGTTTTTTAGGGAGCTGAGCCTTCCAAAGCAACCCAGGCACCTGACTCAGGTTCCCAGAACCTGCAGCTGCCGACTGCCAGCGGACAGTGGGAGAGCTGGAGACCCCAAGTCACGGAGATTCAGTGGCTCTAAAGCATCCATGTGGTAAAGCTCGTTATTTAAAGCTCCATTTTTAAAAATGTAATTTAAAAAAATTACTTGCATTCTAAATAAAGACAAAAAGTCTTCATTCTAAATAAAGACAAAAATCTGTCCTACAGCATCAGATTTTCCATGAAATTGGATATTTTTCCCCCAGTTTTTCTTTTTTTTTTTCCTTTTCCCCAGTCTGAGCTCTCACTGTACCTCTCCCTGCTTGTTGATGAAGATAAAGCTCTCTTGTAAAAATGGGAAACCTCCTTCTAGACTCTAACCTTGGCAAGTGTGCAGCAGTGTGACAGGTTACGGATGCAGACTGGCAAGAGAGCCACACTCCTCGCTCAGTGCACGCTGCCCATGCCAGTCAGGGGCAATAATTCATTACAATGACTGCACAGCATTCCTTACTAAATAAAGCCAGACTTAAAATACATCATGGAGATGTCTTATTGGATTTTTTTGGGGTTTGTTTTTGTTTTGTTTTTTCTCAAAGCCTTTCATTTGATTCCTCAAACACTGTAATTCATACGTGTACATTTAGCAACCTGGAGACTTGGGACGGATAACACTGAAAAGAAGGAGAGAAAAACCACCAAGCACAAGTCTGATAGATGTCAATCATGAGAATTCCTCTTACCTGAAGGGAATAAAAAATACTTTGATCTTATGAAAACAACGATTTGTGAGCATCTATTAAACAGATTTTTTAATTTCCTGCATATTTTATAGTGGTTCTCAGTGCTGCTCAATTCCTAGGGCTGAATCTCCTGAGTAAGCAGTATTTGGCCATATCTTTTAGCGTGTGTGCGTGTGGTTTGCATTCTAAGGCTGGGGCCAACATTGATTTTATTTCCTCTTAGTATTTTATAGTTATTAGACTGCAACAAATTTTCCTAAGTCAAGTGCAGATTTCAGTATGGAAGCCAAGATGGAAAGGCACTGCATCTGTGCTATGCCATAAATTTAGTATATTTGTGATTTTTTTTTCTTTTTCCAAATTATTTTTTTACTGTTACAGTTAGAGGGGAGAGAACTGTGCACTTAGTTTATGTACCAGCTCCTCTGGAAAGCCAAGGGAGACTTTGAAGCACTGGAAAGAGCCGTGTACTGCTGGTCGAGCCTCGCCTTGCACCTCACCAGTTGTCTTCCTTTTGCTTTACAAAGAACAGCGTTGCCATCATCTGTATTTAGGAGAAAAGAAACTGAAAAAACACATACACACACAAAAACCCAAAACCAAACCAAACCAAACCAAAAGAAATTGCAAAACCAAACCTACCAAGAAAGAAAGAAAAAAGGGAATTTTTTTTTCTCAAAGTCAATAGCATAAGCAACGTGGGGGATGGGGGTGTAGGGAAGGATTGATATCCAAGTCCATAAGCATTACAATAGAAAATTGATTGAGTGGAGCACAAAATAAAGCAGGGAAGGAGTTTGCCTGCATTTTAAATAGCTTTGCTATCATTATCTAAATGTCCATCTCCATGAGAAATAACACAAACTTGGCATTTCACAGGGAGAGTGGGGAAGGAAGACGAGTCATTTTTGGTTTTATTTGATAGTTCTGAACTAATTATATAAGAAATACGTCTATAATCACTTCCTTTTGAGAAGAAAATAAGTTCAGCAGCTATCTAGGTATTAGAAAAAAAAGAAATCTTAATGGTTTCATACATTCTTGTTGTACATGTCATGTTCCAGCTTCAGTAATGTGGAATGCCTGGGGCCCAGAGAACAACTAAGAGAAGAACTATTCTTCATTACCAGGTTATATAAAATCCCTCTCTGATGTCTGGAATTATTTTCTAAAAATGAAAAAGAACACTGCAGTCCATTTTCACTGCATTTTCCTCCTTGTAGAGCTCAATAACCAAGCTTCAAAACCCATTTTTCCTCTGTTGTTCAGAGGCAACGAGGAACACATGAATAGTGATTGCCAGACAGGTGAGAAATTCCCCTTCCTGCCGAGCCTCGGTAGTCAGCTCTTACCAAGCTGAACAACCCCACACTGGATCAGGATAGCACCGATTAAATCTTCCTAAAAGCAGTAAATATTCTCCTGAATGAACTGTTGGCACCCTGTCACTTCCAACCAGAACTAAACTGATTTTAGGTGGAATATCAAGTGCTGTGTTCTAGTGGAGCTGGAGTCAATTTAAGCCCGGTACCAAGTGCTTGAAGCTTTGTGCCTTTCCTTCCCTAATGAGCACTCTCAGCTTGCACGTTACAGAGCAGCCAGTCCCTCCTCAGTGCATTCAGAGAACTGCACTCCTGGTGCACCAAATCCACAGCAGCCCATGCCAGCTCCCTTCCCTTCTCCAGCAGCCCCCAGCTGCGTGGGTCAGCTGAGAAATGCCACGTGCATGGCCTCAATTAGATGGAGAACAGAGCACAGAACACTTCAAATATTAATGAATTATTGTTGACAAGTTTGACACCATTTCCCAGTATTTACAGATTTCAAAAAGCTGATGTTCTTCCCCTGTGACTGCCAGTAAAATATAACCACATGTACGTTGTAATTCAGTATTATCATGCACAAAACCAGTGGAAAAAGATATCTTAACCACCTGTGTTCAGGTCTATACAAATAAATAGTACAAAACTCCCACAAATACGTACCAGAGTGTACTGAACTTAAGAATCAGAGAATGTTTCAACATGAGAGCAATTCTGCTGTTAAATACCAAAAAAGTTGGACCACCAGGCAACAACCCTTCTCAGTGGTACCCAGCTGTACCTGCCACTTGGTCTCAGCTGTAAAAGAAACAAGCAGGATGTCAGCAGAACTGAAGATCATTATGAGGACTCTTATTGCTCTGGAAATATTAAAAAAAAAAAAAGGCGCCAACCCTTTCTTTTTTTTTTACCTTGCAAGAGTCTGTATTTAAGAGACAAATGTGGCAAATCATAGGAGGAGAAAAAAGAGGGAACATTCTGCTTTCCTTTAATATCTAGATCATGTTAATTGATCCCAGTAGAGTCCCTCATTGCCAAACTACTGCAATTAGCTCACCGATTTCTGTATTTGTATGATCTTGCTTCTGCTAATTACAGATGAAACAATCCTTTGGAGGAGGTTAAAATTCCCCTCTCTTTTCCTGGGGAAAAGCATTAACACCTTTTCAAGCACTTGCAAGTTTGCAAGACCTTCCAGGGTCACCATCTGCATTACGAGTTTTATTTCAAGAGCACAACATAGAAATGAGCAAAGGCAATGATACTGGGCAAGGCAAGCAGAGACAGCAGCACCTTGTCAGTGCAGCTCCATGGAACAACCAGATTCCCATGGAAAAAGCATGGTTGTTCACCTGCCCAGTCCTATTGGCCATGCACTAAGTTTTCGCTATATGTGAAAAATGAAAAATAAGGAAAAAACAAACAAACAAACAAAACCCCACAAAAAACCAAAAAAAGAATGTATGGCAGAGGCCTTAAGATACTTCATTGAAGGTATCACAAATAATCACTGAATCCCAGGATGATTTGGGTTGGAAGAGACCTCAAAGACTATCTCATTCCTCCTCCTACCAAGGGCAGGGACACTTCCCACTATCCCAGGGTGCTCCAAGCCCCGTCCAACCTGGCCTTGGACACTTCCAGGGATCCAGGGGCAGCCACAGCTTCTCTGGGCACCCTGTGCCAGGGCCTCCCCACCCTCACAGGGAACAATTTCTTCCTAAAATCTAACCTAGCTCTGCCCTCTGACAGTTTTGAGCCATTCCTGCTTGTCCTGTCCCTCTTGAGGAATGGTCTGTGAGGATTTTTACACACCTATGGAATGATGTTAAACTTCTGACAGCCAAGTGAAGCATTTACATAAGTTCCTCTGTTATGAAGATACCGTGTTCTAACTTCACAGATGACTGGTGGCATCTAACAACTTAAGAGGAAAAAAAAGCATAAAAAAATCATTGCTGGAGTCAGTTTGTTTCAACCAATGCCTTCAGGCTTTCCATTACTACCGTCTTAACAAAGCGTCTTCATTTTCCATAATATTGAGGTGTTTGGGCTTTTTGCCTCAAATAACCGCAGTAATCTCAAAGAGAGGAGGGAAAATATCTGCACTCTTTCACTTAGACTTTACAGAATTATTCATAGCAGCTTGCAAGTCTACTGGGATTATTCAAAACTTGAAAAGAAACCCAATATTTCTATTCTAATATTGCATGTACAGCTCTCCAGCAATTATAAAACACACTGCTCAGTACTTTCTTTAACATAGGCTGGCTTGAAATTAATTGTTCTGGAAAGAAGCAAGATCTCATTTACTGCTGGAACATAACTTGAATACAGTTTTCGTGTATTAAAATTATTCCCTAGTGGCAAAAGAAATGAACAAAGTCTCAGGGAAGGCAAGGGTTTGTTCCACAGCAATTAGCTACCATCACAGAGTCTGAACTCGCCGTCTCGTTATGATTACTCCGATGATGGGAGGTGTAAAGAGAACTGTTAACACTTCACACAATCAAAAATAGGGTTAGGAAATACACACTGTACTGGGCCATTCCACACAGAAAGAGATGCTATTAGCACCCAGGATGATGGTATTACATTCACAACTTGGTCAACTTATATTTTGGTTATACGGCAGTATTTTTAAAAGGAAAAAACCCTGAAGAACATGAAATCTATTTTCTACTTGCAAAGAAACAGAAATATACAGTCTTTGCTGCCAGCTCGCTTCAGCAGCCTGAAAACCATTTCAGGACTTATTGATCACTTATTAATCTAGTATTTAATTAAATTTTTCTATTGAAAACAAGCACTTTGGAATACTTAGAACCTTTAGGATAAATTATCTCCTCAATTTCATCCCTGCATTCACATTGTAACCATGGAAGGAATCTTGTTTCTTTTGTTCCTTTAGCCCCTAGAGGTATAATCACCATTGGGGAGGAAGAAGAAAAGCCCCATACAAACACCAGCTGACAATTTCCCTAAAACACTAGGAAAATTACACTGCACTAAAAGGGAAACAGAAGATGTGAGCTGCAGCCTTGAAGGGCTGGCTTTTCTACACCAGGGCATTAAGCTGAGATGGCTGGACAATTCCTGCTCACACATGCCCAGCTGGATGCTCCAGAATCAAAGATGCTTCAGCGAGGCATGCAGAGCTCCTAATCTGTCACAACAGTTGTTACCAGCACACTTTAACAGGAATGGGAAAATTTTTTGTTTGCTTGCTATTTGCTTAAATAATTGTGCCCAAGCTTCTCTGCCTCAACAACTTCCTCAAAGGAAAAAAAAGCCCAGCAAGAGCAACAAAGTGATTTTGTCATGAAAACCCCCCTACATTTGCACATAGAAATAGAGGCAAGTTCTGTAGAAGAGTTTCAAGACCTATGAAATGTCAAAACCTCAGTCCAACTCACGCACAAACATTTCTATCTCAAAAGCGGCAAGTTTCTACAGTTGAAACAAAAATCCCCATCCAGCCCTGGAATTAAAGCAGGCAATGATTTCCAGGGAGCAATGTAGAATGATCCATAGATAGGTTCAGGTGCTTCCTCAGTGGTGAGGGAGCCATCCATTTTCCCCCTGTGATTGCTCAAACCCACAGAAACAGCAGCCCTTGGACACCGTGAATGTTGAGCAGCTCCAAGATCGCTCATTTATCCCCCCAACAAGAACAAACAAGTGAGAAATACTGCTGACAAGGGATAAGGTGAAAAAACCAGCCACAGCTCCTCTGCAGCTCCGAGCGGTCCTTTCCAAGCACAGCAGGAAGAACCCAGTGCCCCAGGGAGAGGCAGGAGAGCAGGACACACCTTCCTTAAACAGCCACGGCCAAGGGGTTCCTGCATGGACCCTGCAGCCTCCTGACATCCTCCACACAAAGCTGGGTCTTAGAAGGTCAAGCCAACTGCAAAGTCAAGTCACAATGACAATGAGCAGGCTTGTAGAGATAAACTTCATGATAAAAATTAACTATCAGTGTTAAGGTAATAGTAGAAAAGTCAATACTTTAATAAGAACTGGAAAGTCTTTAATGTGACAAATGCTATATTTTGAGAGGATTCAGGCTGGCGTTATAATAAGTAGATGACCACAATCTTAACTGCAGCCACAGGTGTGGCTGAACTTATGCTACTAAAAATCTATTCTTCCTCCAATCAACACCTAACGCTGAGCAGACTGAAATTAGTAACCATAGGCAAACACGGGCAGAAATTAGTTAAATTTGAGTTCTCCAAGGGCCTGTTAGAAGTATTATTTTTCCCACCAGGCCTTTAAGCCTTTCTAAACTCACACTGATTTGCAGCACAGGTCGCTGGTGGCTCACAACTCCGCAATGGTCCTTACTCCTCGTGGCCAACAGCGAGAGACCAGTGACCAAAGTTCAAACGTCCACAGTTAACTTGCACACATCTTAATATTCACAGTTTACTTTGATTCAAATACACAGTTTCACATTCATTTAAGGATTACCTTTTATAACCCGGCCAAGGTGCAGTGTCTGAGTGCCACTTAACGTGGTGTTTAATCAGGAAAACGACAGCGGCACTGCCCGATTAGGCTGCCTCCACTGCTGCCTGCTCGATTTTTCCCCATAATTGCAGGATATACTTTATTGTGACAGGGGCCCGAGCAGTGGAATTCCAATATGCTATCCATCAGCTTCTCCATTATTGGATTAGCTGGATGTGGCATCATTACCGCTGCACTTTCATGCCTATCATTGATCGCGGCGTTCCTTCTATTTCACAATTAATGCAAGTCAGCTGGATTGATCAATCTTCTGATGAGTTTGAGCCACAGTCAATATATTCCTATGGCCCTGTGCTACTGATCTGTATGTTTTATAGCTGTGCCTAAGGATTTGTCATTCTGGCTACATATTTTCTTGGCTTTTGTTTTTTGTTTCTTTGGTTTTTGTGTTTTTTTTTTTTTTTGCTTTAGATACTTCTGCTCTCACCTTGCTGCCTAAACCACAAAGTGTTTATGAATGACTCACGTCGTATGAAAAAAAGAGGGGGCAAAAAAGTAACAAAATTCATCATTGGAAAGAATTTTCTTTAAAAAAAAATTAAATCAATCACACTCTTGGGTTGGCTCGGTAACAGCCAGTCTGAAAGCTGAGTGCTGCACTTGAAAACACCGAGCTTCCAAGGAATTGCAGAGATTTCATATGACTGCAAGTATTTTCATTCCTTGCTTAGACTGACAGCAGGTTTCTGAGATATGGAAATATGTTAACTTGATTGTTAATATTTTCCTAGCATGGTGATAGCTCTAATTGTTTTTAAAACCTTACTCTTCTTTCAGAGAGTAAAGAAGGTGCAGAAAAATCTCTCTTCACAGCGAGAGGGAGAATTAAATGATGGGGCATTAGGAGAAACAGTGAACCACAATATTTGCTTGACACCACTCTTCTGTTACCCTGTGTGACAAACATTGCTATCCATATTTGAAATTTTTCTTTACAGAGGAGAATAGAGTTACTGTCATTTTCTAAAAAAACACAGATTATACATGAAAGGGAAATAATGTACTTCTGATTATTCTTTGTAAATGTGTCTTCTCTCTGTCTACTACAGAACGTATCCAGATCAATGCCTGTACTTTTTAATGTCCGTAAAAATAATTTGTGAATTTGAAAAAAAACCCAAACCAAACACAACAAACCAGAAATGAAAAACCAAAACAAGAAATCACCAAACACAAACCAAACTAAACCAACCTGAAACTTGAAAAAGCAATGTTAATGCTGGTTCACTATTATAGTTCCATTTCCATTCACCTACATCCCAGACCAATCTCCATTACAAGAAGCCTCAATTAATAAAAGACGCCAAATTTAAATATAAGAAAATGAACTGAAAGTTGGACAAAGAGTGAAGAATGTTAATGAACACATTCAAATTAGAGTTTGGACTTTCTGGACTGGTTTGCACACACAATGCCCTCATTAAATGAAGAATAATTGCTTCTTTTCATCATTCTTTTTCATCCGGTTGCCAAAGCCAGGACTGGTGAGAACTACAAGGTATTAGCAGTGACAACTACACTGTGATTTTCTGACAGTGAAATCACATTTTTAAATACCTTGCTTTGTCTTGAGGAATCTCAACTTATGGATAAAAGCCATTTGTAACTGAAATATTTTTAGAGCTTCTTCCAATTCAAAAAGCAAAACAATCCCTGAACCATTTTTTTTCTGTAAGCCCTGAAAATACCATCAACACAAGAAGAAAAAGAACCACACTGTCTGACAGGTGGAAATGCTCTGTTAAATATAAAATGAGTTTTATTCAAAGCAAGTAATGTATTCCGTTAAACATCCTGGCTTTGAAGAGAGCAGGCATTTCAGATTATCCATACATAATTCAGTCCCACTGAAAGGGGGACTCTACCTAAACAATTTTCCATTACATTCCTAGGAAATTTGGAATTTAAAAGAAAGAACTTGTGCCTTAAACAGGGGTAATAAAATACAACATTGAGCTGTTACAGAGCTCTAAAAGCACTTTGAAAACCAAGGAGCCATCCTTTCCCATCAGTGCCAAGGAGCACTGCTGGAATCGCCGGTTTCCTCCGTCAGGAATAACATGAACTAAGAAACATGCCAAATCATTTGAAGTCTATTTAAGTCTTAAATTAGTTCATGAATCTATATTTAGGCTGCCTACATATATGGCCTGGATTTAGAAACGCAGAGCACAGCAAATCTTAGCAAGTCACTGCACCTAAAAGCGCTCAGATCTTTCAAGAATCAGGCCATTATATTTAGATGCCTAATTATGGGTGCAAGATTTGAACAAACTTAGCCTAGAGAATTTTAGCCTAGATAAGTGCATATTGCATCACAAAGGTTTTGAAGTTGCTCTGAGATATCATACACCATGGTAGAGAGCTCACATTCACGTAAAAGCCAAAAAAACCCCACCTGATAATTATAAATATATTACAATTTAATTTGTTGGGCGTTTATGAAGAGAAAAAAAAAAAAACTAACCAAAAACTATTTTATTTCTATTAAAAAGACTACAGTATTTCTAGCTGCAAAGAGAAACAGATAAACATTCCATTTAATCCTATTACCAGAAGATTTACACTAAGCACAGAAACTTTTCTGTTTCAGGAAAGTTAGCAATGCGATATCAAATAAAGACAACCCTAAAAATAAAGTAATAATTATGCTGAGTGTGTAAATAATTTTTAATATCTCAGCTATTTCGGGTTTTATTTTACATCACACTATATTTCAAAGGGTATTGGAGAGCAATCCGAAATTTTGCAACTAAAAGATTAATAATGAATTTTTAAATTGTAACTACAAGTCCACTCTTAGAGGAAAACATGCTTATTTTTTTGTATTTTCAAGAGGGAAAATTTCAAGCTGCTTTCTTTTTTCTACAACGTCACCAAATGACTCAGTCTGCTGGGCAAAACAGATTCTAAAACGTTTTGGTTCTGACATTGGTGTAGCCTATTGGAGCCTTGTCAGACTCAAACAGAACCTTCTGCTTTTCTGAACTAATTCCCTTTCTAAGAAATGATGGCTACACTTTGGCCTATAGGTACTGCAGAGATCCCTCCAGGTTTGCTTCCACAGAAAAGCTCAGCTTGATAAAACTTGCTGTGAGCACAAGCAGAGGCTGAGCCCACTTCC
Source organism: Eulacestoma nigropectus (assembly GCA_013397775.1). Lineage (NCBI taxonomy): Eukaryota > Metazoa > Chordata > Aves > Passeriformes > Eulacestoma > Eulacestoma nigropectus. Next base: position 3,941,437 of record VZTE01001857.1, read on the forward strand.
TCACCCGGACACATAAATCTCTGGGGGTCAGGGGGCTTTAAAAACAGAGCAGGAATGCAAAACTTGTGTGTCTTTCTCTGGTGCTGTCTGTATTTTCGTGCATCACTTATGCAAATGTATTTATGTTTTCAGGAACATAATAGGAAAAAAACCCCTCCCAGAAGACTCAATTTTTAACCTTGCCGTGATTTACCACGTTTGGGATACGTTTGCCCAGTTCACCTCGCTGCAGTCTTTGCAGTAAAGCAGGGAAGGGCATCAGGAATTTAGATGGATATGAATTCAAAGCGATTTCCAGGACAACACTGCATGCCTATACAAACTAAAATTCCATCCTCAATTACTCTATCTGTAAGAAACCCTAACAACAAACATTTCATATAGCCATAAATCCTTATTTGTCTTCTACAGTAAAATGACTGAACCATATATTTTTGCTTTCAAATTTGTTATGGAAATCACAGAACAACAACACTGCAGGCATTATACACAAAACCCTCCCTGGGCCTAATCCTGTGGATTTTTAGTTCTTGCCTAGTCAGAATGCACACACAGGCAGGCAGTGAGGCACAGGCAGCTTAGATATCAGGACACACACACTCACCTTCTGTTTCTACCTCCTCAAATAAATGTTCATTACTTTTTCAAAGGAAATGACAAGTAATTTATGAGGTAATACACATAAATGCTCCAAGCATGAGAAAACACAGCTTTCAAATAATGCAAAGAAACTTATGTCTCTGAGGACTTTAAAGGTATTGCCAGGTTCTCTGGTGCAGAAGTATAGTATAAATACTATAAAATGCAGTAGAAAGCGTTAAGCAACACATACTTCCTGCTGAATTATAGATGTAATCAAAATGAGCAAATACACAACATCACTCTTCACTATGCTTGTCTTCCTAGAGAATTTAAGCTGAAGCTCCAGCTTTTGTGTTCCCTGAGTTTTATGCCCTCGCCATTGTTTACCTAAGAGATTCTGAGTTTCATAACATGTCATAGCACATCATAAAAAAGGTATAAACCTGGACATTTCTCTTCAAAGTCACATATCAGGTTTCCACCAACACCAGCCGCAGGAATTGATTTTTATTCCAGCTTATATGTATATTTCACTGCTTAGGTTTCAACACCATTTTAAATATTTACTTAGCATCTTTCTAAAGACAGAGCGGGTGTCATTAAATCAGAAAGTAGAATTCTGTTATGGAAATTGTAATCATTACAGCTTGACCTAAAACTGCTAATGCAGGCTTTTCCGTTGTCTAATTTTGCAGACAGAAAAGCAGTTTCCTGTGGCTCACTGATCCTGACAATACCCTTCGACCAATTCCCGTGGTTCCCTCATCACAGGCAGATATCATTTCAACAGATGTCAAGAACAGCTAAGTGCACTTAGGCCTATTTGTTAAATTCCTAGGGGGAGGTAGATTGGCGAAATTCATCCTGTAATTAAACCGCATATTTCTTTCAAGCTGCCTCTTCCCTCTTGCCTTCATAATCCCTCTGCCTTGCATCAAATCATTTAGGCACTTATTGGCCACAATCAATACAATATGAGATCCATTAATTTAGTCCCTGGGAGGTTTGCTGGGAACAGGCAGCTCTGCCCTGCCAGCATTCCGAGGCGTTCCTGCAAGCCCACCGCAGCCACGGAGCACCTGGAGGGGATTTATGGCAGCTCCAGCCCGTGTGCCCACAGCTCTGGGCTGCAGCCAAACCCACAGGGACGGGACAGGAACGGGAAACGCTGAGCGCATCACCTAATGCACCACCTAATGCACCACCTAATGCACCACCTAATGCACCACCTAATGCACCACCTAATGCACCACCTAATGCACCACCAACACTGCACAGCCCCGTCCCTGCAAGCAGAACCGCAGCAATTAAACCCCAGCTCTCCAGGTGCTCAAGGCCCCCCGTGCCTCGCTGCAGGCAGAGAAATCAGGGTTGGAGGGAAACGTTAACAAGAGTTCTCACTGACAGAGGTGGACTTCAAACATCTTTCACTTACATCTTCTCTCTTGCCTTTTAACTTACACGTCCTTCTCTTACTGAATACGGCTGAATTTGGCCAGGATTTGGTTTTATTGTCATAAATGGATGAAACCATCCGTTTATTTTTTTAGAATTCTAAAATTGCCCTATGTTTCATTCTTAAGGAGATACTGTTGCATTATATATTTATAAGTCAATATATAAACCAGGTCCCTAACATGTAACTGTGAAGCTGAGGACTTAGAAGTGTCAACAAGAAACCATATTAAAGGCTTCATAAATCCCAAGCATGCAAGGCACTGGGAAGCTATCAATATGTACACCAAGCAATGTGTCATTTGCAATTAAAATTGTATTTGTACAGAAACGAGGACTAAAATTGGTACACACACAGATTACTAATGTGATAGGCTAACTTGGGAAGGGAGGGAAAAAAATAAATTCTAAGGCTTAATTGGATTATTTTGCTGCAACTGCAAAAACAAGCTATCAGACAAACAAAAATTCCACATACTATTACATGCATTTAATTTTTAAAGCAGTGAGCTAATTAGAAAATATTTTTGCCCATTTGATAATTGCTACAATTTATAACTTTCAGATTAGCAAATTCTAATTTCAGTGATGTTCTGTTGTCTGTTGGAGCTCATTTTCTGAGACAGCACGAGGAAAACTTCAGTGTTGGGGTGTGTTTGGAGTTCGTTCAGACCCTAAGGAGGCTGGAGAGAGGAGAGGATGGAGCTGTGGGACAGCCCAAGCAGACTCAGCAGCACGGATGTTTCAGAAGCTCTGCCATGGCCCTGGCTGGATACACTCATTAATTGAAATTCCTAAAGCTTTTCTTCCCACCTTTCACTCCTGCTCCTAATGTGCTTGCATGGTTTCATGTATTTAGGATTTTAAAGGACCACACCCTTAACTTCCTTTTTCATTTCTACAATATTTTTGGGGTTTTTTTAGGGGTGAGAGTGATTTCTTTATTATCTAAATTGAGTGGGAAAAAGAGTGTTACTTCATAGGTTCTGAGTAGACCTGAAATAAATTATGGTTGAAACAATCACAACACATACAAGAATCTTTTCAACTATGTGGGTAAACAAAAGAGTTAAAGGCCTCATGAGGTCATTACTCTGTACCACAGAAAAACTGGTAAAATCTAGGAAAAAAAAAAATAGCACTTCAAATGTTTTAAGGGATTTGCATTCCTTTACAGCGTATTTTTTCTCTCTGACTAAAGGTACTTTGTAGTTGAAATTGGAAAACATCAGTTACAGTTTCAGCACGAAAAAATTGGGGAAAACATAACCATTCATTTTATAACCAATAACCCTTCAAGTTTACAAGGTTAACGTGAGTGGAGTCTCATCTTTCTAATTGGAGAAGAAAGCCCAAACCATTGCCATCCATACTGGTGACTGCTTCACTAACTTAGAGCCAGTTCCCAGAAATTCATTTGGGACTTCGTACCTTTTCCTTTTCAGAAAATGTTTAACCAGATGATTTTTTTCTTTCAACTCCACAACCTCATAAGGGACTCAGCCACCTTCTCGACTCACCTGGTGCCTGCACTTGTTCAGATACTGCAGCCACTGATAATCCCTGCCGAGACTCAATTGTTTATTTTTGGGGGGGTGACACTGTTTGAAAGGCATTATCTACTCCCCATTCATCTCTAATAAATGGAGAATTTCACAAACATGAGTCTCATAAATGCCCTTTACCGCCCCATCGGATGAGGCAGGAAACTTCTGACTTCTCAAAAATTTGTAGGAAAGAAAAATCTCTCTTACCACAAAAATAGAACCAAAAAAACCCAAAAACTCCACCTGCTTAAAAAAGGAATGCAGCGCATGCTTTCAATATGGAAACATACTGCCTTAACCTCACACTCCTGAGAACTACAATTAAGCACTCTAGAAATTAAGAAATTATTAGGGAAAATATGTTATCATCCAGGCAAATACTTTTATTATACTTTAATTCATTAGAAATATTTCTAAACCCTCCCTGGGGAAAGAGTACAGTTTAAAATTGGTTACATCTTTCTTAAATGCTGAACTAAGCTTTCCTGTTTCATTTTTTATAGTCTTATTTAAAGTTTGCAAAAACTGCTGACTTGGTACTGCAAAACAGCTAATTATTCCAAATATTTTTTTGGGGGGTATTTTTCTAGGTATGCCTAATTGTCGTCTGCCCTTTTACATTTTACTTCTGGATGTCATGGAGATTTGCAAACAAACAACAACAACAAAATTCCAACATAAGAAAACCCATACTGGATACACCTGCTTAATGACGATAATTAGGTTACCACTAATTCCTAGAGCTGTCACTGTAGGCTGGGCAGCTAAATAACAAAGACAGGTAGCTTCAGATCAAAAATAATTAGTCTGAGTTTTTTTAATATTACTTTGAGGACAACAGCTTCATTCCATCTGTCTTTTTTTCCCCCCCAGGCAGCCATTTCATAATTACAGGAGGACTGACTGAGACAATGCCTCCATTGGAAGGAAACGCCTGCTTTCACATTTCCACCCTCTGAACTGTTCCTGATTTTAGATTCCCTCGTCTGTAGGAGGGCAAAGGAGGAATAAGCATGTCCCTGAGCGCTCTCCCAGTTGCAGAAGTTTGTGGGTTTGAAACTTCTTGGGACAGTTTTGTGTTTGTTTACTATTTCCTGATGGATTTCTTTTCTGCTGCTAAATTCTTGAGTCTTCCCTTGGACACAAGTAAAGATTTAGCATTTGCAACATCCTGTTGCAAGACCTGCGTGTGGCATCTGTAAGATGCTTATTAAGGCGTTTTGCACTAAAAATGTGTACAACATACAAGCAAAAGGAACTAATCCAAACGGATTCAAAGAGATCTGCCTCAGGAGAATTTTACTTTGCCTTTTATTTTATTTTAATGTGTTACCTCTGGTATGAACATTTCTCATAAACTAGGACACTTCTTCCCTAAAAATTGCCTTAGAACTATATAAAAAGGCAAAATTAAGTCATAGCACGTGAAGTTGCAGCCATTATCTACTTTAAGTCATTCTTATGCATAACTATTCCAGTAGGGCAGCACAGACGGAACAAAAGAAAGGTGGTCAGGAAATTTAATAGTTAGTTAGAAAAATAGGTAAATAATAAAAAAAAAATTGCAAAACACTGAAGTGACACATGGTAAAAACAGAAAAAGTATTGAGAAATGCAAGAGTATTCTGCAAACTCTTTATTTTATTTCAATTACCTTCTCTTCCAGCTATAATCAGGTACAACAACAACTTGGCTCTTTACAATAATTACATTCTAACTCTGTGATTGTAATAGCCCGAAGGCTCAGATTTGGTAGCACCTACAGATTATTCTATTTTATAAGTATTATTAAAAGCAAATGAAGGAAAACTAGAAGAATAAAATTAGCATTATATAAAAAAACCACTACACTAGAATACCTCATTAGGAAAATAAATAGCTTTCTCCTTAGAACAAGAAAGTATGAAGTCAAGAAAGTTCCATTTCAGACTCCTAAAGAGAACAGGTTTTGTGCTATTTGTTTTCATTCTAACGTTGCATTTCATTATAAAGGTGGAGAACACGCTGTCCATTCACTGTCTTTTTGTGAAAACTGTTCAGACCTTTTTTGTTTGTAAAAATCGTGACTTTCTTCCACAAAGAGAAAGCAGAAATGCTCATCCCTGTTAATGCAGCCCCTCTGCACAGGGCAGCAGCAGGACAGGCACACAGACTTCATTCTGAACTCTTGCAGCCTTTGCAGCTCCCAGAGACACCAACCAGGCTTTGCCAACCATTGGTTGCCCCGCTTAAAACGATCCCCATTCCCTTGACTTCAGGAAAGCCCTTTCCCTCCTCAGAATCCTTGAGGCCCCTGATGTTTCCCGTAAGATTATTCCCTCTTTTCACTTTCTGACACCAGTTTCCTTTCTTTACCCTCTTCCATAACCACTCTGCTCCCCTCTGGTTCTGCAGTTCTCTGGCATTTCTGTGTAAAATGACCTCTTTTAACTTGCTGGATGCAGAGTTTACAATCATATCCAGGAGTTTCCCTGTGACAGCTCCCAGTCTGCTCTCCCAAGCAATCCATCTGTTTAACGAAATGTGGTTGACAAAGCCCTCTAATGAATGTTTTGCAAGGCAAGGCTAAAAGCCAGTTCTTCATGCTCATGCTCACCCAATCTCTAACCCACTTTCTGTGCTGTCAATTGATAATAATTCCTGTTGTAATTGCCCTCTCTCATTATCTCTGTCAGCTTCTTGTCTGCCATCAGCTTTTTCTAGGGGCTCTAAGAGGTGCCTGTCCTTGCTTTCCCACTCTTTTCCCTGCACATCTTATCTTTGGCCATTTGTCACCACATCCTAAGACATTTTCATATGACTCACAGGGTCAGCTCTCTAATGTAGACATTTGGAATTAAATCTTGTCTTTGTCAAATCTCCTCGTGGATATCTAACAACGGCTTCAAGTTCAAAGCAGAACTTTATTTCTGCTATTGTCCATCAGCTTCCAGGCCCTCCTTTTTCAACTTCCCATAGATTCATCATCTGACATCAAGGAAAAACTTGCAGATTTTTTCTGTGTGACATTTCTAAGATCTAGCACTTCATATCCATATATCCATCTGGAGAACTCAAACTGTCGCTTCATCACACCACTTTACAATTAACTTTTTTTTTCCCCCATCTTGGCTCTATTTACAACCTTTCAGGTTGCTGCTGCCAGAGGAACTTTGTGAAATTGTTGCTCAGACCGTTTCAGCCACCTTCTTACATCATTTCCCCTATCCCCTCAGGCAGTCCTACCTCTTTCCATCTCTCTCACGAACAGAAGCAGCAGGATGGCACCTCTGTGAACTAAAGTATTCCTTACTCTTTAGGAAGCGATATAACACTTTATAAGTGATATTGGTGGTGTCACTAAAGTTATGGTGAAAGGTTATAGTACAGCCAAAGTAGAGCCTTTTTCAACATTCAGAAAACAACGCAAGATTCCACAGTTCATCATTGATCTGTCTCTTCTCCATCCTTTCCTAACATTTGCACTTTTTCTCTTCACAGAATCACAGAATTAACTAGGTTGGAAAAGACCTTTGAGATCATCAAGTCCAACCTTTTCCCTTATTTCCTTTCCTTAAATTCTTGAAAAGGTTCAGGCTCCCTTCTCCATAGCTGAAAACATGACACCAATTAATTTGCTTGCAATGCTGGTATTTTGGGGAAGATGGGGGGAAAATTACAAAGGTATTACACTCTAAAAGCTTTAAATGTTACAGTCAGGGTCATTTGTATCATTTTTGTTGACTCTGTTCCTTTCTGTAATGTATTGTTTTGTCAGCTTCTGAATTGCTGATTTTAATCCATCATGCCAGGCAGGCCCACAATCAATTGAAAGGTACAAGAAAAGAAAGGTAGCTCTTAATCATCATTAGTAATTTGTTCAAAAGAACTCTCTTTTAACTTTTGATCTATGTACTTCAGACAATGCAAAATCTATTTATTTGAGTTTAATCTTAATCAGTGCTTTGTCTGGTAATTAGCCAAGCAGGATGACAGCATTCTAATGGTTCTCACAAAAGAGAGTAAGATCACCTCACTCAGGATGATGTTTCAGCGTTATTTTAGAATAAAAAATAAATAAAAAATATGTGAAAACATGCCTAGAATACACCATACATCCTCCTTTTTCTCTCAAGACAAATATCTTGACCTGAAAAAAATAATAGAAAACTCTTTTTTTTTTTTTTTTTTTTTGGGCCATGTCTCCTACGTGAGCTGCTCAGTAACTTCTAACTCGCAGAGGTAACAATGCATCAAACAAATCTCTTGATGCACCAACTTCATCCACTACTTTTAAGAGAAGTGAAAAACTCTGGAAGTGTATAAGCACACGTAGAAAGCACCAGATTGATTAACGAGGGAAAGGGTTCTCCAGCCAAATGGAACAGTGACCCAGCTTTGGAGACACCCGGGTACATTTTGCTGCTGTGATTTTTCTTGGCTTGATATCTCTGCTCCAGTTCTCAGACACAAAAATCCATTTGACCCCAGTCTATGGCAGGAGCCTGTCAGCCAGGGCCTGATTCACCGGGACACCCCAAAATGACCAGGAAAAACTCAGTCTGTGTGGGCAGTGGTGGAGTCAGGAGCCTGTGATGAAAAGGAGTTTGATTGTTGTGGTTTGACTTTGAATTGTTTTAGTGCTAAACCTACACCTTTCTCACAAGGGTGAGGTGCTGCTTTCCTGGGTTTAGGCATTTTCTCAGCCCTGTTCAGGCTAGGGCACCCAGACCAAACAGTCTATAGCTAATCCACCAACTCCCAGTAAACTCCTCTTCCTTACCTTCAAAAATCAGCAATGCACAGGGAACTAACTGCACAGGGAATCTCTGCCTGGAGCTGATGTTCAGTTTATGACAAACCCTGGCTCGCTCCGAGTTCTTTCAGCACAATAAAACTTTGTTAAGAAAACTTAAACTTTGGGGGCAAAATGGAACCCTAATAAAGCCAGTGGCAGTTTCTGTTATTAACCAAAGCACGGCAACCTCGTTATGTCCCAGGATTACGTGATCCAAAGAGCCACTGTCAGCTGCCTCCTGCTGTTCACTTCCACTTAATGACAGTGTTCCCTGCAATGCCTTTGGGAACATAAACTCATTTTATGGCTAACAAAGGGAGGATTTTTAAAAACATGACTGTATTACTATAAAATTGTACTAGTATCAGAGAGTCAAGAAAAAGTAATTTTGAAGTTATACCACTACTTTAAATTCTTTTCTGTCACTGTGTACTACTTGGCTATGTTTCATATCTTAAGGTATAACAAAAAGCAGTGCTTGAAAACAGGGTTAAGCACCTGCAGGATGTGAGTTTATAGCATTAGCCCTGATTATAAACATAAAGGTAAGTGATGCATTGTAATAGAATCATCTTATGGCCCAGGCTAAGACTGTAAAACGTAAAGCTTCATACTGTGCTCACCGTGTTCAGTTAAAAGCAGAAAAAAATAGTGTTGCATTTTCCCCATCCTCAGCAGAACTGCCATCCCTTCTCACAGGGTTTTCTAATCCTTTCTGGCACCTGAGGCATCTGAACAGTTGGTGGGAAGAAGTGAAACTGTGACGAAGTGAGTCTCATTTCAGATTTACAGTCCAATCACTCACAAAACCTGCCAATTCACTTTATGGCACGTACTGTGAAAATTCATTATTTAATATGAGCCTAAAAAATCTATTGGTGCACTACAGCAGCTTGACTTTGAATTAGAAAAGAACGAGTAACTCAGTATGTGGTGTCTCTAAGCTCGTAGTGAGATAGACCAGCATATGCTTAAAATGTCCTTTGTATGTTCCACTCAAGCACAACATTTGTTCAGCCAACAAACTGCTCTATTTCAACTTTTTTTTCTGTGTATTTTTATCTGATTGCTATATATGCACAAATCTAGGTACTTATGCATGTGTTAGGTGATAAAAAAAAGAGTGCAACAATAAATGACCAGTCTAGGTTAGAAATCATTTTGATTTCAAACATTTTCACTAAAAAAATTAATGAAAGACATTTTAAGCCACTAGTTTTCAGATAATGGAAATAATAACTACTCATACCAGGTTAACTCACTAAATACCTTTGTTATTTTATAGCCACATAACTCAGGGAAAAATTACACTTTAGGGTCTGTGGGCTGCATAACCTCAACTGTGTCAGCTGATACTGATGCTACCTTAGAGCTCCCAGCTCCTCATTGTCCCCCTCCAGTCTGGCTTGGGTCTGAAAAAGGCAATTTGCCCATCCTACAGACTTGTCAAATGCTAAGGCAATAATTGAGAAGAAATTAACTTGCACTACAACAAAACACCAGGATGTCTCTGTGTTTTCACTTGTGTCCAGCCCTGTTGACTCATGCTGCAGAATCAAAACTGCTACAACTCTGTGCCTCTGAAAAGCAAAATAAAGCGAGCAGGAGCTGGGCCATTCATCTTTGTAACAGCAGCAACAGCGGGCTTGGACCACACCACATCCACACCTTGATTTGCTGCTGGTGCTCACAAAGCACAGCCTCACCCAGGCAGGGTGCACTCCCAGCCCCTTTCTGCTTCAGGGAACATCAAAGCTGCAGCACAATTTTGTCGTTTACAAAATGCCAAATAGCAGCAGTTATGCAGTGAGATGGGTTGACTAACGACTTCATTTACAGCTGATGACTGTTTTAAGGTTACACTATTTTTTATTATATTTTTACGCTACAAACATACACAATTAAAAAATTTGCAATTATTTATCCTAACAAAATTAAAACACACAAAATAAATCTCAGATGGGCCATAAGTTGTGCAAGTTTTTTCTTTTTCCCTTTATGTCTAATTCATTCTCTTTAATTCCTTACTTCTTATAGCAGCAGTTTGATATAATAAACCATAGTTTGTAAAAGCCATTAAGAGGAAGCTTGCGAGTAGCAATCCTATTAAGTTACCTCATCAAGTGATGTGCTGTAATGTTCTCACATCAACTTTCTTCAGCTTTTCATTGCAGCATTTGTAAGTGGCTGAGATTCCTGAAGTCTAAAAGTGTTTTGTTGAAATTATGAGCAAAAATGTCTTAACGGAGCATAAAAGGGTAGAAGCAATGTAAAAAATCAAGTTCAATTACAAAAGTATTTTTGAAAAATCGGTTAATGCCAACAATATTGTAACAGCATTAATTAAAAGAAGGGTAATTCTCATGGTTCAGAATGGGAATGCCCTGTCTCAATTCTGTTAGTTCATTTTGGCAAAGGCAAATTGACATTCCCTCCCCTGGCATCCACATTGTGATCTCCTCCTCCACATTCCCTCTGAGCAGAGAGAGGAGTCAGTGGATGCTTCCCACCGGCAATTACAAACTGAAACCCAGCACACTTCACCATGTTCATCACAGTTATCACATGCTTTTGAGTTTCAAACAACCCTAAATCTAAAATGCTGAGAAGAAACATTCACCCAAAAGCCAAATACAAGATAAAACACAATTCATGAGATGTATCAGGCAACATCTTATTTTTTCCTCAAAAAAACATATGGTTAATAGTTATACAGCTACTGTACTTCCTAAGTCAGGATCAAGTTTACTTAATAAAATATGTTTGGCCTATTGAATTATGACATTTCTAATTAAAATGAGTATGAAATGATTAATAAAAAATGAATAGAATTTTTTTCTTTTCTAACCATCTTCTCAAAAATCAAGTTGCAACCCTTTCAGCATTCCATTCTTTTCAACTGTATCACACGCCAGCCTTTACTGTATTAATATTTCTCTTTCAATATCTTTCAGGTTACACATTTTTCTTCTATTTGGCAACTATCCAATACTTTTAGTTCGTAATAAATAAAGCCACGGCACAAACTTCTCGTACATGTTACTTTTCTACAAATCCCAATGCTTCGTTTTACTTCTCTATCAAATTTCAAATATTTTGACCCTTGCAGGTTTATTTGTCTCTCTTCATCACAATCAGGGCTTTTGAGATGGAGCAATCCAATTGCCAGAATTCCTTGTCAGATAAAGGTAACCTGTCCACAAAGCTATAAAGTGCAAGACAATTATAGCAATGGTTTGCCAATGTAAACCAATGGTAACCAAGTTTTACACTTAAATGCCCAAAGAACTGGTCGCTGTTAAAGGACTATCAAAGCACTGTCAGACTTGCCAAGAAGGGAGGAGTGCAGGGCTTCTGCAAACGGCTGTCACAAAAACTGCACCTTCCTTGTAATGCAAAGGGAATGAGGGCTGGGATCCCATGCACACACCATACCTGGAGACTGGAGCTCACACAAACAGCTCAAACCAATCCTACACTCATTTGTTAGCTTCAATTACCTTTCCTGATTTAATAAACCATGGCTGCACCCATGTGAGCACTCAGAGTGAAAAGCAGCAATAGAAGGGAAGAGGAGTTTGCAAGGGAATTCATGTCCTGTTCCTTTTTCCATTTACAATTGTACCTGTTGAACAATTCTACTTGTCACTCTTCCAAGAATGAAGATTGACCTTTTAGTTGGAGTAAGGAAACTTGTTTCCTTGTTTACCCCCTTGATTTACAGTTTATGTCTCCTCTTTTATTCTTATGGAAGAATGGTTTAGTGATAACTCCACTAATCAAACTCTGGAGACGTGAGTTCTGTTAGCAACCTTCAACGAGTCCCTCCTTGCTCCACCTTGTTTAATGAAAGTGCACACCAGAAGCAGCAGGGCCAACTAAAAGTTCTCATAAAAGGGAGCATGGAACAGTAGGTAATTGCTCTGCTCAAAGAGATGAGAGATGGGAAAGATGAGAAACTTATTGAGCGATTGGGGAAAGCAAGGAGACAATGTCTGGTTCATTTTCTCCTCACATCACATTTCGCAGGATGTGCTGTGCTCACCCTCACTGTGCTGTTCTGAGTTCTCTCCACTGGGCCTACATTTCTCAAGCACAACACCCAAGGACACGGATCTGTGGGACAACCTTAACTTTCCTCAAAGTTTCCTAGCTGAGGTTGGCATAGCTTCTTTTTTGCACAATGAAAGATCATTTAGAGAACTCTACAAAAGCTTTTTTTAATAAAATCCCCAGGTGCCAGTTTTAATTCAGGTTTTGCTAATCCAGGCTACGCAAATTTTGATTTTTGTTTTTCCTTTTTTCGTTTCCGTATAACAGTTTGCACTGTGACCTATCTTAAGGGGCAGGACATCTGTTCTGCAGCAGTGGCAATTGATCAGCACTGGCTGAATTGTCAAAAGCAGCCTGGTGATTGCTCACATTTCACTGCATCGATCCAGCTCTGCAGAGGGGTTGTCCAAGGCCATTTGCCTTTACTTGTTTGATCCCAGCTCGGTGATCCCTGCACACCCAAGCATTGGGGAGCCAGGGAAGTGTTCAGCCGAACAGCCTGTGATGAGACTGGGCTGTGCTGGGCAGTCCCCACTGCAGGACAGCCTCGCCCAGCCCTGACTCGAGGAGCCTGGGGGCTGCTCTTGCCAGGAGCCTCCTGCCTGGCCTTGCCTCTCCCCTGCAGCCCAGCAGGAACCTCTCCTGCAAACACCCTTCAGACAGCTGGGGTTTGTCAGAAAACGATGCAAAAGAAAGTGACCAAGAAAAGGAGGAAACTCCCTCCAGAGCCAAGGTCTGTGCAACACCTTGGGGGACTCCCATCCAGCATCCACCCAATCTTACACCAGTGTAGGGTCCCCACCATGTAAAGGAATGATATATTTACTCCCCATCACTATTCCTCTTTTTATTCCCTCTTATTAAAGAGCCATTTTATTAAGTCATTTCTTTTCAGATCTCTCTTACTGAGATCCAGAATGTCTCACCATCTCTCTCCCCCTCCTTGCAGAACAGGACCTAGCTGGACTGTAGATGAACGTGTAGCTCCAGCCCTCAGGGGATTCTGTACACACAGAATTCACTGTTCTGCAGGAGTGACACAAGTGTTTCTACTTCAACACCTTCTCATTGTGTTTATATTTAATTGACCAGTGAAGTAATTACTTCCTCCAGAAAGAAATCAATTTAGTCTCCTATATTTTCCTTACTTTCTTTTGTTGCAGCCAGTGCAATACAGATGGCCAATGTTATTTCTAATTCTTCCTGTTCAGTTCCTCGGGTCTACAAAAGAGGTATTTCTTGTCCAGATTGCAGCTCCTGTTTCCCATGTCACGTGCCCTATCAGTTAGTTGTGTTTCTGCTGCCTACTTCTCCGCGTTATTGGACTGAGGAAACAATATTTTTCCCGTGTCAGTTCCTGTTCACTATTAATAGCCTACTTCAAAAGGAAATGTTTAAAATCCAAAAGCAGTGCTCTATGCAAGCTTATCTTCTCACAAATATCACGTAATTATTAGCAACATATGGTACTGTTTTCAATAGGTACATTCCTTCCTTTGGCCATCCCTTCCAAGCCAGGAAATGTCTCTGGTGTCCCCAGCCCGAGTAATCCACAACACACATATGCTGCAAAATTCTTTTTTAACTCTAATGTTTTCACAAGGGCATACCTTACTATGTTTTATAAACCTACTTTATTTTATTACATGGATTCATATAAAAACTATAAACCAGGTTTTATATCACTTTCAGCTTTTGACCATTCATCAGTTTTCCATGATAAAGCCACAGCGAAATCAATATCCTTGTAAAGCCAAGCTGTCAAAAGTTACTAGACTATTTCCAAAGGCAATTCCAATGAGACAGACTACCAGATGTTTTCAATATATTTGATACAAGATTGCATGATAATTTTAGTGGGACCGAAGGAAACAATACAACAAGTAGTGTTTGGAGGTTTGACATTTTAAATAGCGAGCCCAATTGATTTTTATAAGATACCAGAGACAAAAATGCCACTTCTGGAAAATTTATACCCAAACATTCATCCACAGAACTTAAGAGCAATTGTGTTGTCAAGCAGCAAGGAAAAGAGATAGCCTTTAGCAACAAAGTCACATTAAAATGTTCACTATACCAATATGTGTATGAGTATGTCTGTGCTGATACATAAATATATTTAATATTTAATAATGTATATTTAATATATACACACGTATAGGTGTATGGAAGCATAGCCACTTCACTGTATTAATTTTGCCCTTCTGCTGATTTACAGTTTTATTTCTTATAGAAGACTGCCAATTACGACTAAAATTCCCCTTATAATTAATTCAAAATTTTATTAAATCCAGCTTTTATAACTTTAAATATAATAATGCCAGCCAAGCCAGGGCAAAGAATACGTCTAGTCATTAATTCTACATGTATCATTTCTCATTCCTCAAAAAAATGGCAATAAAAGGATCCCTCCTTAGAAATCAGCCTAGCCATGGCCATACTCATCTCCATAATAGCACAATTTCCAATTCACGCCTCATTTTCATTAATGTTTCTAGCCATAAATTTTTAAGCATATGATAAAAAATTTCTGAAGCGGCATAAAACTAACATGAAGAGGGAGTTCATTAGTATGTGACCCTAATTAGAAATTCCATATTAACTTCCCATTTCTACTTGTGCACATCCACCAGCAGCAGGCCTAATATGCTGTGTACCAGTTGTACATTTGTTTTAAGAGCTCTTTCTCCCCTCCCTCACTCATTTTTATTTTCACACGATTTCTGTGTTTCCCCCACTATTGAATAAGTCAACAAACAACTGTATCACAGCAGCACCTTTTGTGTCACAAATTATCCTGGAGAATTGTAAGAAGCTACCAGCCCAATGCTTTATTAATGATACCAGATCATAAAAAGAAAGGGAAATTGCTGACTCCAACTCTTTTCTAATGTTGGGTGATAAAAATGCTACTTCAGGATTCAGAAGGTTAAGTTCTAATGTGTATTTTGAATAGAGTATGCTGAAATAATTGCCTCATAAAGCAATGCATTGACCAGCCTGCTAATGGCTGTATAGTGCAAAACTCAGCAAAGAGTGCCAAGCTTACTGGAAAAAATGCTGTGGCACTACTTTTGTAGCTTTCCATATTAAGTTAACTTTACCCTTTTCCACTTTTTTTGTTTTTAATCCTGCCAAAAGAAAACCCTCCCACCAAAACCCTTGCTGACTCCTTTCCTCTATGTGAGGAGCAAATCATTAAAATGCAAATCCCAAAACAGCAAACACCCAAGCAAAGCTGAACACAACAGTGAGAAATCACAATCACATTTCACTCATATCAACCCAATCACTACTTTATTTCTTTCTTTTTCTGCTGGTTTCACTTTCATACCAAGCTAGTAGCCAAACTGAAAGCAAAGCAATAATTGCATTTTAAAATACAGATGGATTTCCAGCTTATAAACTTTTCATTAACAAAAATCTGTCTAATAAAGCAGAGTCCTTCCTGACAGGGCACACTCTAGGCATCAAAACAGCATAGAAGTGCTTCAAGTCTGTCCCTGTTTATAAAATACCCAAGAACAATTAAATAAATCAAAAAGAGGTCAATAGACATGTAGAAACACACAATACTCCACACACTGTAGCCAGAATTTAGAAAAAAATTACATAAAAACCTCCAGTCAGGTAACACTAAAGCCCCAGAACTGGGTTTACAGCAGGCCAAGAAGGCTCCACACCTGTGTTTTACAGACCCAGGTGAGTGGGCAGTGGAGGGAGATGCTCAAAGCACACCAGAGTGAAGAAGAAAATAAAATAATGAGACGAGTAACAGTTAAAATTAGGTAATTATCTGTTGTAATTATAATCATTTGAGAGATCTAAAGTGTCTTCATCCCTGGGTTTTGAGTGACTACAAAAAAAAAACAAAAAAAACCAACACATATCTGATTCCATCTGCACTCTTAGGATAATGTTTTTATCCACTGACCATTTTATCATCAGTGACGCTTCAAGCACACAACTCCCACGTTTTCAGCTTCCAACTTTCCTGCAGCCAGGCAACGGCCTGAGAAGGGATTGGTTTAGTCACTTTGACTGTAATTCATGAGACACGCAGTGCCCAGAGCACACCACCGCTTCCCAGACACCTCGTTCCCTTCCCAGTGACCTGTGCAGCGCTGCCATCATCTCCCAACCTTTCCCTGGGTCACAGCCCTGTTTTAATAGAGGCCACTTGAGACTCAGGTGAAAAAAGCTGTAATGCCATGCAGGATACCCAGAGCTTACATTCTGATGCCAAGAAATGAAGCAATTTTAGGAGAAGCTCTCAGTGTTAGCATTTACTGTCTCACAAAAGGCTAATAAAACCTAAATTATCTTTTTTGTACTGCTTGAAATATAAAGCCATAACCCACACATTTTAACTCTTTCTCCCTGAACTGGGTAGGTAGACCTTCAAGGTATACTCAAGTGTTTTGGTTTTGACTATTTTCTTTATATCTGCTTGTTTCAGTTCTGTTTCATTGTTTTTTTTGTTTTTTAATGTACCCAAATTCAGCGAGTTATCAATAATTCTGATTTGAAGAACAGATGAAAGCACATCATCAAGTGCAATCATAAAACTCCTTTTGATTTCAAAGTTTTATTAACAGCCAGATACAATGTTGATAACTACTACACATATCTAAGAACTTAACTTCATGCAAAATATACTCTGAGCTTGAATGTGTTGGGGTATCAATACAGAGAGTGGTAAGATGATTATCAGCGTGGAATAAAAACTTTCTTAGGCTCCACGTTAGTCAAGACATCCCAAACTATAAAGTACAATGAGAAATTTCACTGAATAATTATATACACCAACAGCAGTGTAAAGAAATTAACCTACAGTGGAGGTACTAAGTTTTAAAAAGTCCTTGGTTTTGTCTCAATTGACAGATGTGCAATTTTAAAATACAAATCATTCATGAAAAAAACAGTGACATCTCTCTACATTATAAAAACTAATGGATCAGAACACTGATTACTGGAACAATAAATCAGCTTTTGAGATCTTAAAATGTCATAAACTAAGCATCACACACTGTGGGTATGAGATGTATTACCAGAACCATTTGATTGATTTATTGCTAGTTTTCCAATCAGTCTTTTCAACCTTTTTTTTAAGCTATTATCGCTAGTGAACAAATATATTAAAAGCCTTTTGAGTGCACTGTGTATCAATAATTTCATCTTTTTCAAAAAGATTTATTGCAAATAACAATTAAAGATTCAGCTTTAATTTTAAAAGTGCCCCTATACCTTCCTTTGATGAAACAAACAGAATAAAAGTAAACCATGATGGCCTTTCCAGATTGCTGCCTCATATGAAAATTCACAGGCACCTAAAGTTCCTGATTCATTTTAAAGGTAAAAATGAAAATTATTTCCATCCTCCCCCCCCCTCCTCCACACACATACATACTACTTCCCTCCTGGGAAATAGTAAAAAAGAACTATTAGTTATTACTATAAGTAGTAGTCAAAATGCTGTCAAAAGGCAATTTTGATAGATTGCTATTTGAATAAAAATAAGACAGGCATTGTATTTATACGACAAGTATAGACGTGAGATTAAATGATATTATGAAACTGCAGAATTTTTTTTTTTTTTTTAAATTATCTCTGTTTGGATCAAGCACATTAAGATGAGACAAGTTAAAGTTAGCTCCAATTCACATAACTTAGCAACGACCTGACCCACTTGAAATTTCTTTTCTAAGACTTGGCTGACTTAGCCAAAGCTAAGGCACACAGCTCAGTATAATGGGCCAGAACATCAATCAAGGCTTATTTTTACTCCTTTACTGCTATTCTGAGTTCTTTTAGAAACTTATTGTGATTTAGTTATTCAAATACATGTTTTCATTGAACTCTGCTACTTTTACTCATTTTCTACAAAAACAATGGGAAAAGGATAAGCATGGGAAACTCTGGCATTTAGAAAAGGGCTACACTTTGGGACTAATATTTGCCCTTATTATACTTACAACAAATGCCATCTCCACTCCAACCTAACACTTCTTTATGCACATACCTCTGACTCTTCAATTATAGGCTTTCAGCAGAGCTCAAATAAACAAAATAAGAAGTAAAAGAGCAACCGGAGAGGTTGAACCAGGTGGATTTGAATGTGAACCTGACACCTCCAGCTGGGTGCCTTAATCCCCTCAGCTGCTCTGGGCATTTACTCAGCCCTATGTTCGAACCCTTTAGCTTTCCATCAAAAAATTTAACAGACAAAAAGCATCCCAGCCACATGCAGATGGGTAAGAAACTCATCTGAGGTATCAGAGTGAAGGTTTAACTCCAGTGAATACTTCACTACATTTATTAAGTCAAATCATGTCCAGGAAGGGATGTTTAGGGATGTTTCCAAGAAGGTATTTCAGCTTACCCTACACAAGGAATTCTCAGCTACTGGTTGCATTTTGGTCTCAAGAATCACAGCCCCACACAATAAGTCAGGCTGAAAGGGGTCTCAAGAGATTTCAAGCAGAAACTCTTGATTAAAGCACAGTCATCTGTGAGACCACACCATTGGGTTGGATGCAGATGCTCTTTAGAAACCTCCAAGAGCGGAGATCACACAGCTGCCTCCCCAAGCAACCCGTTCTAAAGCTTAAATACTCACAGGGAAAAACTTTTCCAGTTTAAACCTACCTTGTTTTAACTTGCATTTCTCATCCTCTTGCCACGATACCTCTGTAGAGAGACAGGCTCTGTCTTCTCCATCTCCTCACAGGTACTCAGGGGCTGCTCTTTGCTTCCCCCAGACTCTGCTCTCCAACCTGAACGAGCCCTGTTCCTTTGGGGTCTCCTCCCAGGCTATGCTGCATTCCTGACCATCCCGAGGGACCCTCTGCACCAGCTGTTACCTGTTCTTATAATTCTGAGGGGCTAAAAACCAGAGGCACAGTGAGTGCTGGGTAAAGGGCTAATCATTCCCAATATCCTTTAAAGCAAAGCACCTGGGCTGCCAGGTGCCAATGCTTGTCTCACTCCAACCTGCTTTAATTGCCACATCTGTTTTTCCCTGGGGGCACTAAGGATGGTGCCAGGGCAATCTCTCAAAAGAGACTGCTCAAAGAGGGGGAACTTGAGGGCCCAGGCTGCTTTGCCAGCAGAATGGCTGACCTGGAAGAAAGACTTGAAACTAGGAAAGGGCAGGAGGAGAGGTACCAGCAGCCCTGTGGAGGGGCCTGATGAGCAAAGGGAACACAAAACCAACTGAACAAGGTTTACACGGAGTCTCCTCAAGCACATCCATGTAGGCAAGGAAGTGCCTACAAAGCAAAATTATGGACAATGCAGTAAGGCACAAGCAATCCAGGAGGTTCCTGGATGTGGAGTGCATTGATGAACAAATTCCTGCTGATGCAGCCTGGGTGAGGGGTAGAGAGCACCCTCAGCAAGGGTGTTGGTGACCCAAAACTGGGAGGAGTGGCTGATATGCCAGAGGGTCATGCTGGCACCCAGAGATTCCAGAAATCCATTGATTTCTTTACTGTGAGGGCGACTGACCACAGGAGCAGTCTGCCCAGACTAGAAAGAGCAGCCTGCTCCAGGATACCCCTGCTTGAGCAGGAGAGGTGCAGACATTCAACACCAATCCTAAATTTTGTCCCGGAAATACTCTGCTTTTCCCTAATTTTCCACAAAAATGCCACATATAAAATGCAGCCATACAATTATGTCATAGATGTAGTGTGTGATATTTGTTTCTAAGTTATTTTTGTTGAATGAAAAACTTAAACTAGGGCAATACAGAGAAGATTTCTGGGAATTTCTATTTTTTTTTTTTTTGCTATATCTTTCCTGTATTTATTTGTGTATATTCCTTGCATAACCTAATGTGGAATGAGATCAACAGACCAAGACAGGTTAAAATTGGTGCCCACAATATTATGAATTATATTCCTACCGCCTCTTGATTGAGACTTCATCTCACTGGTGTGTATTCCACTGAATTTGGTTCTGGAAATCTGAAGAATAGTGGAATCATTTCACACTTTTGCTTTCAAGAATAACAGTCTCAAACATAACGCAAGTCACACAGGTACAGAGGCCCAAAAAGAAATTATTTATGCTATTCCTAGTGGCTTCATATATTTATTTATTTATTTATATATTTATAAGAATCTAATTTGTAATCTACTTCTCTCATACGGTGCATGACTATTGTAGCATTGTGTGAGGAGAAAAGCTAAATAATAGCTGTATAGCAAGAAAAGGACAGAAGAGAAAACTCATGTCAAGCCACTGCAACTTGAGAGAAAAGTTGAGTCCCCTTTCTCTAAGAGAATCATACTTATTGACTTGGCTTCAGAAAAAAAACTTGACCTGATAAGAACCTGAACATTCCTAACTCCCAGTCATCCAAACAAATCATGGTTCTAACCTGGCATAAAGCTGAAAGCTTCATTCTGTGTCAGTTCTTTTGAGTTATTTATAGCTAAAAGAAACAGGCTCAACTGGAAGCTATATTTAGGAAAAGCTGGAAATTTTAAAAATAGGACCCAGACGTGAATTTGCAGTGCCATTAAGCTGCTAGTTCAAAGTGTCTATGTGACATATTGACAACTTTTTTCTGGTTGGGTATTTATCTTTTTTTTTTCTTTTTTTTTTTTTTTTTTAACATACATCTTTCTCTATTGCTTCCTCACTAGCACTGATAGCTCCAGCTAGTTCATAAATTCCACTGCTGCCTGCTGCCATGGGATGTGGTCATGCAGAAAATATTTCATAGGGGAAAGTGTTAGCTAGCTAGAGGCAGTATTGTCGATCATTACTGGGAACTGCAGCTACCGGGATGTGACTGTGTATTCATTTCACGCATTATAACACCTAATGTACATGACAAAATGTTGAATATTAAGTTAATTCACAAACTAGAGTAGCTGGTGTTGCTGGAGCTGTACAGAAAATACATGTTATTATTCCTTTTCCTTTTCCAATGCTTTCTAGAAACTAGAAAATGTTTTGGTTTCAAAATTGCTTAATTTCACCATTTATTTTACCTTGATTGAGTTCATTAAAGTTTGAGCAATGCTTTGATGTCCTTTGCTGGAAGCTGCCATGCAATTTTACTGTTGTCTCTTTATGCGCCTGCCCCTGTAGAAATTTATGATGACGAAATCTGCCCTTCACTGTCTTGTACAGAGCAAAATTTTCAATATATTAGGAGTTAATTTAACTGAAACTATTCAGAGACAAATAACAAAAATAAAAATAATGTCTACAACTTATTATTGTTATTGTTAAAACCAGGAACCAAAGGGTTAAAAGCTAAGAAATATATGAGGCAGATCATTCATTTGTATAGAAAATTCCTATTCTAGGAGTTTGAACATACCCACAAACCCAGCCAGGCTAATAAGCGGCTGCAAAGGGGAAAATGCAGTGTGGAGCACACAGAGGAGCTACCCACCTCACAAGGATTCTTTTTTTTTCCAAGTTCCTCATTCCAAATCAGGAACAAACAGGTTACCTTGGCCTTAGACAACCCTGCAATAAAACTGAGCAGGAGGAACCTACTACCAGAGGGAAGAAATTAAATTCTTTTCTCCTGCCATGGTTTCCACAAGAGCACAGATGTTTCTCTTGAGTGGTGAAGAAATGCAACAAAACTCACACAACCATTTTCAGATTGAGGTGTCATCACACTGTTGTCCCAGAACAGAATCTTCATGCAGAAGATGATGAGAGAGAAGGAAACCAGGTTTCCATGAATCAATTCACCAGCTCCTGTGCAGCCACAGGAACACCTAGATTATTCCTTCTTCATTCATACCAATGCCTGCAGTACTGAGAAACAAAGATAAACAAACAAAAATACCCTGAAGAAAGAAGCTGAGTTTTTTTGAACTCCCCTATTTTGAGTAAGAATATTGCCAGGTGACAGCTGTTTATGTGATGTGCATTAGGGACGTGATGAGTGAAACCATACACAAAGTTTGCTATTTGCCCCATTTAGATCCACCTTCTGTTACCATTCAAGTAATCCATTCACTGGTGTGAGTTACAACAGCAACTTCCTACTATCACCTGATAGTTCCACAGTTCCCCCCAGAGGAAATCAATATACTTAGAGAAACCTGAGATGCAAACTGTGCATCGTGGAACATTTTATCCACCAGTGAAAGAAATGTCTCATGTGGGAAACAGGGCAGAGCACATCACTAAACATAATCTGACAAAGCAAAGTGAAGACCTTTGAAATGTATCCCTTTGACTTCTTACACATCCTGAAGGTCATATATGTTAAAAAGCAGGTCATTTAAAATATATTACAGTCCTTCCAGTATCACATGACAATAATAATAAACAGCCAAGACCTCGCTACAAATCGTTATGCAAAGCTTAAAATGAAGACAGCTTGGGCAATCTCAGCCTCCTGAGAATATGATTGTGTGGCATGAACACACCAGTTAAGGACTACAGCTGTGAGAACACTCATGGGAGTGAACCTCCACTGATCTCAGAGCGGTGTTCATTTTAAAATAGAAAATATAACATGGTTTTCAGGGTAGGTCATGATTTTAAAAACACAGAAGTAAAACTATTGTGACAGACTGCATGTTGTTGTTTACAAACAATGTTACTTTGGAAAGAGCCGTGGGATGAGGTGGAAATGCCCTGCAGAAAAGGAAAGAGTGGCCCTTCCTTTGGGAACTACCAGACGTGCTCACTGGGGAGGTTCAGCATGGCCAGCACAAGGTGACAGAGAGGAACTGGCTGCTCAGAGTCAGGAAAAAACACAGGGATGAGTAGGGGGCAGCCAGAAGGGACTCTGAGAACAGAAACCTCGCAGGAGCTAAAGGGAACTTGGCAGAGCTTGTTACAACTTGCAAAGCCACCAGCTGAAATCAGATCTAGGTAAGAATCTGCCTCCATGATCACAGCAGGCAGGAGAAGACTTGCAGATAAATCCCTTTTATTTATTACTTATTTGCTCTGAGTGTCTTCTGTTCAAAACCCTGAGTATTCTAGTTTTAATTCTAATATAACTTGTCATTTAAAATATGCAAAAAGCCTTTTAGCTTTCTTTGGGGAGTGCTCTATAAAGAGGAGGTCTATTTAAATCCACTTAAAAGATCCAGCTGACTCAGGGTCTCATTATGTAAGTGTGTGATTGTCTTACTGACAACCAAAAAAGAGCAAAATAGAATGGGAAAACATTGGCCTGTCATCATTTGTTGGAACACTGAGGACTACATGCAGTATCAGAACAGATTAATTAATTCTCAAGTAAGCAGGACAATTTTCAGCCTAATGCAAAGACTGTATCTTCAAACACTAAACACTGCTAAGATTTTGGTGAATGGAGCAAAATGAGAATCTTGCTGTGCTCTTTCCAACACAACCAAGCAAAATTCCTCAAAAGAGTGACCTGCACACCAGAAGCCTGAAACTGCATCACCCTACTGGAGAAGCCCCTCTGAGTAGAGAAGAAGGAAACTTCACCCCACCCCAGGGTAGAAAACATACAGCAAAAGTCTGCTGCCAATGGAGCATAAACCATACTGAAATGCCATTGAAAAAGTCTTGACTTTTCTATATCTAGTACTGCTACCAGGCTTTGGAAGAAGAAAAATGATTCTTGCAACACAGCACCAACAGTTTTGAAAGAGTTAATCTTTCTGACTTCCTGCTAGTTTTATATGCCAGTCTAGGACAGGATTTTCCAACTTTACATGCATATTTCTCTCTGAGAGTTGTCACCACCAAATTAAAAGTTTCAACATAATCCTTATTATTATTATTATTATTATTATTATTATTATTATTTTTATTATATAGTATGTCACATTTCAGTTAAATACAAGGCTAACTTTTTCCTCTGGGCAAATACCTCGTTCTCTACTAAATTAGCCTCTTCTGAAAGAAGTACTTCACCCTGTTGAATCCAGGGAAGGCATTTGGGCTGACCAGACTGGGATGAAAGCGTTACCTGTGCGGGTGTGACAGCTCAGCCTGGCTGCACAGGTGCTACCCAGAGGCTTCTCAGGCTCCAAGGACACAAGTGCCACACCTGTGAAAGGAAAGGCTCGGTACAATCAGCTACTCCCTCCCTGAGAAACAGCTCCCACCTTGCTCCTGCACTTCCCTACCTGCCCCATTTGGCTCTGGAACATCCTGCAGCTGGAAGCAGGAACGTCTGCAGCCAGATAAAATTCATCCTGAGCAGGAAGTGTCTGTCTTCAAATCTCTAAAAAGCTCCTTAATATTCTCCTGAATAGTTTAGTGAAAGTTTTTGGTTTTTTCTGGTTTCAGAAAATACAGAGAAGAAATATATTCTTGCTTACTTACAAAATAACTTTTAAGGCCAAAAATGGGAGTTGGAAATCCAAGCCATAGAACTCTTCTTAAGCTGACACACCTAGCAAAAGTTCTTGTCACTGCACTCCCAACTGTCGTGCAATTCATATCATGTCTGGCATAAAGGCCATTTGCTATACAAATGATCATTGAAAACTAAGAACAGTAATGGGGTAGCAGATTTTAACTGCTTGACTAAGTTGAATTTTGTGCTTTCTGTGGAACAATAGTAATTTGGAGGCTCAGTACGGTGTCTTCTAATGAGAAATCCCAGAGGCAGACTGATTCTTTTCCAGCACTTTTCAAGATAGTGGAGCAGGAGCTCCCACACCTCACACTTCCCTGGGGATAGGGATTATTCTCTTCCCCTTCATAGACTGAAAAACATAGAACATAAAATGTGTTTCCAAAAACTTACTGCAAATGTCATTGTGCCCACTTGCAAATTCAAGCAACACTGAAGTTGAAATAAGAAAATATTGCCAACAAATGTTCGGTACATATTATAACTGCCTATTAAACAAATGGGACTTTTTCAACCAATATTCTTATATATTTATAAATGTATAGGCATATGGAGACATGGAGCAACTTTTTTTTGAAATCCAGGTTAGGACAACAAGAGCCTGAAGTTTTCAGATTGGAATTAAACCACTCTGAGTAAATCCTCTGAACACAATAGGATAGCTTCAGGAAGTCCCCTGAAACAATAATTTGTAACTATTTTTCTCTGCACTTCATAAATAATGAACAGGTAAAAAGAAAAACAACCCATGGTATCACATTTTTTCTTCATGCACTGGTTATGCAAGCAGGCTACAAGATCCTTTTGAGGAAAAAATGTATTATTTTGACACCTTGCAGTCATTCTCCATCACAGCTGGATTTTTAAGCCTCGTAGGAAAAAAAGCCAAAATACACCATGTTTTGCAAGTAAGTAAAACAGTTTATGAAACTATTTGGAATACAAACCCATTATTCTTTTAATCTAACATCATAAAAATGTTTCTTCTCACAAGTAACGAGCTATTTATTTTTTCTTTTTACTATAAATTTCTACTTATCCACAACCTGGCAAAGTAATTTTGCATGTTTCTATAAATACTGATGAGTGACTTAATTTTTTAAAAATACTGTAAAAGAGAAACTGTCTCACCCACACTGAATTCCCAAACGTGAAAACCAATTTGCCTGAAAATCTGTACTTTTCTCTTTTTTTTAAATGGAAAAACCTGGGGAAACAAGGTCATTAAAAAGTGAATATAAAACTATTAGATATATTTGCCTTACACTTCATATGTTCCAAGCAGGTAGTTTGGATAATCTTTCAATAATTACAATGCACTGCTACCAAAAGAGTTTCTAATAACTACATCCCATTAGCTATTTTAAAGAACATACCATGCTGAAGCACAAAATATAATGGTACAACAGACAACACAAAAATCCCAAAAGGTTAATATAGGAAAGAAGGATATTAGGAATATCCTTGGTGTGACGCAGCCACCCTGCTAAGCTTCACCCTATTGCTTCCCGTGAAAACTCTCGTGGTGGATACGGCTCTGATTTCATTTCCAGAGTCAGGGAAAGACAAACAAAATGGTACCACAATTGAACGGTCTTTGCTTCATGCCTGGAGTTTTCCTTGGGCAGCTCCTACCAAAACATCACAGGTTAAGTTATAAAATCTGACGATATCAGTCTGCCAAGTAACGATTGAGAAATGAACAATTTTGGAAAGTTGGAATCCAAACCTCTTTTTTTTATTTTCCCCCGCAGTACTTGGTAGGGATCTGCTGTCGAAACAAACTCTCCCTGTGTGGATCCTTCCACCAGTGCTGTCCATTTCAGCTGCAAAACCCCCTCGCTACACCAAACCCTGCTGGTGCCAAAGTGCTGGATTCCACTCAGCCCAAGAGCTCCACGGAATGATCCCATCAGGGCTGAAAGCACGGCTCTGTCTCAGGAATTTCTACCATATCTAGGACTTAGAGCTAATGTCAAATCTTAAATTTCCCCTCAGGAATTAGACACAGGTGCACACACTCCTGGATGTCACTGGAAAGCCAGGCTGTCACCCAGTCACCAGACCCCCCCAACAATCAGCCTCAAATTATGTACTGGAGTTCTTAAAGAAATTCAGCCTTCTGTATGTCCATTATTTGCCATCATCCCTTGCCTTGGTGACGTTGGGAAATCAGTTGATATCCTTAGCTGGGAAATAACCTTAGCGTTAGGAAGGTATATGTGTGGTTATGTCGTTTCGTAACAGAACGTCTATACTTGCATTTCCCAAAGTAACTGAAAAAAATCACCACCATCCTCCAGATACACGAGAAATTCACACGTTTGCAATGTGTGAAATTGAAATTTAATCTAAATTTAAAAAAAAAAACCAATACAATGGAGAGAGATTTGCACGGTGTTTATTTCGTGGGTAGTTTTAGCTAACTGAAGACTAGCTATTGCTTTTTATGCATTTATTTAAAAATGATGAATGAGGCAAGATTTACTGTAGCTGAAACATACAAATGGCACAGCATGTTTAAAGAATAAATTGCTTCAAGTTTTCTCAGCAATGAAGCGGCCAGATAAGTTATTTTTATGCATCCAGTTGGCAGAATGAGTTGAAACATTATTTTGCACACTGTGAGTGCATCTCACTATCCTTTTTAGTAGTGGGATAATTGTTGATTGTGAGAGTGGGAAATGCCTTAGCAGGTGTATAAAAAAGCAGAGCAGAAGGGAGAAATAATGAAGGAGAGCATCGTGCCTTGGAGAGGACAAGGAGAAAACCTGCTAACACTGAGAACTTATAAGACACTAAACCACAAAATATTAACAATGATCCTCAGGAAGTGGGGTCATTATTGACTGATCCTTGACCAGACTTGATTCTGGTTGGCTTTTAATGCAAGCATTAAAATAATGTGCAGACATCATTTTAAACTGTATTTCGATTTTTCTCCTTTTTTTTTTAAGTTATGTAATTTTAAGAAGTGTTCTCAGTGTTTACAGACCTAGTTAGAAAAAGGTAGATTACTGGGAATTTTGAACAAACCTTGGCAAAAATAATAATGAAAGAAATTAGACCTACAGCTTTGAAAGCCCAGTTTGTTACAATTTCCCTTATAAATGATAAAAATATTTTAAAATACATTTTTGGAAATAGCACATCTGAGTCTGGTGTGGTATGCAGTGCACAGCAGAACTTAGCCAGGTGGGAGATACTGAGAACAGCGAGAACAAACCAGAGGAGCTGGCTCATGTGCTAGTTCCTTCCACACGATACATTTTTTTAATTTCACATTCTCACTACGAAGATTTATCTTCCTGCTCAGCCTTTGCTCTCCCACACTTCTTTCTGATACTCAGTTTACTGATTCTCGCTTCACTTGCATGAATGCAACATCATTAACTCCCCTTGACACACCTCTAACGTATAACAACACTTAAATAACTTTAGAATCAATCCCATTATCTCCATCATTCAGGAAATGGAGAAGGAAGGTGAAGCCTACTCCAAAGAACCTCAGTGTTAAATGGACTTTTGTGATAAAAAGCTTCATTTAATTGTCAAAACAGCAAATGTGTCCAGTTTTAGATTTGGTACTTCTATTCCTCCAGCTGGCCGTTTCCTACAGCAGATAGCAGCAGAATCTGAGCCCAGCTCTGCTGTCAGCTGACTGCCACAGTCTGTATCACCATCAACACACTTTACAAACCCAGCAAGCACTTAGCGAGCATTCTGTTCATGATGGAAACCCACTGCATCTTTCTCTGTTAGCTTTGTGCAGCTGTAATATTACAAACCCACTGCACAACTTGAAGTCACTTCACAGCCCAGAGATGCATTATCAGTCACACAATGGCTGAGGGTGGAAGGGACCTCTGCAAGTCTCCTGGCCCAGCCCCACAGCTCCAGCAGCGACACCCAGAGCTGGCTGACCAGGACAGTGTCCAGATGGAAACAAATTATTTATCAAATGGGAGAGCTGGCTGCACGAGAACAGGAAGAATTCTTGCAAAACTGAGATTCAATTTTAGCACTTCACAAACACCATCCAGTTGCACTTCATGAAGATAATTATACTGTCCCTGGAGAGAACGGTTCAAGGTTGACACTGATGTATGAAGTGACTCTGGAGAGTGTTGGAAGCTGCAGAGTGCAAAGGCTCCTGCTGTCTTTTAGTTACACAAATCTCATCACTGGGGTGAAAAGCTTCTCTGTTTTCACCATGATTAATAAAGACAAACTTGTTCCCTTGCATCTTTTACTGAGTATACATCAAAGGCCTGGTATGAAGGGACACTGATTTATAGCTAAAAGGTGCACAAAAGAAAAAAAAAAAAAAAGTCTCTTGGCGTACTCAAGTAGAGGATCAGAATAGTGAGAAGAATTCCTCACATTTCAGTGAGTTAAAAGAAAAACTATATGGTGGATTTTGAAATCTTTCCCAGATTATAAAGGACGATTTCTACTGAACTGTTTCTACTGAATTCAACCTTCAAGTTCAAACACCTCATGTGCTTCTTACAGTCAATGAAGTGCTACCAACAAAACTGTATTGAACTTAATTTTGCTTTTATATTGCAGTTCAGATACACCGTGATTTGGCTCAGGTTCTTTCAGATTTCTCTAATCTAATGAAAAACCGATCTCTGAACTGATTCAAACATGGCAAAGTGATGGCTGTGCTCTGTTCTAATGGCATTCAAGGTTACAGTCATATAAATCTTTGGATCAAAGAGCCTAGAAAAAGTGAAAATCCTCTTGCCAAATCAGTAATGAATTTCTAAGAAGACAAGACTTTTCCTGCAGAGAGATTGTGATACTTTTGCTATGCATATTCATCTAGAAACAGCAATTGCTTTGTGTCAAAAGACAAACAGCTGGATAGACAGAATGCTGATGCCATTGAAATTCCTATGCTAACATTTAACTTTTTTTTTTCTCAGTAATTCTATAATTCTACTCTTCCAGTAAGGCTTCTGAAAGCCCCATTACACATTGGCAAAAAAAAAAGTGAAAGAAAATCTTTTGTTTTTTGGTTTTTTGTTTGTTGCACATTTCCTGGTTCACAGGCTCTCACTTCAGATACTGCAGCTCATTTGAAACCATGAAGACAAACAAAAACCTTAATTCCTTCAAAGGATGGAAGGAGAACTGTCCTTAGTCATTCTGACAGTGAGTGACACTGGTATATAATCAATTCCTCACCGGGGTTTGGGCAGACGGGTGACCATTACACAGATAAAGGCTCTG
The DNA here is from genome assembly GCA_013397775.1 of Eulacestoma nigropectus. Taxonomy (NCBI): domain Eukaryota; kingdom Metazoa; phylum Chordata; class Aves; order Passeriformes; genus Eulacestoma; species Eulacestoma nigropectus. The sequence goes on from VZTE01001857.1 coordinate 3,971,423, forward strand.
TAGGCCACTGTTAGGAGAAAACCTGAGAAACCCAAACCTGGGCTTTCTTCTGGCAGGCAGAATGCCCAGTCTCTTATTCAGTCCTCTTGGATATAAACCAGCATTCATGTGCACATATACAGCACCAGGATCCCATTCTTCCTGCCTAGGCCCAATTTTGGAGGTATTTCAGTTCTTAGGAAAAATAAGAGAAACTAAGGAAATTACTGCCATGGGTATTGGGCATAAATTGTGTCATGCACGAGCATCTAATGAATCTACACAAGTGTTCAAGCAGTTCATGTTTGAGTCCCCAGTTAGCTCCCATGTGAGCACACTTTTGGCTCTTGCATAAGCGCTTAATTAGCTCATGCATGGGCACCATCAGTCAGCAAACACCCCGCAGGGTCCAGGTGCCCAGTCACAGGTGTGTCCCCACAGCTCTGACAGCGGGGTCAGAGAGGCAGCATGTGCCAGAACCTCTGCCTGTCTGAGCTGCACACGGAGCCTCGGCTCAGGGACCTCCAGAAAGGGAATCATCTCTCAGGGAATGAGGGAAAACAGCCTGGGAGACGCTTGAGAGGATTCATGGCAGGAGAAACTGCTGGAAACATACAAGTGGAGCTGCAGAAAGGGGATCCTTTGCTGAGCTTTTTCAGTTTTCAAAGCTCCAAATTAGGGGGAACAGCTGTGGCTCTGGGTCTCCTCCACCTTGGTTGTTTTCTGTACCTGCTCCAGCCCGTTTCACTAACTCATTCGCCCTCATACTGACATCTTTCTGATGAAAACTAAAAATAAAAGTTTCAGTCTTGCTTCTGGTATCTCCCACTACCAGCCAGGTGGACTGTGAGTTAGGATTGCTACAACAGTGGTCAGACACTCCAGCTTTCAGTATGACAGTAAACTTTATGCTTTTTGGAAGACAAATACTGCAGATGTAATGCTACAGATAAATGCCTGATAGGACACAAAATGGTCTAGGAGAAGACCCTTTTCTAGCACAAATTTGAAATTGGTTTTGTTGCATTCCTTCCCTCTACACCAGCATCATGTAAAATGTAACTCTAAAAATTTTGCCTGTGTTAAAGAAAAAACTCGGAATCTTGGTCACACAGCAAGTGCACGCACACATATAAATATGTACACACACACTTAAATGCTTCCAGTCTTTTTTCACAAAGCACAAGCACAACATAATATATACATTAGTCAGCCAGCACAGGGCAACTTCTACAAAATTGTAATTCACAACAATTTAAGAAGGTTTTGGTGTTTCCCTTATAAAGCTGCACAAACAAAACCTGCAGAGCACCAACAGCTGAGTGTTTCAGAAACGCAATTATGCCCCATGCAGGGACTGCAAACACGCTGCAGCCTCCCATTTCAGTCCGTGGACTCTGCAGTGTGCTACCAAATACTTAACCACTGGTTGCCCATGTGCTCTTATTGGGAGATCTCTCTAGTGTGCTAATTAGTTCAGAATGTAGCTGCCAAAATAAAATTACATAAAAGAGACTAATGCATCATAAATATCCCACCTGAGTAAAATAAGAAAACATCTGTTAAAGACCTTTAAACATTCATTTAATTATTGGGGGGAGGGGAACAGCAAAGGATAAAAAGGAAAAAGCAAAAAGGCAAAAAAAGCAGGGAATAAATGTCTCTTTTTTCCTCTTTTCTAGAGTTGGGTTAATTCATTGTGATAGATGGCTTCTTTTTTACTATGTAGCGGGTCCAAATATGGGCTTATTTGCACACAGCACTAGAAATCGGGCCTGAGCTTTTGGTGAAAAAATGGAAAAAGGATGCTATTTTTCCCTGATCTTCATCATCCATGTTCATCACAGAGAGTGGACAAAAGTTTCTCACCTCAGCACATCAGAAAAACCCCTGAATCCCAAAAGCTGACTGTGCTGGCTGCAATGCCAAGAGTACAGGTGTACATCAGTGCTTACTCATCCACCCTGAGAATGGATCCTCCATCCCAAATTGCTGCTCTCTGGAACAGCTTCTCTGCGGGTGGGACTGGGGAGCTTCCACGTTAACAATTAGCAAAATAAACCCAGCACAATTAGCAGGCTCAGGGTCACAACTGGCAAGGCATTCGAGGACACAGCCAAAGGTTGACATACAATGGGCTCCTGAGGAATTCTAACATGTCGAATTTTCTGAAGGCAGATTGTTTCAAAGTATCTGATAAGCACTTCTGATCTCAAGGGGTTTGCAGCGTTTCTGTTTGTTATGGAAGAGCTGCAGCATTGAGGAGGCTGCGGTTTCAAGGTGGCTGAAATGCTCCCTACCAGTAGCAGTCCCAATCTAGGGAAGAACATTCCATTGTTAATGCAAAATAATAAAATAATAAAATACAACTCTTCCTAGATGTATGCTAAGCTGAATTAATGACAAATGCTTTTCTTGTGTCATGTTCAATCGCTTAAACATGGTCTCTTTTCTCTCCCTGAAATACCCTCCTCTCATTCAAACACTGATTTAAAGCGAGCCATTTCTATGGAAAAAATACCCAACATTAAAAATTCTGTGTCAGTTTGTTACTCAGACATCCTGAAAAGAGGATATTTTTCAGGCAAAACAGTCCTGACTCAGGGAATTTTCCTTAATTTATTCTCATTTAACCCAAAGTAAGTTTAAAAAAGAAGACATACTATACACTAATTGAAAATTAAGAATCATCAGGGCCCTACAAGAAGTAATGTGTATTTGAGTGCTCTTTCAGAGCTCCTAAGGATAAAAGCAAACAACATTATACAAGCTTATATTGTGCATACCCTGCACAGAACTAGTCTGATTTGGTTTGATTTTTACTTTGGCCAGGCTTACAGTTTGTTTTTAAACACTGTTACCTTTTAATTATTTTGTTACCAATACTGGCACGTAGCCCAAACGATGGGCACTGTGGATATTTTCCCATTTTCTCCATTTACTTTAGGCTGTTGACTAACAGAAGTATGAAAACATTTCTCTATTAGCCAAAATTCATTACTGCTGTTTAAAAATAGTTCGATGCACTCAAGGCATAGTGATGCATACACACACCTACCAATCTGCTGGCATATTTTTAAACTTATTAATGGAAACACGACAATTAGCAGAATAACTGTGAAGTTATTAAGGATCAATGGATCCATTTACTGGGAGGAAATGAGAAAATAATTCCAGTTCTTCTGATAATGCTTTTAAAATTATCATACTAGCATAGGAATGGATTCATTTACAGCAACAGTTTGGAAGCAATGGGATTTCTGACAAATGCTGTGCTCTGCTGGGTTTTGATTACTAATGGTTACAACTGCTTGCAAAGAAGTGCACGCCACCTTCTAAGAGATAAGCGAGAGAAATATGGCATTAGGGGAAAAAACAAGGGTTAGAGATGCTCTTCCCTCTGAAAGCAAAGTTAGTGCTAGGAACAGCTAATTACAAAATCGTCACAACACAGCCCGAGCTCCTGGGCTGGCAAAGTCACACAGAACAGTCCCAGGAGAAATAAAGGGAAGAATTTCTAACAAAGATATGCCTGCAGTGAACAAGCCTAAGAGGAATTGTAAACCTACAAGGAGAGATCCCGAACAAAAGATGCTGCTGCTTTGTGTTTGGGACTGGAGGCAGGTTCTGCCAAAGGTGCCGAAGCCGGGAGATTTCTCATTGCCTAAACACAGGCTGTGCCAATCACCACAGGCAGCGCCCCAGAACAGGGGCCCACACAGCTCCAGCAGGCCCAGGACCCCACGGCATTCCCGTCTGACTGGCAGGGACTCTGACAAACCCACCCATGTTGCAGAGTCCCACTGTGAAAGGACAAATGGCTTTTATTTAGGAAGAAAGGGGATAAGTGAGATTTTTGTTACATTCATCTGGCTAAAGAAAAAAAAAAAAAAACAAACCAGCTCTTTTGAATTTCTAGGAGTTTTTAAGGCTTAGGACAGTCAGGAGGGACAACCACCCTTCATAACCCCAAACCATTGCAGCTTTTGGGCTCATCAACAGCAGAACACCTTTGAAATTCACACTTTTGCCACCACAGGCTACTGATGGCTTTGTCATCTGTCTCAATAATTATTGTAACAAAGAAGCAAACTCTGTGGGCTAGAGAATACTTTCCCATAATGTTTTCTCATGTATTGTTTATACTATATATTTTACCATTTGCAGCATTATTAGAGGCCTCAGCAATCATTTGGTAGTGTCTGCAACATAATTGAATAGAGTTTTATTATCCCAGTGAGTAGGAATAAATATTTAATTCTTATGCACCACATGACACTGGGAATTGTTTCAGCCAATAAATCTTTCTGTTATTCTACTTTTGCATATGCACTTTCTGTTGAGACAGAAGTGCTTGTACAAAACCTTCTCAGCTACTTCAATGAAAATAAAATATTTGGCAAGTCATTTTTATTCAAAGCTTTCCTCTTCTTCCCATATATGAAAGCAACCAAATTTTTCTCTGTGTGTTTTATCCTTTTCAAGTGAATCCAAGAAAATAGAGACTTAAATCAACAAAAGGAGAGGAAAAAAAGAACCAGTAAAAATAAAGTGGAATAAATACACATCACTTTAACCCTGTGCTTCCCAAGACTCATATTCCTTTCATTTCCCAGCTAACACTGAGCAAAAGCAAAGGCGGCACCAAAAGGACAAACACCTTCCCCCAAGCCCATGCTTTTATGAAAGCTTCAATAACACAAAATAATAATAATAATATCAAATCAGCCAGAGTTTCAGAACATTACCGGGAATTTTAACATGCTGAACACAGTGGTATTTGTTGGTGTTTCAAGACAAGGGATAATTTGGCAGAAATGGGGTTTTTTTTACGCAAAGAAACAAAAAAAAAACCAAACATGAGGGAGCCTGAGACTGTTTTTAGCTGCAGCAGAAAAGCAACATTCTGTCTCCAGTGGGCACTTACCTTCAGAAAGAAAATAGGGACTTGAGAATAGATGAGTTGGGCATTTTGGTTTTTAAGAAATTAAAAAATTCTGCACAGAAAGAAAAGGAGTGTAGAGATTTTTTCTCAATATTTAAAAGTAAAAATAACACAGTCTCATAAATGTTATAGCATTCCTAATTTTAGTTTTAAAAAAAAAATAGAAACAGCAGAAAGTTTTACAAAGTTCTATTAATTTAAGTCTGTATAAACTGAAGAAACTCACCAGGTCTTTTGATATGCTAACAACCAGATTTCCTCTGCCAGATGGGACTATCCAGAGAGACCAAGTCCCTTTTGTTATTGTTTATACAACAAATTATTGTTCTGTTGTCCCATGGAATATGATAGTGGGAGTTCAAGGTAAAACCTAATCTAGATGGAACTTCTCACAAAATTAACAGCACTAATTTGTTTGTGTTCAAACCCAACATGGAATCAGAATAAGTGCTCTTATAATTCAACTCAGAATTTCACAGCAGTACTTACAGTGTGCTTTTTGACCAGCAGAAAAGGTGAGCTGTTTTGCCTGCATTTGGGCTTTTGGGGATTTATTTTTTGTTTGTTTTCCTGTTGCTTTTTTGGTTATTTTTCCAGTCCAGTCAGACAATGGAATGGATTTACTGGTCTTTTCTCAGAAGAAAGGTAAAAGTACGATGGCCTGCAGATAGACAAGACAAAATGGGGCAGGGTGCTAAAAATCACCAATCAAATTGAAGTAACTATATTGTATCTGATAATTCTCATTAAAAACTAAAAATATAACAAATCTGCTTCACTGAAACTTAAATATCTACGGTTTGTAAGAAAACAAAGTTTTACTTCTTTTCCAACGGATTACAAGAAACAGAGCATTACAGAAGAAAAGCAGTGAAACACAACTTCTGACAGGATAAACTCTTCCCCAGTATGATGGGTGCCAGAGCAGTTCTGCCTTCCCCAGCAGTTACCTGTGAAGGTTTCCTGCACATCAGGGTGTATTTTTATACCCCAGCTCATCCACTGTGGAGGTGCAAAAAGAACATCTAAAGAACTTCAGTCTTAGGTGGTGCAGCTGGGATCCGATCCAAATCAAAAGAATAAAAATCTGCCAGTGCAAACCAATTCTTTGGAAGTTTGACTTGGAAATAGTCTGGTTTCCCTTACCCCATGCTATCCAGTATCACTAGAATTAATTTTATGGACTCATCTACGTGTGCAATGTTTTTAAAACGTGTATTTATTAGTAGTCTCAACAGGCCATCCAAGCAGTGATGGAACAAGGACTGCAAAACACAGGACTTGAGCAGATTAACCCTCATGAGCTAAACAATATCTGAGAGACTTGTACTTTTATATAGGCCATATTAATTTGGGCAGGGAATTTCATTTCACAGTGCTGTCAACCCAACAGCACTTTTATGGGCAAGATTCACTCCATATTCACTCTGCAAAACGCATCAAGGAGATGGACTGCTTTTGTTTTCCTTTAGCAAGGGAAAAAGAGCTGAGCAATAACTGTGTTATAATGTTTATTAATGTAAGTATAGAGAGCACCGTGAAGACAAAGGAATCACCTCTCCATCCAATTTGCTGTATGCTAAAACTGCCATCACTTTGTTGAATTAAGTATAGAAACACCAATTTGTAACAGCAGGAACTTGGCCAAAGTTGCCTTTATAGTTTCATATAAACTAAATGGTAACGTTCAGTACTTTAGGTGGCACTAGGAGCCACTTTGCAAAGTTATTCTCCTTGTACTGTGCATTTTTCTTCTAAATAAATGGTCACCATATAACTGCTGGCTACTTGCACATTACCTCTCACTGTTCCCATGATAACAAGCTGTAATACTCGTGGGGAAACTCAAGCTCGAGGGTTGATTCTAGGATATCATTGTAAAACAGCAACAGGCCATAACAGCATTTAAACTGTTGTCTTCTCCACTCCTGTCACCCTGGCACAATATCCATCTCACTAGGTACTTAAAAAACTCTTTACATTCTTTCTACTCACTCCAGTATTTACTGAAGTTTTTTTTTCTCCTGAATGCTCAGCATCATTTTATGGAAAATGCAGACAGACCCTACACATTACTAACTTTTCCTTCCCCTTCTCCCACTGGACATTTTAGCAGCACAGGAAGCTATAGGCATCATATTTCCTTTCTTTCCAAGAGTTGATGATATTTAGAAAATTCCTCATTCTAAATAGTGGCTTTGCTTCTCCATAAGTGTTCAATAACCTTTCTAACTCTTCAGACAGTTCTGCACTCCCCTCCTTAAGGCCAAAACCAGTAGTGAAACATCATAGTTTGGGCAGCATCTTTGCAGGTTTTCGGGCTGAGGTCACCAACAGTGGCTGAATCATGAGGAAAAAAAAGCCTGCTGATCTCATACAGAACACATGCACTTACTCATAGTTCTCAGTTGTTCTGAGCCTTCTCAAAGTAACCTTTTCGAACCTTTAAGTATTTTTCAAACCTAAAATTTACCTAAAAAGAATATTGAAATCTCCAAGCAATTTTGTTGTCGACTGAAAACTTTTTGTTCTCCTTCTTCTGTTTCTTTGTGTTTATTAACTTTTTTTTCCCCCCACCTTGTCAAAATGATCCATCTCACTTGTTACAGCTGCTCTGTAGCACTTGGAATGGGCAGGGATAACACATCTGTGGCAAACCTGTAAAGCTCAGCTCTGATCAGGAATCGGATATATGGAAATCGCTTGACACACTTCCTCCACATGTGGGCTAAGACAACTTTAAAACAAGCATTAAAATGTATGAATATGTAACTGGAACAAGTCTGAGAGCCTTCTGATGCTACATGTCACTGCTCACAGGGCTGACTGAATCACATTTGACTTGTTTGAGAAGCTCCTTCATGATCCTTCCAAGAGGATGAAAAGTGTTGGAGTCCAAAGGTGAAGATTTAGGCCCCAGTGTCATGTCTGGCTTTTTCTTCCATCGCATCTGCACTGCCATTCTGCGTGTTATGAATTTTATTCAAGTCATAACACAACCCTGCACCTTTACAGATGTGCATCATCCCCAGGCAGTCCCCATCGAGTGCCAATGCAGGGCAAAGACAAAGCAGCTGTGCTAAAACGCTGCTTGTGAACGAAACAGAGTGACCTGAGGGGGGGAGGTGACACAGAACTTCTTGCTCTTTTGTAGCCATGCCTATTTCCTGCTTTAATAATTAGGATAACACAAATAAGTAATTTGCTTGTATCAAATAGTCATTTACCAGGAAAAAATCTACTTGTTTACAAGGAGAAATGAAGCACTAAGATATTCTCTATTCTTTACACTAGGGAAAAGTGACAAAAATGGAAACTGTATGGAGACCAAATTATTTCATAAGAAAGAGAAATTGAACTGAAATTTGAAAATAACCATTATTTGAAAACAGAAAAGGAAGCCTAATGAAAAAACATTACACAACTGAATTTGATTCTTTCAAAACCACCAAAAAAGATAGATTGATTCCCATTTATAATTTGGATTTCCTGTAACCATGCCAGAAGATGTCAAAATCTATTACAGCTGATGTCTGCCTCTTATTGTACATTACGTTCTAAGATTCAGCTTTATGCATTTCTTCACAGTACAACAGAATTTTAAAGACGTATCTCTGTGTGTACGTACACAAATGACAAACTAATGTTAAAACTATTAGCATCTAGCATTGCAAAAGGATGAGCTGGGTATCTGAAATACCAGGATCAGCAGAGTTCCTGTTTCCTGCATGGGGAGAAGCAACAGGGAGAAAAGCAGAACCTCTGGCTCATTCATTTCTTGGCCTCTCTGTAGAGTCAATAGCACAGGCATCAGCTCGGGTCTGATTTCACTGCACCGATCTGCAAACTTTCCACCGAGTCACAATCTAAACCTAACCAGTCCAGTGAGACCCAAAGGGTCAACATGTGCTCAATTTAATCCGGTTTCATTCGTAAGGCAACAATAGCTACGAGTGCTGGATGAACCCTTAACCAGCCTGTGAGTCTCCTCTGAATGACCTGCAAGGTGCATCACTTCCCTCATCACTACCCCAGCCTTCCTTACCTTTGTAGCCAAATCCCTTCTGTTGTGCATTCCAAATCTAGCAGAGGCTGTGATCTCTACAAACTGAGCCAGTTCTGCCTACTGGAACCAGTAAGTCATAGAACCAACCGTCTCTGACAAGCAGCAAACACAAACGGGCACTAAAATTTGCTTTTCCAAAAGTGCTTCATTCAGGTTACAGTTTCCCACCTCTCCCTGAAGCCTCTCATTCTTGCACTTTCACCAGCAGTGTTACAGAGAAACTGAGCCATTCTTTTCAACATACAGAAAGCATATTTACTCAACAAGTGACATCCTCAACAATGAAATAATCCATCACTAATTTAAGCACTCTGCTTCAAAAACTGTTCTCTAGCTGCAAATTTCTCCCTCAGAAAATTCATTGCTCAAGAAATCAACTTCTCAGTGATATTTTATCAAGCAATTGTAATCTTGGTAACATTATATAGCAAAGTATTTTGTGGTCTCAATTTACACACACTTTTTAAGAAGCATTAGAAAGGAAGATTATTATAACTGGAAAAAAAGACTCTAAGCGACCTTAGACCTGAACACAGAACTATTATAAAAACCAAGACTCACTCAGGGAGTTCAATAAGCCATTTGTAGTCCTTCAGAACAAACATGGCACTTATATCAATTTTAAGGCTTTATGACAACTTAAAGCTAAATAAAAAGCCACCTATCATCCTATTAGTGCTTATTTTTAAAAAAGCAAACCAAAGAAATAACCAGCCCAAAACCCAAAATCATCAAGTGCCTCAAAATGACTTCAAACAATGTTTCTTTTACCCCCGTTTCTCAACAGCCAAATACAGAACAATGCAAGGGGTGGGTTTGATGCACAAGGACCCTTCACAGTATCAGCTAAAACCTGACAGTGTGAGATGCTACTGTGATTTGGAAACTGCCCAGAAGCTCCAAGAATGGTAAACTCTGATGCAGTATATAAACATTATGTATACAATGGTTTAAATAAGGACATCCCAAATATTTCAAAAGCTCCTTCATTCATCACTGCTTACATTTATATCCAGCTCTGCAGCTCAAGGTAAACTCTAGCAGTTTAACAAAAAAGGTGGCAGTGCATTTAAAGTCTGTTACCAAGGTAAATTAGGAAAAAGCATTCATTTCCAGGACACATCCTTCTAGCATAACTTCACTGCATTACAAAGTAGAATCCATGTGTAAAACCTTGTTTTTAACTAAACCACAATTTCTTAGGTCAGCAAACACCATTAGATAATCCCCCATTTGATCTCTCCTATAACAAAGACAAGTAGACATTCTTCTTTTTTTTATTGTTCATTTACTTGACTGTCAAATCCTCTCCAGCCTGTTTTCACTGCCTGATTCTGCAGTGACTGGGCTGCAACAGCAGCAGGATTTCTGTTTGTCACTGACTCCAGAGTTTGCCTGATCAGCTCCAGCACTGATACAAAGCTGCAGGTAACAAACACCCTGGGAATCACTCTTCTCATAGGGCTTGAGCTAAATTTCTACAGCAAGAAACAAACCTCACAGCACAATTACTCGAGCTTATCTCACAGTTTCGCTTCATATGGCAAAAGCCAAACTAAATTCATATTTCCTTCTAAAATACTGAAATTATTCAAAATTTGGCTGTGTCACCTCAGCTTTCATTCATATGTACCAAAAAAAAAATCATTTCCCTCAAAAAGTTACTGCTTTGCTCTCTCCATGATGCACACATTGTACATTTCCTGGTGAGAAGGGAAAATTTGAAAAAAAAAAAGGCAGCACAGCAGGTTTGGAAGAAAGTCACCACCTAGGGGAAATGACAGAATGCTATCAAGAAAGTACTACTGAAGTATTGAAATCTTAAAGGAACTTACAGATTACCAAGGAGAAGTTTTCCTACTGGAAAATGAACTTAGCAAGGGTGCTGGGAGAAAAAAGAAAGAAATGTGAGCAAGAGTCAGAATTACTAAAGGGTGAAGTAAATAGAACTTATCTATATGTTCTAATTCCGAATAGGCAAGTTTATCCTTCCTTCCTCTGAAATTTCATAAAGTATTGTTAATTCTTGCTTCGAGAACCTCCGTGTAAAACTTTCATGTAGGAATTAATCAGCTTATTTGCTATGGCTTCTTCAGCTGCTCGGTGAGGCATGAGAACCACTCCAGTTCTAGGCTTTAATACTGACAAGCAAACCTCCCACTCAATAAAGATCATTAATTCTTTCATTTCCACTCTGACAGTGTGTTTTAGCTAAGAGCTGTTTTTTTAGAAATCAAGATTTTTTTTTTTACACTATTTGAAAACTAAAGATTTGGACTACATTTGAATTCCTATCTTTCTTTTGTGAGTGCTGCTTATACAAAGAACAGAGAAGAGACTGCAAAGTTCTTCAAAAGGGGTGGCAAATGCAGGAAGTCCCAGTCAGTGCTGTAAATGTTGTGGGGAAAATGCAGTTGAGAGCATTATTTATAGCAAAGTTTAGACACCAGCTACGAGCCATTTTCAGAAGCTGTTCTTATCTATATATCACACCTTGGTCCTCGAGTCCTTACAGATGGATATTTATGAAAGCAATTTGAGTAGTGCCTTGAATAATAAAACGGAGGGAAGACTTTGCTCTGATAGAAGTACCCCCTTTAACCAACTGCATTTGTCACAAGAGCAACACAGTGATTTAACATAATCAGCCCTGAATGACACTGTTCCCACAGTACATGTAAATAAACCAGGGCCATTAATTCAGATTTTCAGTAACAGACAGCTGCACCTGTTTAACAAAAAGTAGGGTCTAAAAAGATATTCAAATTGTGTTTCCCTAATTTAGCAACACAAAATTATCCAGTTAAAAATACCCTGGCACACATCTGAAATGAACCTATAATACCAACAGCAGAATCCTCTCTCAGCAGTGATGATCTATCAGAGGGATATTGCATCTACCTTTACCATTGACATCATTAATAAGGTTTTCTATAAGCATGTTCTGCTAATTTAAAAATACCAGGTAACATGCTGGTGACTTTCTTCCTTTAGCTGTTTATCATTTAGAAAATAAAACATCATGAAAATCTTAAATCACAAATAAAAGTGAACATTTGCTTTAGATTTTCAAGACCGCAGTCAACACAGACCCAGTGATTCGGTAGGCAATTAAAAACAGCAGCACCTATTGTTTTGCATTTTGCTCTGCATAGACAGAACTACAGCTGTGACTTCAGGGAGACGGACATTACTGACATGTCTGCAGGAATATTTTGGTTCCCAGCAATCACTGGGGACACATTCTGCCTATCCCAGCAGGAATTATGAGACAGCATGCTACGACAGTAGAGCTGTGACAGCCTTGAAAGATGCTGTGTCTTCTCTTTTCTTCTCTGAGTTTGAAGTAGCTTCTCCTACAATTTTTTGGCCAAAATTTAGTAATACCCTTTTTTTTTTGCTTTAATGCTGTCTGAACACATTCTATATACTTTCTTTCACCACTCTTATGTTTTATTAAGGAATTATGACCTTAACTAATGAGAGTAGCATAAAGCTTTCTCCTTAAACATTTCATATTTTCAAAGATTAAATCAATCTTTTATTTGGACGGTGAGATGTACCCGACTGGACAGGTAACTTTTAAATATCACCAAACTATCAAAAGAGAGAAAGAATTTCTTTTCTTTATATTTTTTTTTTTAGTGATGAGAACCTATCACTAAAGTAATGGGTTTGGGTTTTTTACCTTAACTGAAACAGCACTGTTCGCTAAAACACAGAGCAGTCAGTAGCTGGCCCCAGAGTGACTAGAAACTCACAACATCCATATTTAATAGGATGCTATAGCAGAAATATGGCATACATTCTGTACTTCTATAAGAAAGCAATATTCATTATTCTGCAGATTATTCCTTAATAAATATTTCAGAAACTTGAAGTAGAAAAAAAAAAATGAGAATAGCCTATATTGTGCTCTTGATAGTTTAAAAGCATTTTTGTTTTCTGACCTATGATGAATCCTTATGTTCTTTTCATTTCTGATGCATTTTAATGCCATTATGGGTTTGAAATTCATCTTTTGGTCACTTTGAGAAGATAAAGACATTTGATGTTTAGTTAGCGTGCACAAGGAAGTTAAAAGTCATCTGCCATTAGTATGCACAGAGCTGACACTTTATTATTATTATTATTATTGTTCCAGATTCCTTGGATATCTTGATGTAAATATGACAATTTATGGACTGATATCAAGAACAAACTGCCAGAAACGCTCACAAATCCCCCGTTCTGAAAGCCAAGGAAACTCACTGCTGGGCTGCCACTCTTCTCACTTGAAAACCAACAACAACAACAATGATATCCCTCCAGTAGTGCAGTTTTTCAGCTGACTTGTGTAGCTGTGCAAGTATTCTTCAATTAATCACAACAGGCTGTGGGTTGAGTCAATGCAGCTGCTCTGCAGTTCGGGTGCAGGGAAACAGTTTGTGAGTGCGTGGGCAGGGATTCCCACCATGCCTGGGGCGTGGGCTCAGGTGCCACCCGCGGACAGGATGGGAACGTGGGTGGCAACGCAAGTGTTTATTGGTGTTCTGCAAGTGCCTGCTGTTCTGGTTGCTCTGCTGTGGTGCTGATCCTCAGGGGACAGTTCACTGACCGTAATTAGCCGTGTTTTGTTAAAACAGTGAACAGATCCGATTCTGTGTGATTTCAAACGCAGAAATTGTGAATTTTTTGGCAAGTTTGTGTTCACACACGAACACACAAACTAGGAAGGAGTTTGCACATCTTTAAAGGGTTGGTGGCATAGACAGGGCAGAAGAGAAGTCCTGGTTCTATTTTGTTGCAATGAATTCTCTCCTTTGGTGTTCCCAGTCACAGACATTGCCTGGACACAGCACCCCAGGCTGAGCAGATGGAAGGATCACCTCCCTCGACCCTCTGGCAGCACTTTCCCAGCACATCCCGGGATCCCACAGGCCGCGTGTGTGCCAAGGGCACGCTGCTGACTCATGTCCAGGGCGCCCAGGGCCCTTCCTGCAAAGCTGTCTCCACTCCCCACCACGCTCCTGGTCCTGCTGTTCTCCATCCACACAATAAAGGACAGCAAAGATCGTCTGCTCTGCGTTCAGAGGTATTACCATGGGAGATATTTGCCCAAGGCAAATAAAACAGAAAATTAGAACCATTGAGAACTGAACATCTTAAAAGATCAAACTAGATTTGTTTTAGGGCTTGGTTTTTTTTTTTTTTTCCTTTTGGTGAAGCATAGTAAGGGAGAAAATTTGGGGATTCAAAAGGGATTAAAGGTCACCACAATTGTGCTGAGAGCAGCAGAACTAAACGTCTGCTTAAAAGTGCAGACAAAATTGCAGAGGTGGACTTGAACACTGAAACAGGGCAAAAATACCAGGGTTACTCACTCTGGTTTTTAAGTTACAAAAAGATTGCTGTTGAAATAGTCAGAAATTTGACTTTAGATCCCTTTTAAAGGATGAAATATTAATGATGTAAATAAAGTTAGACCTGAGGCCAGAATTATATCCAGGGTCTCCAAAAAAGAATATTCGTTCTCTTCAGAAAGAAACACATTTAAGCCCAAGGCCAGAATCAGTCTCTGAGGTGGGGGGAAAAAAAAAGAAAATTACCTTCCTAGTATCAAAAAAAACCTGAAGAAGCTTATATTTAGGCAGGAGAAAGCTTTTGTCCTCAGTCCTGAAACACATCAAACAAAGCTGAGTTTTGTCGGTATGGAAAATGTTTTGAAATATAAACTGTTTCAGGACTCTAAAGAACCAACCCAGCCCACCCCTGTCACAGGCTGTCCTCCAAACCAGTGCTGCTGGAGATGCCACAAGTGTTTGGGAATCCCATCAGTGTCTGCCTGAGCAGGAGAAGGAGCAGACAGGGCTGTTCACCAGCAGGGAGGGCGAGGACAGAAAATAAAGATACCAAATGCATGCTCTCCTTTTAATGAGTTGTTAATTCATTTCTCCTAGCCAGAGCCTTTTATTAGAGAATGTAAATCTCAGACAGACAAGGAATCATGAGACTTTGAAATTGCCTTGTAAATTAGTTACTGGTAATGAAACCATTTAGTTTTTGAAGGGATGGGATTGTGAGGGCTTTCCACGTTGAAATAATTATTTAACATTACTGAAGCAAATAATTAAACTGTGCTGTATAAAAACTCCCATAATAATATTCACACAATTTCCTTTTCTTCCTTTCTAGAATTTTACATTATGAGACTTGTTATTGATACGTGAAGTAAAAATCTGTCACAGCCAACCTTACATTCATTGTTTCAAGTCACATAAAAGATGCAGTACATGATGTATATAATTCAAGAGCGATTCATCTTCACCATATAATCTATCAAGAGTCTTACATTTCAGAGAGTTTAAAAATATACCCAGATAAAGAGGTATTTTAAAAACCTTAAGATAGTCAAGGATTTTAAATTAAACTTTGAACAGGTGAAATAATAAATATTCAATGTCATGTTGGATGCTTTATCAGTGCCATCTCAAGTCAGACTTCAGGTTCCAAGAAACGTTTTTCTTATCAGTGATGATGAAGGAGAACTATAATCATACAATTTAATGTAGAAGAAATATTCCTCAGCTAGTCTACTCTCATTCAGGTTTCTTTACTGCTGTTTGGAAAAAAAGGAGGTAGGGAGGAGTGCTTTGGATTAGACCAGGATAGATTTTGCTCTTTCCAATAATGTTGTTTCTTTAAAAAAAAGAAAAGTAACATGACTTGCTTATCAAGGAATTCCCATGCTGGTCTTAAAAATATAACCAGGAAAGTCAAAACAGGAAGTAGCAGCATTTCCTTCCTGTGAACCTTGGTTCCAAGGACACTGCTGATCCCTACTTGTTGCTCTGCTGTGGGGGAACACTGGCTCTCAACTGCAAATTCCTCTTCCTAAAGACTTAGATTTCTATCTTGAAAAATTTAAAGAGAATCTGAACTCAGGAAAATGCTCAAGGGTTCAAAGCATCTCAAGTCTCTAAGCTCAAGGGATTCAGTGCTGAATATGAAACCCCTCATTTTTTACACTCACTGCTTAAGTACATAGATTGGACACAAAACACCATCTCCGACTGCCCCCTGTGCCCGTGGCGTGGGGGAGGAGGAAGGAGCTGGGAATGAAGAAGTGAAGTTGAGCCCGGAAAGAAAAGATGCTCTGGTCAGGTATTTTTATTTTTGTCTTTGTTTCTCACCATCCAACTCCATGTTTGATTGGCAATAAATGCAATTACATTTAGTCTTTGCTAAGTTGAGCCTGCTTTGGGCCGGTAACTGATAAATGATCTCCCTGTCTTTATCATGGCCCATGAGCTTTTTTATCTTATTTTCTCCTCCTAATCTGCTGCAGAGAGGGAGCAAGAGAGGGGCTCATTGGGTCTGGCAGCCAGCAAAGGTCAACCCACTACTACCTGAAAGTAAAGAATTCTGTACCTGCATCCTAAATAAATTCCATTACACTTACTCCACTCTACTTGCTCTACTCTGATATGTGAATATTCGTTTCGCATACAATTGGAGAGTCACAAAACTAAATATGATAAAAGAAACATGCAGATCCTAACTGCAAATGATCTGAGAAAGGTCATGTAGAAAAAATACTAAAAAGATCAGTATCTTTGACAAACATTTGAGTTTGATGTTTTATTCCTAAAATATTTTTTTAAGAAAAACAGAAGCAAAAGCCCAGAATTGAAAGAATCTAATTTTAGGCAATTTTTGGTCTAACACTTCTGAGGAAAAAACACCTTTTCTCTCTGTACACAAATCTGTTCTCTGTAAGAACATAGTGAAAGCATTCATCCTAACACAAAAAAAACCTCTTCATGTTCTGTGGAATCCCTAACAAAAATAATCATCGCCCCTAATATCTGAAGATAGCTTTTTCAGTGTGTAATAACACTCTAGTGAATTCCTGACGCAGAAGTATGGCAGGGATTTCCCCATCTGTTAGCATGAGATAAGTTCTGATTTGATGTGATAAGAGGTTTTGTCATGTTCATAAAACAGAGGTTAGTACTGTGCTCACAGCTGGAAACACAGTTTCTAGATGTGAATTCCCAGGAATATTATTTACCTGTTTTCAGAGGCTTTGAGCTACAAGTTGGCATTTATGTATGGGGAGAATACACTAATACATATATATATATA
>VZTE01001857.1:3988585-4018751 GCA_013397775.1 Eulacestoma nigropectus
ATATATATATATATATATAAAACATCTATATCTAACTTCTACGGGTTAGAAAAATAATTTCAAAGGAGTTTAAGTAATACATAATCCTAGTGAAGGAACATTAAAAATAGATTTTGTCATTTCATCCATTCATTTTTCTAGAAATGTTCTAATGAAGCTTTATGGTGGGTCTTTATTAGAGTGTTTTACTCAAGTGAGTGTGGTTATCTGTGTTAATGTGATCTCCCACCTGATGATGGTTAATACCCTGGAGGATCTTACAAGAACTCAGGGATTTGATCTAACAACAGGTCTGAGTTTATTGACATCTTAACACATTCCTTTTCTACTTTACTCTTTCCCCCACTTAGTCTGATAAGAGAAAGAACAAATGGAAAGAATGCTCTTGTTCGATTTTTAATAAAATCCTCATCATCTAAAAGTGGTTGAGGGCTGATTGCTCTTACCTATTTGTACAAATGGTGGGTGAAAATTTCCAAACTGTGTTCTACGATTACAAAGATTCCTCAGGTGAGTCCTACTACAAACAGAACCTATCTCTCTGGGCAAGTTATTTTTCTCAGCAATACTAAAGGAACTTGATATTCTATTACTTATTCAAAATCTTCAAATACTTTACTGTGAAGGTGAAAAATTTACTTATTAACTGATTAGGTTTATATTCTTATTTGATTATGAGTTACTGGGTGTATAAATCGAATCTGTCAAAAATTATTTTTATCAACTATATTCCAAGATGATTCAAAATTGTATCTACTCATTATACTGGTTACGTTCAGTCTTTGACAAATCAGAATGTATTCTCTGTGAAGATCTGCAGGTCTGGAGTTCTGAGTTAGTAAAATTAAATGTATGTGTTTACAGTCTTGCTACAAAATCTGAAACACTCACAGTAGCCCAACTGGTGTTCGCTTAAGGACTGGCAAACCCAAGAATAGAATAAATAGTTTTAATGGCATATTTCACCTCATTTATAAATTTTGAGCCAAGAGTGAGAAGGCACAATTCCAACAGAAACACAGAGGAAGGTTTGCTGAGGAACCTTTGCCACCTTTGCTCTCTAATCACAACACAATCAGAGAAATGAAGCTGTTCTGGTGACAAAGGTGACTTTTAACCGTATCCCAGCCTCCAAATGCAAGCTTAGCATTTACTTTATTTCTCTTCACACAGCAGCTCTGTCAATAGCCCGGGCAGCCAAGGCCAGGAGCAGGAGCTGTCAGGAGTGATTCCATCCCTGCTCGGAGAAGCCCAGGCAGACTCCGGGCTCTGAACACAATCAATAGGCAGCTAATGAGCACTTCGAGGTGTGAAGGGCTTGAGCCACTAAAGAAACCACTGAAGTACTTCAGCAGCGAAGTAAAACTCTGAAACACATCTTTAAGTCTTATTTATCTTGTGGGGATATGAATACAGGCTTAAAGCTGCATGACTTTCTGCATATGCAGTGCCTAGGTATAAATCAGAATTCTGGACTACAAGCTGCTTCCTGTGCTAAGCTGAGGAGGTGCTTAAGGCAGGGTACCTTACTGGAAAATGGAAAATTATTTCCCAACAAATAATTTCCTAACTTAGCTCAACTCATAGAATAATTCTGAAAAATTAAAATAATACCCCTCATATCCTGAGGCATTCACATTTATTTTTCCTTAAAGATTTTTTTTATCAAAAGTGTTGGCAAATTCAAAGCTGTTTTAACTTTGAGGTCAGCCTCAGACTGGGAATTGAAAGTCAAATTGGATTCTTCTTTTTGCCCATCACTCATTGTAGTATTTTTTTTTTTTCCTATGATGGATTTGATCCCTGGTGCAACGTCATTTCTTCAGACAAACTAGTACAGAGTAATTTCCTTCAATGGGCTTACACAATTAACTAGAGCACAGAAAGAATCTCTGAACAGGTTCATATTACTAAATGCATATCTTAAGTATTGAACTAAGCTTTAAAAAATGATGCTTTAGATATTTTCAAATAACAGAGTGATGCCCGTCTGGAATATTTGTGTTATACGAGCTTAGGTTATTGCAGCACATGTGGCAGCAACAAAGCCAAGCAAGATGAATATTTTTTACTTTAAATTATACCTCTGTAATGAATTAACACAATTGCTTTTTGCTAAGCCAAGGGTCTGAGCCCCTGCCTTAGAGATAATTTATTTTTTGTTGTTGATGTTGTTTAAAAGGCAGGCAGTCTTGTTTCTTGAAAACAAGAAGGAAAAACTTTCTTTGATTGTTCTCCAAGTCATTTTCTGCCCTGCCAACATTTAAGACAGGATATTTTCTTGCACTTTTTCCTCTGGGCTTAATCTTATGTCAGTGTACTTCCCCATGCAGTGTTACCTCGTCTTTTTAATTTTTCTTACTATTTCTCTTCCACATACTGTAACAAGTCTAAAAAAGCCCAATCCATGCCCAGATTTTAAGGCTGTGGTTTGGCAGTGGTGTATCTAATTACCTTATAATTCTTAAACTCTTACAAGTATCAGAGTGAAGCACAATGTAACCTCAGTGGTGTGACCTAATCATTTTCATCTTAAACACCAACAATTTGGACACTATTTCCTCCCAGCTCACACTACCAGGGTCTGATTTCTTCTACATCTGCCTGCTTTTTGTGCAGCAGATCACCTTCCACTCTGAACCAAGAGAACACAGTGGCCATCTCCCAGCTTTCAGGCACGGGCATTATCATTCTTCTGAAGGCAGAGGAGACTTCAAAATACTCCAAGGAAACTCCAACACTTAAAATGCATCAGTCTTTGCCAGGAAGTCTGTCATCAGCTGCTATTCATTTATCCTAATGATCACTAACCTTATCTACCAAGCTGTGTGTACAAATTGGAGTTCATGTTCCCTTACTTTTGAGAGCCTAACAAAGTTTATGTTTCATTTGATAAGGTTAGAGACAGGCAAATATTTACTCTTAATTATTTTGTTAGGCTCCAGAGTGCTCTCAAGGAGAGTGTTCGTGCAGAAGATCTTTCTCTCTGAGTTCTCTCCATTAAACTGGATTTTCACGTATCAGGATCAGTCAGCTGCTCACATCAGGGACCCGAGTTCCATGAATACCCAGTCCCCAGTGCTGCAGCGGAGCCCTGCTGCAGGTCACTGCTCCACCACAAATTTCTCAGCCCAAGTGGCAACTTGCTCAACGCCAAAGGGTAACAAAAACCGACAGTCAGGAAGGATGGTCAGTGACAGAGCTTCAACAGCTCAATAATAAATTTCAGAGATCATTTATGCAGTCATAAATATTTCAGACAAGGACTGGTTCCTAATGAAATTGAGAGACAAAGCAGTTTGAAGCTTGGGAGTGAGTGGAATGCTGGCAGTACACAAGGCTACCTGATATCTGTGTGATTTCTGAGCGTGCACTGAGTAACGACTCCATTTGGCACTGTCAGTCACCAAACACAACCTCCTCAGCATTTCCTTCTTCAAAGAGGAAATCTCAAAATTCTCACTGTGTCTTTCCTTTCAACTCAAGTAAAATTGGAGAAGACGAATGATTAAACAATGCAGTGACAGGAAACATGGTTAAAAATGACAACCTTATAGCTTGGGATTATCTGTTAAATAATGAAAGACAAGTACTACCTATGGCACCTGGATATAGCACTTCAGTTGGGGTTTCACTCTTGAAAGACTTAACAAACAGAGATCAGAGAATCTGGAGATTCCCAGACTGTTAAAACATGTCAACCTCCAACACGATTTAATTACTTGTTTACATTTCTTTGCAGCCAACAATCAAGCGGCATTTCTCAAAATATTATGTAAATCGTATCAAAATAGCTCTTCTGGTAAATAAATGTCACCTTTCTTTAATTCAAAACTAGCCAAGTCTTGAAAGAAAATGCAAGTTGTGTGATGCATTTTGGAAACGTGAAATTTAATATTCAAAATGACCCCCATCTCTCTTGAAGGCCTGCTCAGAGAAAGCAGTGGTCCCCTTAGACTGAGCTGGAAGGCAAAGGCAGGGACACTGCACTGTGCATTTCTCTGCTAGGGACACACTGTAGGCTTGAGCCTTCCACTGATTTGGGTGAAAAACCAATCCCCTAACTTAGACAAGACACACAATCACAACTGGAAAATAGTCTCAGATCTCTGGAGATCAGCCTCTGAATCACACAATCTCATTTCCTTTTCCCTCCTGTTGCTTTACTTTTGGAGCTTTTCCCTGCAGTGAGGATTTAAGATTTTTTTTTTTTTAATTACTTTTTTTTTAAGAATGTCATAATATCACAAGACCAGAAACCTTATTTTTATATATACATATATATATATATATATTTTTTTTTTTAATAATCACTACAAATGCCATTTTATCAGTTCTCCAACAAACAGAGGTACTGAAGACACTGTCATACATCAGCCTCTAACTTGAATCTCAATTTTTTCAAAGAAATCCATGATTATTGCTGAGATGTAGAGTACACAGCTTTACTTATTTATGATTCTCTCTGGAAAAATTACACCAGCTGCAAACAAAATAACTTCTGCTGGCAGCAAATACCTTGCTATTTGTGCACAGTTTACTTTCACCTTGGTGATTCACAGACGCTTATTAGCTCTTGCAAAGTTAGCAAGCATCACTTGTTAACTGCTACTGTCAGGATGAGAGGCAAATGACATGACTGCTAAAAAACCCCACAAAAATCCCTTAAAAAAAATGAAAAAACTCTCCTAAAACACATATGGCCAAAACAGGAGAGGACACCAGAGTCAGTTTTATAACAAACATGGGCAATTCCTGCCATGGGCAGGGACACCTCCCACTATCCCAGGGTGCTCCAAGTTTCGTCCAGCCTGGCCTTGGACACTGCCAGGGATCCAGGGGCAGCCCCAGCTTCTCTGGGCACCCTGTGCCAGGGCCTCCCCACCCCCACTGAATTAATTAATTCATCTTCAGTTGCAATAGTGATATATAAGCTCATAATCTAATATATATATATATATGTGCACATTCCTGCATATCTACACTCCAGCTGCTCAGTCCACATGCATTTTCTGCGATGCTACTTTTACAACACTTTGGTTTACACTGTGTCTTTCTCTATATGAGTATGAACAGCTTCAAAAATAAATCAGATTTTATCATTGAAAAAGTTGATGAGCGAGCATGAAATTCTCAATAACTGTGCTGCTGTTAATTCCACATCCTCCACACACATCCTCTGCATAGAAACGTGCAGAGACCAAACACATTAACGCTAAGATATGCAACTGCTTGAACATATTCATACATGTATTTCCTCGTAACCATATTCTCACCCTGAGCTCCATCTTGAACTCAAAACAACATCAAAATGTAAGGGAAAATTATCTTTTAAAACATTAGAAAAGTGAAAGTCAGTAACTGTCTCGTGGGCCATTTTGGAAAATAGTGTCTATAGTAGTAAATAAAATAGAAGAAATGTTGGGAGGGGTGCGGAGGAAGTGGCTCAAAGTTACAGTTTCTTTTAGAAAAGAAGAGAAATTAATAGATTTAGAAATATTTGAAATATTTTCATTTGACTATTTTTATAGAATCACAGAATCAACAAGGTTGGAAAAGACCTTGGAGATCACCAAGTCCAACCTGTGACCTAACACTGCCTTATCAACTAAACCATGCCACACCCAGTCTTTGTTGTTAAACACCGATTTCTCAACGCTGGCAGGGGCATTTTAAAATATAATTCCATTAAAAATAGGTTTAGTATTTGACTTTCAAAATATACATGAGAAGGCACCTGTTAAAATTTATAAGTTCAGCACTAATTTCCACAAATAAAAACACTATAATTAAGCAATTACTGTTATAAATAAACATGTCACAACTGCAACTCAATCAACTAATAAGAAAACCCCTCATCTAAGGATAGGAGGTGGAGCATAAGGGGGACAAACACACAAAATATGCTCAGAAAGGTCTCTGCTACTTTTAACCCAATGAATTTGCCAGGAGCCAAAACCACGGAAAGTTTCACGGAGAGGCTGTGTCATGTCTGTGAAAAGGCCTTTTCTTCCCTGTTAACTGTCTCACGGCAGCTTCTGAACTTCACTGCAACCAAGGAGGGGGAAGAGAAAGAGTATCCCAACAGTTAAAGTAAAGTAAGCATATCAAAATACACGCGATGGGCTGATTAGTTTAGTTTTGACAGGCTGCTAAACGGGAACTCCGAGTGAAGAGCTGCAAACATCCCACAATTAATTACCTTGCTATGCACTGCCTAAGCTAGAGCCTGCAGAGGAACTGCTGACAGCACAAAATTCGCATTCCAGTGCTTCTCCCGCCTCTCCCAATTTACAGGAGAATAGGAAATCATGAACAATTGATACACTCTGTTAGCTCCTATCATGGAGGGTGAGCTCACATGGAGCCTTAGGGGTATCTTACACAGTTTAATGCTGAAAATAAAAGGTAACGTTCTTGGCAAAGAGCTGGGGGGATTAAATTTGGAAGGTTTGAAGCAGCTTTGAATTGTAGTCAATAAAAAAGAACCAAATAGTAATTTTGTAATTTAACTGTGCTGGTTATGCCCAATGAGTCAGACACTTGTGAAATAAACCATGTAAATAGAAAAATGGCTTAACTCTTTCTGCAGCCACCCTGTGTTTTCTCCCTCCTCTTTCCTGCCTTCCTTCCCCTGTTGTTCCCTTGGTTAAATGACACTGTACAGTTACTTTCTCCAGCTTGCTCTCTTGGGACAGCTCATCATTCAAAGAGAAGCTCTGCCTTTTTGAAATAGTCTTTTGGTTTTTCTTTTTTAAAATTTGTTCTGTGCTGTGGACGACGACTGTGCCAGCAGAGCTTGTAAAGATAAATGTTCAGAGACTGCTGTGAGCAAATTAACTGGGTAGCTCAGAGTTATATTCTATTGGAAACTCTCCACTTCAGGTGACCCCCACTTCTGAACAGTGTCTTCCCCACACCCGATGTGTGCAGCCCTAAATCAGTTAGGAATAAGTAAGATTTTACATCACATGGTGCTCGCCCTCCCTTGTTCCTGGTGAGCTTTACAGAGCTGACCTGGACAACAGCCCCCACCAATTCCTCCAGCTCTTTGTCCACTCTGCTGCTGAACTACAGAGCCCTGGTGCTCCAGGGAGATTCATTCTGATCATAAAGAGGTTGGCAGAGCCTGTTCTGAAGTGCCAAAGGCCCCGGTGTCTGAGTGAGCAGTCTGTGAGCTCAGGGATGCCCCTGAGTGCCGCCACCAGGGCTGTTCCAGCCCCAGCCCCAGTTCCCCGCAGGAATAACAACAAAAGGCTTCCTCGTCCAGCAGCAAGGCAGCTCCATTGTCTGATTCCATGATTAATCCCTGCATGAGCCATTTACCTGCCACCACTTAAATTTAACATTTTTACAATTAAAACAGGAATTACTTTGGTTTCCATAATGCAACTACACAAGATAGACATTATTAACCACTTCCTTAATTGTAATAGTTTTTATGATTTCTCAAATTACTGAACCATGAAATTTATTTTAAAGACTCCAAGCAGTTCTGAGTAGAGGTAAAACTATTTTTTTTTTTTTAAAGTGCCCTTATAATTACCTCATACTAGTAAATTATTCAGATTATGATTGCACAGATTTAATAAGGTCATAACCACATACAGACTCATTTAGAAAATTATGGAACACTACAAAAAACGAAGTCATTTTCTACTGTCTCAGTGGTTGAAAAACTGCCTTTCAAAACAGTGTCTTTACACTCTAGATTTTTGGCAGTTTCCTAAGAGCAGCTTGACCTTGGTGGAAAAAAAAAAAAAAATCAAAAGAGATGGAACTTGTAAACAAAAGGTATCCTAAAAAAAAACCCAAAAAGCCCCAAAAAACCTCCAAACACAAAACCCCTCCACATATGTTTTTACTGGTGAAATTCCTAAAAATCTTCTGGATTTTTTTAAAAATACATCAAAGCATACAAACAAGATACATACAAGCACAAAGTTCTAAAACCTCCCCGCTTTGGAAGAAAACAGTTAAGACTTCAGAATTAACAATTCCCAGAAATTTCAGTAGGGGCACCTTCAAGTCTTCAGAAAAATTAAATCAAGCAATCATGATAGAAAAATAACTTGGTCATCCTCAGTGCTCTCACTCTAGAGATATTCAACAGCAAGATTTATCCATTCTAAGTACGTCTTAATTCTCAAGGGGAAATTACCATCCCTGGTGCTGGAATCCTGGAATCGAAAAAATACATTTAATTCTGAATGTCCATTTATGAAACTACACTTATGAAACAGTGTACACATACAAGAGACCAAGAAAGTTCCTTTTCTCTCCAGCTGCTTATCTTCAGTATTATTGTTGCCCTTAAAAATGAAAGCAGTGAGTGATTTATTTACTTGGTTGCTAGAAGACATTGGAGAATGTTTTTTGTAAGATTAGCCATCCCCATTTTGTTTTCACTTAGCAGTTTTAAAGATACTGTTAGACATTCTACCCCTTTGGCTGTTCCTTTGGTGGTTTTGTTTGGTTTGTTTTTTTTTTTTTCCCAGTGCTCTTACTAGAATTTTCTTAGCTTCAAGTGGAAAAATAGGTATCTGAACATGATGGTCTTAATCTACTCCATCCATTTTAAACCTTTTGCCCCTTCCACTGAAGTGAGTGACCCTGTAGCTCCCTTCAGTTCTGAGCTAGCAGCAAATGTCATTACCTTTCAATAAATCCTTTTTCCCATAGGTCACTTCTATTTGAAATGAACACAATCAGTCCCTGGTATAAATTCCTGTCATATTCAGCCGGTCTCTGATGCAAAGACAGACATAAGAAAGAAAGATATCAAGTTCTACTCTCTGTACCAAGAAATTCAGACACAAAATGGAAAAGAGAAAACAAGGTTAATATGCAAGGGAAAAGAACAGTACTGTGGGAGAGCTGTGTGGTGCAAAGAAAAGCACCATGGCGTGATACGAGGGGAAGGAGCAGCAGATTAAAAGAGACAGAGAATAGTTCAGGATGATGTGGAAATATATAAAGACCTTTGCCCTTATGAATCATGTATGGAAGGGCCAGTGGAGACTCCATGGGCTGACAACCAGCAAACAGAATTCCATGGGTGGCAATGTTCTCAGAGAGGGAGGACAGCAGGGCTGAGCTCGCTGGGCAGATCGGTAACGCAATCAGCTGCTTTGTTTGGGGAAGAAGTGCTTGCAAATGCTTTCCTTTTCCTTGGCTGGCACGCAGGGACTCTGGAGATGCTGACACCAATGTCCTGCATCTGCTTGGACAAAGCCCTGCCCAGCATCACTACAGAGGCCCTTCAGGAAATCTCAGAGAAGGAGGGTTTGGAGGAACAAAAAGGAAAGTGAACAAATAAAGTCACTCGACTAACCTTGGTATAACTTTGTTGTTATTTAATATTCTAAATATTAATTACAATTAAAGCATTTGTTTGCACATTTTCCGTGCCCCTACCCACTCCAAGTGCTAATTAGAATTTAGCTCCACTTGTGCAATGCCATAGGGGAGCTAAGTCTTGGGAGGAACAACACTCGGAAGCTGCACAATAGGTTAATTCCAACATTCTTGTGTGAAAATCACCAAAGAAAGAGCAACCTGCCCTTTGCTGCTCCAGGGGCAGCCTGCCCAAAGTTATAACAGGTCAACAGCAGAAACCTTCTGTGGGGCTTAATCCACTTTTTGAACAAAAATCAGCTATTTCTTGTCAAGGACAATCCTTTCTCATAGAACCGTATCACTCTCAGGGCTTTGTGCTTGCAGAGGTACTCTAGTTAAGAGGCTGTACTTAGGAAAGCTGGGTTTTTTGCCTCCTACTCCTAACCAAAGCAGGACATATGCAGAAACTGGGTAGAAACAAGGCCTTGTAAAAACTATTGCCCCTACACACAAACTTGGTAAAACTTTGGATGTTTTTTTTTTTTTTTTGTGAAGAGAGGAAGAAAGGACAGTTGAGCTGAAAAGTATAAAAGATTATGGACTGAAAAATATGTGAACAAATACTTTGCAGTAAATCTTGGAGGAACTGTTTACTCTATCACAGCAAAGATCTATGCAATGTCCTCATATTTACGCATAAAAAGTTGCATAATTTGAGGAGCATCAGATCTACTAAGCAAATCTTATAGGGTGCAAGCACTCGTATTTCTTCTCAGACATCTGAGACAGAAATAGTGCAGCCCTCCCTTGGGTACTGCATGATGATTTAAACTTCTCTGTACCTGAATTACTTGAGCCATAAATAATATTTGCTTAGTCCTTAGAGGAGTGCTGCCTCATTAAATAAGAGCATTATAATTATTATGATCAGTTGTTTGAAGAAGTGATCAAAGAATTACCAGCAATCAGCAAATCCTTCTAGTCTGAAAATTAAGAGAGATTTGCACAGTGACACCAGAAAACCACTGCCAGAGAAAGAAAGAAAAGCCAAGCACTTAATTCAACTCAGAGTGGGTAGATCTGGCAACTGAGAAGATTGTAGCCAGAAACGTTTTGGGGCAAGCAGAATTCTTGCACTTTTCACCTATGGAGGTATTTTCCTAGAATTTACAGGAACTTCACACCTCTCAGAACTCCTCTCTCCCTTCATGACACAGTTGGATAACAATTACTGCTTGCCCTCAGTGTACCTATGGCCTGGAGGGTCCAATCCAAGGTCCTTATGGCAGCCACAACTGTTACAATTCCTGACCTACAAATATATTCTAAAATATTGCCATTGGTTCTAAATCAGTTTAGGTAGAGACTGAGAAGGTTAATTCACAGTTTTTATATATATACACTAAGTAAATAGGTCTTAAAAGAAGGTGATTTCTGAAACTGACTCTCACTGCATCCCATCATTCACTAACTGTTACCACAAATTCATGATATTCCTCTCTCACTCCCACATGTTTTTTCCCCCTCCTTCAAATTCAGTTTTTGACATTACCTCTGGTGAACAAGAACAGTTTTTCCTCTTGCCTGAAAAGCAGTTTTCCTTTCACGTGGTCTTTGGCCATGAAATTAAGAAGAAATACCCTGAAGAAAATAACAGCCCTTGGCTGTTCACTAGCCGAGCATGCAAGTTCTCCTCTTTACACACCATGTGCGTTGCCAACTGATAAATCTATACAACACAAAATGAAGTTTTAGTTTAGATTGAAAAGGCTGGATTTTGCTAACTAAAGCCTCCAATCTGTTAAAGGCAAGCAAATCTTATAGATTTGGGTCCAGTTTAACAGCAACTGCTCAGCACAAAATGGGTTACAAAGGCGGGAAAAAATCTTAATTAAATACACAAAAGAGAAAGCATTTAATTTTGAAAAGAGTGATTTTTTTATAATATTATATTTACTAGCAATATGCAAAATCAAAACTCATTTATCACACGTTCTAAGCACTCCTATTTCCAGCTGACTTTTAATGAGTATTGGCAAATTTCCTTTTTATCATATTACAGTTAGTCAGTCCTTTGCACTGCTCCAGAATATATGAACTCATACTAAGCTGACTACACCGACTAATTTGAAAAAAAGAAAAATAAATCAAATAAGGAAATTTAATATAGTTTTGACTGCCAATAGCATAAAATTCTTCTCAAGAACAGGTTTGGTTTTCTGGGGTTTATTTTGGAAGTAAATGAAAGAAAAAAACCCAACAAAAATCCAAACAACCAAAGATACAAACAAACAAAAACAACAACAACAACGCAACCAGAAAATTGAACTTTTTTTTTTTTTTGTGAAAAACTGACAAAAAGCATAGCAATTGATCTGATTGCAGCATTAGCAACAGATGTCAAACAGAGTCTATTCAGCCCAGNACTAGCAATATGCAAAATCAAAACTCATTTATCACACGTTCTAAGCACTCCTATTTCCAGCTGACTTTTAATGAGTATTGGCAAATTTCCTTTTTATCATATTACAGTTAGTCAGTCCTTTGCACTGCTCCAGAATATATGAACTCATACTAAGCTGACTACACCGACTAATTTGAAAAAAAGAAAAATAAATCAAATAAGGAAATTTAATATAGTTTTGACAGCCAATAGCATAAAATTCTTCTCAAGAACAGGTTTGGTTTTCTGGGGTTTATTTTGGAAGTAAATGAAAGAAAAAAACCCAACAAAAATCCAAACAACCAAAGATACAAACAAACAAAAACAACAACAACAANCAAAAACAACAACAACAACAACAACGCAACCAGAAAATTGAACTTTTTTTTTTTTTTGTGAAAAACTGACAAAAAGCATAGCAATTGATCTGATTGCAGCATTAGCAACAGATGTCAAACAGAGTCTATTCAGCCC
The DNA here is from genome assembly GCA_013397775.1 of Eulacestoma nigropectus. Lineage (NCBI taxonomy): Eukaryota > Metazoa > Chordata > Aves > Passeriformes > Eulacestoma > Eulacestoma nigropectus. Next base: position 4,000,842 of record VZTE01001857.1, read on the forward strand.
AGCTTCAGAAAAATGCATGTGATGGTGCTTATAGGAGCAGGATGTTTGTGGCTGTGAACAATGGCTGGGGAGTGCTGGGAAAGCACCCCCTGATTTGGGTTCCATGTAAGACACATCTGTGTCCTCCGTGTCCCGCGAAAATCTGTGTACAAATATTGTATTTTCCTCTACAGACATCAGGGAGCTACTGCAAAGTAAGATGGGGAAAAAAAAAAAAGGAAGAACTTTTTGTTCACCTTAATTATTTTCACTCACCTAAAACACTTCCCCCTCCCTCACAGGCCTCTAAAATACCCAAAATTCAAGAGAGTGTCAGTGACGTTTCCAGGACCTCAGGAAAGCAGGTCCTTATTTCTAGTGTTCAGAGGTGGATTCTGGGAGGACGGTGTGAGATGCCCAGGTGAGAGAGCTGTAATTTTAATGTGCACCATAAAGCCCAGACCATCTTTAAGACAGGCAGGCTGCCATCTCCCAGCTGCAGGATTCAAGCATCAAAAAAGAAGGAACACTATGGAAAGAGTTGATGTATTTAACACCAGTAATTACAGACACAAAATTCAAAGCTCTATTATTTCTGTGCTGCACAATTATCTGCATTTAAAGGCAATAACAAACCATTGTGGGGCTGATGACTGAACACAAAACAAGTAATAAAAAAGGTCACTGCCCTGCTCCATGTCATCAAGCGTTTACCTGCATATTCCTCCAGTAATGGCTTTAAGCAGACCATACCAATATAAATCACTCCAGGAGATATAATGAATTGCACAAGCTACCACACAAATTCCAGAACCTGGGATATTCTCCTCCAGAGACAAGAGACACTCCTAATATGAACCATAGCAAGCAAATCAGCAAAACATTCAGACTCGGCCACCATCTGACCTCGGGGTCTCTGCCTTACTGTAACAAGTCTGAACTTACAGGCATTAACCAATTCTTCATATTTCCCTGTATCCAGCCCAAAAGCCTGGATTTATTCTTTGTTTGCCAATAAGGTGTGTGGCATTGGAAAAAAAAAGACAAAAACAACAACAACAACAACAACCAAAAAAACAAACAAAAAAAAAAAAAAAAAGAGAGGCGATAGTAGATTGTTTCCTGCATCAGTTATTCTGGAGTATCAAGTTGAGGGCTGCAAACCTTTCGTCTCAGGTGAAAGTTTTCCTTAAGATACCAGGAGATATCTGAAGGTCCAGGACTAAAGCAGGGGTCGACAGTGCCAGTAATCCTACAGACATGAAGGCAAAGCAGATCTGGTTTGGGGACTGGGAGACAGACACGGGGGAACAAACTACCACAAATGAAACCACTGCTCCTTTCAACAGCTAAATTAATTTATTGGCTTGCCTGCTCCAATAAAAGCAAATAGTGCTTGAAATAAAGTCCTTTGACACTTCCGCCCTGCTGCTCTAAAAAGGCAAAACTTAGTAACCGTAATGAAATATTACACTGCCCACACAATATTTTCTTTGGGAAGGGGGTGTGTGAAATGTCTTGCAACAGCTACAAGTTTCTTAGCTTATTATTAGATTGCAATATCTGATAAGGATAAAAACTTCAGAAAGTTTGAGGGGCACCTTAGCCTGCTACTTTCTGAGGAAACATGAGCTAAATGAATATTAATAAACTTCAGTTTTGGGAGAAGACTCAAGCTAAGGTTCCTGAGATAAATCTGGTTGAACCAAGTGGGGAATGTTCTCTCTTGTGCCCTGGTGGGAACAAGTGACATAACACCCGCCTGATTTAGAGGGAGTGAGGAAGAAGGAAGCAAAATGCATTTTCTAAGTCTTGACCCAGTGATTGTGCACTAGATTTGACCACACCAGAAATACAAAAAGTAAGTTTAATTTTAAAAAATGGATACATAGATTAAAGAACCAGACAGTGGAAAGCTCTGCTTCACATAACGACCACAGATTTTGCTCAGTTGAACAGCCACCAAGCCCTGTGTGGGAATGCAGAGCAGCAGAGAAATGCACCTATTCAATGTGTGTCCTTCCTCTCAAGGAAGGCAGCAGAGACAGAACCTGCTCAGCAAGAAAAACAGGCCATTTAATACTTACCAAGGATAAGAATAAAATGAAAAATAAGCTGTAGAAATCTGCCTGGCTTCACACATTTATGCACCTATTAATTGCTGGGAACTGATGGCCTGATGTAAACCTCCACTGCCATTTTCTACATTTTTTTACTGCCTTGAAATTTTGCTTACAGATCAGAGAAAACACAGAATAATGTTTTGCTAAATAATAAATGACTAGTTTTTAATAGTTTCTGACAAATCAAAGCATGGGTGGAAGATAGGTCTATTAGGTTACAATTCAGTACTGTTAATTTAGGTAGAGATGCTGCAGGAACAACATCAAACAGAATTTGAATATCAAATTAGTGAATTACAAAATGAGACCCAATAGATCGGTACAAAATACTTCAGAGCTGTAATGATGGCAGTTCTTGTTCTATTTACTACATTACAGCCCTATGCCAACTTCACACTAGAGCTGGATATTTCAATGTAATTTAACCAGTTTTATTCGTAGTTGAAAACTTTGAATCATTTTTAAAAGAACTCTATTGTTTCCTCTGAAAAGCCTGAAAAGAAGCTGTACAAATTAATGCTACCCCACGGTGTTCAGGTTTGTAAGTGCCACGTTGATAACATTGCTCTAAATGGCATCTCTTATTGCAGCCTGAACGAGAAAAAACAAGAGGAAGGAAAACATTTCATATGTAATTTTTGTGCCAGCCAAAATACTGCTTAATAGAAACTTTAAAGGGAAAGACAAAGTATTTATGACATTCTAATGCAACCTCTGTATGACACAGACCCCTGAGTTCCTCCAGTAATTCAAGGCCTGAAGAGAGTGCCTCTTTCCTGCTAAATAAGTTACCACTGTCAACCCCAATAAAACGTGCCCGAGACTTGTGCATCTTTGTGCTTCATTTACTTTTTCATTTCATGAAGAGGCACTGCTGATGCTCTCATACAGCTTGTGGAGTGGGTGTAATTAAAATCCTTTTAGTTTTGTAGAGTAGAAAATGGAAAAAAATTATTGCAGGGTTTTAAGGTTTTGACACTGGAGGAGAAAGGCAAAGTAGAGCCAGAAACATACACACTACAGGCTTCTGATTTTCATGCTAAGATGTAGACAGCAGAAGAATATTTGGCTTTCAAATGTTCCATGGTTTTCCATCAGACTTCTCATTGCATCTTACCTGATTATCTAAAATCCTTTCACTTGGAGTACTTCACATTCTCTTTCAAATGAACAAAATTACTTTCTAGAGAACAGAGAAGCATTTGGGATTGCAATTTTCTAGACAACACCTCTTCCAAAGCATATCCAAGAGATTTCTTATATAAACCCCACATATGTTATGTACAACAGCATTGCATACATACAGATACTGCACATGGCTACAATACATTCCCAAAAATTTTAGCAAACTGTTACTGTCAGTGGGCATAGCTCTGCACCAAACACAAAGACATGCAAATAAACACCACTTCACACTGTATCTTTGATTATGCAGTATCACATGTATTTAAACTATTAGATCTGAGCATTAGATTTGAGCTGTTCTAAAACTAATAAAACACCCAAACCAATACAGCAGCCACAATAGGTTACATTCAGATCATTATTAGAGCTCAACTAAACATCAGTAGGACACTATTTCATTCTTTTGCACAAAATCTATGTGCTGGAGCAAAACTGCTTGAGCAGCTTGAGCTGTTCTCCTTTCCTCTGGTCCCTGTTCTGTGCCCTGCCATAGAAAGCACCATTTACATGCTCTGGTGACAGCCTGGAAACAAGAATATATCAGTGAACGCTGTATTCTTGGGAAGAGTTGAAGTCACAAAAGTCTTTATTAGCAAAAACTGCTGTTAATGACATTAAATGATAAGTTTAGCTTAGAACTGCACTGATTATAAACAGCACAGCTCTGTGACATGAAAACAAAGCTCTCCCAGGCCGTATCTGCTTTTATAGCAAACCCAGCTCGTTCCTCCATTGAAGTGATTACAGATAAGCCTACACAACAATGAGAGGGACACATTTTATTTAGGTAAAGAATGCAAGTTTATAGCTTTTGGAAAAGGTTTATTTTTCAGCCAACAGAATGAGCAAGCCCCGGGAATATTGTGCAAGTAAAGGTTATGCAAAACCTGAGCAGAAACCTCTCATTGTGAACCTGAAATCCAGATTACCTGTACTTTTGTGGAAAGTACAGATTCTTTCCAGAGACATAAGCAACTGGGCTTTTCCAATAATTCTCAGAGGTGCAGGTAACATGAATTTCTTCCCCTTGCACAGCTCCATGCACACAGCATGGCTGCTTTGCCTATTTGATGCAGTCAGTCCTACTTTCAAACATTCCATCTGCAGAGAAGCAGATACTTCTCCATTTGCTTTTATACCCCACAATCAAAGTGGATGGATTAACATGGAAGGGGTGAATATTTACTCCCAGAATATTGTAAGTTTTGTCCCTATTAATATGTGTTACCCGAGTGCCTTAGGCTTTGGCTTCACACAACAGAACAGACATGAAAGTCATTGCTCCCAGCAAAGTGCTGTCTCCTATTATCGGCAGCACAAAGTGGATTGCTGCTACTGTGAATGTGAATTCCACCCTCTCCAGCCCTGAGACACACCATTATACTGCACTGATAGTTCTCCTGCGAGAGGAATAAATACAGTAATTTCAATTAGCATTCCCTCACATGCTCTGCATTTTGGGACACAGCATTGAATAGATGTGAACGTTGACAGCATGGAGCTCGCAGAAGCTGTCATGGCTAAAGCCCCACATCCATTGGCCAGGAGAAGAAGTAACAGGAGAATATCACAAGGGTGAGACAACCAACTGTGCAATGTACAGATCCGTGGCATGTAATCACTCAACAATAAAATGTGCAATATTTGAATAGTAATTAATACTTGATCTGAGCTTCTATCTTCCTCTAATATGTGGAAGATCAAATCCAAATAGTTTGTTTTCTTGTCTTGAGTATTTTAATTACATTAAACTTCAAATTATTTCCTATATATTTAATAGATATGATGTCTGAGGCTGCTAAATAATATCCAGGCTTTTCAGATGGGAGTTTCGAGGCACAAAGCATGAAAACGATTTTTGTGACAGTAACTAACCAGCACAGTCAGGTTTAGAACACCTGTCCTTCACAGCTTTCACAGAAACCCAAGACTGATGGGTCCAAATCATCTGGTCTGACATCCAGTCCACAGGCCATTAAATCAGTCCTAACATCCTTTCAAGAGGGCAGGAGAAGAGGTGGAAGAAAGCAAAAAGGCAGATACCAGAGCAGGGCAAATAACAAATGCCACTCCCAAAATGGCAGGGAGATGATTATATGATACTCAAATTGTTTTCTTTGCTGCAGACAAGACTCAAAGGAAAAAGAGAGGTCCCAGATAATCTGGGAAAAAAAAAAAAAAAAACACACAAACCAACCAAAAACCAAAATATTCCTGTTCTGTATTTGGTGAGCTGTTACTAACACTGGTATGTCAACCAGGCACAGCAGCAAGACACCAGAGCTCTTCTCATGCTCACCTATTTCTAGCTGGGTCTGTGCTTTGATGCTTCAGAGAGAATAAAAAGCAACAAGGTCCCTTGTCCTTACTGAATCAGATGCAGTGGAGAAGCACATTTCATATTAAGAGAGCTGGAGATAAATATCCCTTGTATATACTTGGGAAATGTCTTAATGCAGAGCAGCAAATATTGCTGGGACATGGAGAGCAATGAAATGTTCCCCAGAGCCAAGGGAAGCAAGGACTGGGAGGAGGGAGCCAGATGCAGAGATTTTAGGGCCAGAGGAGTCTGGCTTAGGCAGGTAGATCTAACCTGTGAGGCCAGGACAGGACAGCATTGTCATCTCCTGGACATGTCCTGCAGGGCAGCTCATGGCACTCCTCAAGGTCTGGGAGCCCAAACCCTGTGGGGAGCTAAACCCTCCTGAAGAACAAGGTTCTCCCACCTGTTCACCTGTAATCCTGATACAGGGAAAGCATTTTTTGATTTAAGAAAAACACAACATAACCAAAGATGTCCTTTCTTTGCCCAAGGGGTGGAAGAACAATATTAAACTATACAGCTGGGAAAAAAACATTACCTTGAAAAAAATTAATTCTTGCTACACGGAAGTGGAAGAAATATGATCTGTTCAGTAGGGTTTTACACAGAGCAATGGAAGGGAGCTTTCATCACCTAATAACTGATCTCAAAAATTCATGAGATACAAATAATGATCATAAAAAAGCTTATTACATGGTCATTCATGTGTTTGCTTTAACTATTCCTTCTGATTTTCAAATGTAATTTGTAGCTTTTTATACAGTTTTCCTCCTTCTAGAAAATTTTTATATTCAAATTTTGAGTTTTCATCTTAAAATGAACTCAAGCAATTTCATTCTGCATCTTGAATTTCTCCTATATATTAAAAACACTCATATCAAATCATCTCAGACACCTTTACTGGTATTCAGCCATTGTATTAATTGCATAACACCTCAGGGATTCTCCAGTATTATGCTCCTTGTTGCACAGTTACTCTTTTATTGCACAGCAGAAATAAGAACTGCAAATGTAATTTCTGAAAAGGAGAACTTTGAAATCAATACAATGTAATAAATTACTTCATTTGTGTAAGTGGCTGGATTCAGGGAGCAATGTCTCTCAAAAATATTAGAAAAAAACTCTGATCTGCAGAAGTGATAAACATTCTTTGGAAATTTTGCTCAGCAGTGTAAGGCAGTGATTTAATCTTCTAAGCTAAAGGAAAAAAATAACAATTAAAAATCCTCATCAGTAATTTTCTCTTTGAAGAGCACAGCAATGACATCAGTATTATGAGATGCACTACTCAGGGATCAGTGAAACTCAGGTGAACACTTCAGTTTATTTTGAATATATTTAAGACCTTGGTTTTAGTTCGTTAATATTTATAGATTTTAGCAGTTAATCCCAGTTACCTCCTGAGTCAACGTGTTGACTCAGAGACTTCAGCAATCCCTCTGAATTCAAAACCTGGAAATGTCATTTCCAGAATCTGGAGGTTCTTTTAAACCTTATTCAAATTTATGAGGTATTGAAGGAAAGGTAGAAATCAGGATCACAATACAGAAATAATTTCTTCCTTTGCTCATCTCCCTATTTGTAATAGAGCATTTAAATACTTTAGTTCCAGGTATTGCTTATTAAAGCAGATGCACAAGATGAATTCTTAGGTTCTTTCCCAAGGTATTTCTGTGTTTCTATAGACCTGACATTTTCACTAGGCAGAAAGAAAGTACTTTAATTTCCCTTTCATCACCTGGGAATAGAATTACAGAAGTTAAAAGTCCTGTGTGCCACACCAGGAATTCAACATAGCACTGAATTAAAACTCATTCTTCTGCACTTCAGTCCAGCACCTTCACACAACAAAATCATTTTCTTTCACAGTAATGTAGTATTTTTGCTTAATTTCATAGAATCTGGCAGAGACATTCTAAATCCTGTGAAAGAAATATAACTTTTGCTTGTTTGTTTGTTTTTTGTTTTGTTTTTGGTTTTTTTTGGTCAAATTTGCGGAAATTTCAGGTTGTTTCTAATTTAGGTTTTCTTCAAGAATTCTGTGTGCATACCCCACAACCAATTTAGCAAAACATTGTCCAAGTAGGGCTAATATATGCCCCTAAAAGTATAAGAAACTTCACAGTTCAAACTCTTTCTAAAAGTACTTTAACAAATCTGCTTGAAAATATGAATTACTTTAGTTTAAAAGTAATTCACCACAATTATATTCCATTATCAAGAGCCACACATCAGCTGTATGGCAGCAAACACACCCTAATCCCAGCTGGGTCATTCCTCCCTCTCTGTTTTCCTGGAAGTGCAAAAGGAAAGTGCCAGCGATGACACCAGGCCATAACCCTCTTCCAACCATGGCAGTACAGAAGTTTAAGCAGACAAAGGAAATAAACAAAAGCTGGCAGGAAGCTGAAGGAATTTGGTTACGATAAACAGTCAGAAATAGGGAAACCTACTTTGGGCTGTAAAATCATTATAATAATTTATTTAGAAAGCAGTGAAGAAAAAATCCCCAGTAAATACTTTGGAAACTGCTGGATCAATTTGCAAGTGCTGAAAGCACACCAGCCTCAGAGACCCAGGGACATTTGTATTAAGCAAGAGACACACAATTAAGCTGCATCTCAAGCTAAAACCCTGAGGGCTCCACATTTCATTCCAGTCAACCACTGCTGTTTTTTGGCACTATTTTCTTTGCAAATATGAGTAATGTGGGCCCTTTAGTCACTATTAAGCAGTAATCTGGGGAAATCAACCACTTCCAATAATCTTATACTCCAATTTAGGGCACTCTGAAACCACATAATGAATAATACTGTCGCCAGTTCTCTCCTATAATGACACATGACATATGCCTGCTATTCCTCTTTTCAAATCAAATCCAACTGTGCTGCTTTTTTTTCAGAAAATCTTGTTTATTGTGTTCATTTGAGTTTCTTTCTTCACTCATTTGATGAAGAAGTAAATTTCTGCTTCATAAGCGATATATTCATCGTTAACCCAGCATTCAGAAAGAAGCTGATTCCTTTGCAACCACAAACAAATTATTTTTTCAAGTGAGTAACACCATGTTATGTTAAAAGTTACTCTCAACTAATAGAAAAATCTATTTTCACTGTAAATTAGAAAGCTGATTAAGAGACCTTCCAATGCTCTTGCCCCTCCTGGATGGATTTTACCTTTTAATACCAGTGAAGAATTTGCAAGAATGATTTCCCTGTTGATGGGTGTAGAAAAGGTTTTACAGCTAAGCATGTTGAATACCAGAATAAAATCAAGCCATTTATCCAATTTCATGTCTTATGACCGTTTTTGGTTTTGTTTTTTTTTGTTTCGTAATCATTGGAAAACTCTGGTCAATAATATACATTGCAGCAATCTTCTAAGGAATACAGTAAATTCTAATCTATGCTGACTAAGAAAGAAAACAACAACCTGCAACAAAAAAGCCTTTGAAAGACTTGCAATGATTTTAAGAAGAAAAGTCTCAGAGATGAAGGTAGAAACTTTTTGCTACTTCTGCTTTTATAACTTGAAAATTCAACCTTTACTTTACTTTTAGAAGATGGATTGAAAATATACTTTACCAAATATACCATATTTTTGCTTTTCTGCTTCTCAAGTAATCTAAGGCACTGTGAAATATACTGTCCTTTATCAGAAATATTCCCAAATTATTCTCCTACTTTTGCAGAAGCAGCATATCTAAGTTATAGATAACTGTGTGGATAATTCCTTACTCTTCCCAGGCAAACACAATCAATTGCATTCTTGAAATTCAATTTAAAAGTAATTTATCTGACGTGAATATTCCAAATTCACAAGATTTCACATAAAGATATTCCTGTAGCATAGTAAATCTCCAACAGGAACTGTTATTCGAGTAGAAATGGCCCCGTGCAAAATATCTTGCAAGGTGTGTGGTGCAGTATTTGTCTTTGCAGTATTTGTGTGTGTGGTAGCAAGGAGAGCTGTGTGAAACCTGGTAGAAGTATAATTCACAACTGAATTTTAAATAAACTGTTAGAGAAAAATCTGCATAGAAAAGCAGCCTTGCAGGTGGCTTTTTCAAGCAGTTTCCATCACCTCACAGACACCCCGACTCATTAGTCAGCTCAGAGCTCTCACAGAAGTAAGTGGTGATTTCCCTGTGGTCAGATGATCTTTTGCAGGGACTCACTGCACGACACTAATGTGCTGTGCTGCTTATTTATTTCCTCTTTCTCATTCTTTATGACTATTCAAGAGTTTTATTTACTGTAGGAAAAATGTATTATGGAGATACCTGAAACTAACACCAGAGAAATGAAATATAAGGTCAATTCCTTTGTGATCTCACATTTCCAAATACTTTTAATCGGGCTACATTAACCCAAGGAGGAGACCAGAGAATCAGAGATCATCTCATTTCTATGAGTAAGCTCTATCACAGTAAAAAATCCCAACAAAACCAATAAAACACCACTCCAGAATAATACTGTTATTATACCTACTATAATGACTGACTGAACTGACACAAAACCTGCGGTCTGATTATTTTCTTCAGAGCACTTAACCAGTGGCAGAGAAAATAGATTAACATTCATTGATATATCCATAATATAAAACTTGCAACTGAATGTAAAATGCTTAACATACATGCATAAGAGGAGGCTGAAATATGCCTATATTAAAATTTTGGGGATGTAAAAGACATGAAGGGATTGCTGGAGGTCGTTACCACACCTTACAGAGTTGAATTTTCTCAGAATACCATTTCTCACTCACAAATAAAGGTTCTTGAATATTTTCAGTATTTGAAAATATAATGTCCACTTTATTTGTTTGCCCTTACTTCCAATCTTTGACTTAGACTGATGCTTTATGAGAGACCTCAAAAAATCGTACCAGAAATCAACTCAGAACTTGTTTTGCCACAGCTGCTCACACCATTGCCAGTCCAGGCTGGCTTTCTGTGTGTGACAGCACACACCATTCCTAGTGCAAAGAACTTTCTATGGACAGGAAAGGGGCAGCCTCATCTCTTCAATTCACTCCAGACCATGGTTTAGATGTGCACAAACCCATGGGAGAAGAACAACAGAAATCTGAAATCCATGTGCCTCCTGTGTCAGTGGAATGCAATATTCTGAGATGAAACACTCAGGATAAAAAATTTCAAGGATTATTCTAAATATAGTTACAAATTCAACAGGGAATATTGAAAACCAGATGTTAAAAAGCAGAGGTTTACCACTCAAAACCTATGTTCTAATATTCCATATTTTCAGGGAAAAAAAATACACTGGTTGAAAAATCATTCATACAATGGTGCTACAGTTTGCTGTCGTCTGTTGAAGCTACATGAGCAAAACAGGGTCAGAAAGGGAAGCTGAGAGGCAGAGCAGTGAATTCCAGCATTGAGAACCTCAGCATACACAGTGCAGAATAAAACCCACCAAGTGCTTCTGCATGCCCACAGCATTCTCTAGTTCTCATCTCCCAGGCTGAAAACCGAGTTAAAACATCAGTTCCTCAAGGAGCACCATGTTTTCCAGCTCAGGCAAAACCAGTGAAACTTCACGTCCAAAAGTAGCTTCTATTATATCAGTCCAAAATTAGGGCTTTTTCATTTCTATCTCTGCCATCTTCCCTTTTTTTATTTTAATTCATCTGCTGTCTAAATTTATACCAGTGGTAACTCCACTATACCCAGCAGACATGTAATGGTGAATTTAGTAGAATATACACACGAAAAATACAATTTGGTGCAAAGAGATGACCTCTAATGTTAAAAGAAATAAAGTTACATACTCATTTCACTCCTATTACTATACATCTACAAGAAATTAACTTCCACTGAAGACACTGAACTGCCACATCAACTCGTGTAAAACCTCATTTTCTAAACAGCCATATGTATTTTACTGCAAATACACTGGCTGTTTCCTCAAGGACCAGATTAAGGTATGGTCACTCTGCACTTGCAAATTGTGGGATAGGTTCATGAACTGTTAAAATTGTGGACATAAGAAGTATGTTCCCGTTTTCTGAATGCCTGATGCACAACTCTTTGAACACTTAAGTCCCATGCAAATGAAAGGGCTTTGCTACATTCACTTGGGAAACACTGATTGACCACAGGGCCCAAAAGGATCAGTGGTACTCTGATCGAATCACTCGTTTTTAAGGTCAAGAGTACGTCACAGACTTCATAGCTGGAGTGTTATTAAGGCCACAGTTACATTTATACACACAGACACAATGCCTTTTAAGAAATTTCTAGCAGTGCAGAAACATGGTTTATATTCATTCATGTAGAAGGTGAGGTTCAGAGAATTTTTTTCAATGTTTCAATATCTTAGGAAATATTAGAAAATCCAAAACAAAAGCTTGAACAACCCTCTTGCAGCTCAGAGCAGCTGTTACCTGCTGGTTATTATAAAGAGAAATCTCTCAGTGATCTTAATGATCATCACAGCAGAGTTTCAGAAGAACATTATGTGGATGGCTCAGAAGATTTAATCTGAAATATCTTTAATCAAATGACAAATATCATTACTGACAACCATATTAATAGAAAACATGTAAACTTAGACTTGAAAACCAGACTCATTTTCTGTCTGCAAACAAGGCACCTGAGAAATCACTGAAAAAACTACTTAAACACCTCAAAGCTACAAAGCTCTTAATGCTGGGAGGCAACCTGAGACTGTTGAGCTGAGGGCTATCAGGCAGCTCAAAGCTTGCATTCTAGGGTGAGTACCAGCAGGGCACGTAACACCACCTGTATCACACTGCAGCCTGTGTGGCTGTCCTGCCATATGGGCAGCTGGACAATTACAGCCTCAGACCCAAGGGAACCAACCTTGTTTCTAAGGAGTGTGCTCTGGGAACACTCCCAGCCCATCCCAATCCAGCAGCAAAGTGTGGGCAGCAGTCTGGTGGAACCACTATTGTTCATCACCAAAAGATCTCTCTTTCACCTCCCCGAGTTACCCAACACCTCATGGACCACAGTTTTGGGATGCAGTTAAACTGGGAAGTTCAGCAGTCCTCAGGCTCAAGGATGAACGTTTAGGTTTAGCATCATCTCCTGCCTTTCCTTCCCCCTTGGCCACAGAATGGAGCGGAACATCCCCTCCTGGGACACTGAAGGGTGAGTGAACTTCCCCTCTGAAAAGAAACATTTCCTCATACAGACTTATCATCCAGAGCCTCTGCTTTGGGAAAGCATTAGGATACAAAGTAATTCTGAAACCATTCCATTTTCTCAACTTTTATAGAGGAATTGAACTTTTTAGGATCTATCCAGAAGGATTATTACTTTGTCTTGGGACTTTTAAAGTAGGAGCTTGTTTCATTTGCTGCTAGTTTCTATCTTACTTGATAGTTGAATTATCTGTGTTTCCTGAGTGCTACATTTTCATCCTGCAAGGAAAAAAACAAAAACAAAACAAGACACTTCTGTAGAGATCTGAGCTAGTGTCTCTCAAGTACACCATTTAACGCAGCTAGGTTTAACTAAATATATTTTTATTTTGCTTTATTTTATTCTCTGACTTCCACAACGAATTTTCCACAAGTTAGAAAATGAAGATTCTTTAAATAATGTTCTTCACTGATGTCCAAACACCATGTAAGTAGGCGGCTAAATGCTCAAAATGTGCTCTGCTCATATTGGGACACATTATTTGTATTTACCACCAAAAAAGAAGACAACAGCCTAAAAATTCAGGCATATAACATCAATAAACATGATGTTCCCACAGCTACAGTAGCAATGTTAACATAGCAAAAGCCTGTCTATAAAGTGAAAATAAATGCCATACAAAAGGTTTCATGCAGAAACACATCCCAGATTAACTTTTCGTGGTGTGAACACATTGGACAAGCAGTGGGTCAGGCTGTGTTATCACATGAGTTTAGTTCCTAATGAAATTAGACAGGAAAAAAGAAATACTAGTAGTAAATTCAGAAATATGACCATTGGGTTCTGATTATTTCTCTTTCCTACCATTTCTTCAAATTCACACATGAATCTCAAGGATGAAAACACATTCTGAGTCCACAAATTATTTCTAGTCCTGAGTGTAAGTACAGAAAGATCTGAGTAAGACACGGGATATTCCAAGGTAGACAAGGACAGTTTTAGCTGACTCTACCCTAACTTTGTTTTGATGTACTCAGGCCATGAGTAATCACTATAGAGAGGTACAAAGAAAAAGCTCAGAAGCAATTATACTTTCAGAATCAGCTTAAAAATCTGATTTCAGTTTATGAAAACTACAAAAAGCCTGGTACAATTTTACACTTGGAATTAATTCGTCAAAGTGAATAGTACAGTAAGATATAGTTCTCTTGCCCAGTTGAAAAGTGGTCCCCACCCCCAAACAGTATTTCTCAATCCGCAGGAAATTGAATCTGAAATTACATATACCTAGGGTTTTCTTCTTGCTTTATTACGCTGTTTTCCAAAATGTAATTACATTATGGCATCAAAAGCAGTTCTGTTTTGCACAGGTATTACCATTTTTATTAACCAAAGTAACAATGGGTCTATATCATTTACAATTAGTCCCTCTAAGCATTTAACTAAATACCTCAGAAATATTAGAAATTAAACCAGTAACAAAAACCTGTTATTTACTGACATGTTTTAATAAGATTAGAGCCCTCTGTGTTTTATCTTCTGAAATTATTTCACTCTAGCCACTTCAGCTGGTGTGAAATTCCTGACTAAGATGCATAGCCCTACTGTCACTCTGAGCAGGGGCTCTTCACCTCATGATTAATGTCAGCTGCATTCATTGGCTAATTTAAAAAATGCAGAAACTTTGCAAGCAAATTAATGCCCTTCAGAAACCTCAGCAAAATCACACGAGTACAAATTTTGCAGGAATAAAGTTATACTGTAAGTAAAGTGGCACAGAATTTAGAACAAGTTTAGCAAATGTCTTCACAATCAGTCTCCATTTCAGCAGTGTTAATTTTCTACAGATTGCACTCCTGAAATGTGTCTTCCAACAAACACCTGACATTTATTTTCTCTGCTGGTATTAAAGTCGCTGTTATTCCACCATAATTGTTTTTGAAATGTTTCCTAAAGTACTGGTTGCAAGCAACTCCCATAAGCAGGCCACATCTATTCCCTTTCCACGTGACAGACAGATTTGGATGCACAGGCACATACAACCAGCAAACTGTAAAATTAGCAACGAAATGAAGAAACCCCATAAGACAAATTCTTACTAGAATTAAGCACTTTATAATAAAACTTCTTAAATTCTTTCTATTGTTACACTACTTCTGGTTTGATTATTTCATGAAGTCCCAAATGATAGAAAAAAAAAACCACTCAAATTAAATCTGTGCTAGGGTCACAATCTCAGTTATATTTGGTATAATCCAGTAAATTTTCACGATCCTCACTATGAAAAGAAGACTATTTTTTAAAGTTCTAAGTGTACTTAAGCATCTTTTATTTACGCACATGCAGCCTGCTCAGAAATCACTTCGGCAAATTTTGTGCCTCTATTTTTTTAATATCTCTATTTATGATCATAAATGCCATCAGCAAAATTGGGAAGTGAAATTACATAGTGAGGGGAAAATAGTCCCTGTTTTATATTTGAAAGATTAAAATTGAATCGCAAAAAACGTGGCTTAATATTCATAGATGTTTTTGTTACTGCAAGAAAAACACCCAGTTTATAAAATCTGTCCCAAGAGCCATATGCAATTTGTATCGATTTTACTTTCATAAAGTTGCTACCTCTTTATGATGATTTATAAATAGATGAGTTAAGTATTTTAATATATAGATACATATCTGTAAACATCTACCCAGACTATTGGCTATAAGGAGGACCACAAAGCTGCTTTTCATGTTTTACAGTAATAAAAGACCCAGAAAATATAATCTTTTCAGTTATTCCTTAGTCACCACACTTTCACATATTATTAGAGCTCTCCTAGAAAGGGCGCTGTATGCACCCTGACATAAATACTCTTTAAAACAAGCCAAGGGAGCAACGCAGGTCACACGTACACACTCATGTATTTATAATGTGCTCTAAGAGGCTTTCAGACTGTATAAACCCCAAATATTCCATCAACAATAAAGTTTTAAAGGTCTGGTCACCAAGAGCTGGGCTGAGGTATTTGTATGTGAAATGTAAACCATTTTATCTGTCTGGGTAGATCCAAGTTCCTGAAAAACACCATTCCATACCCTGCATTTTGAAGTGACAAAGACTAGGAAAAAAATCTATCAAAACTTCCTTTTAGGATACATTGATTATTTTAAATGGAAAACATTTCCTTAAATTCTCCAAGTCAAGTATCTCCAAATCACAGAATCTCCTTATTACCCTTTTTAAAAATACATGTGGTATTCTTTTTTCTCCAGTCACTGAGCACTTTGACTGCCACGACTTTTCAAATATCATGTAGAGTGTCCTGGCGATTACATCTGCCAGTTCCCTCAGGACCCTGGGACACATTTGCTCATTTCCTATGGACTTGTGTAGGTTCAGCTTCCTCAGGTGGCCTCAAACCCAACCTCTTCCTGAATGAGAGGGACTTGGTTTGCCCAGTCCCTGCTTTGAGGCTCAGGGACTTGAGAGATGTGGGAAGGATGATTCTGAGTGAAAATTCCCCAGCCTTTTCCATGCTGGTTGCCACTAGATTTCCTGTCTTATTTATTTGGAAGTGGGTGGGCGGGTACATTTTCTTAATTCTTCCTTTACTGACCAACGTCCTCGTAGAAGCCCTTCCTATGGTTCTTCAAATTCCGTGACTAATTCCAAACTCCAAATGTGCCTTACCTTTCCTGATCCCATCCCTACACATGCTAGCAGCACCCCTATATTCTTCCCAGGACTGATTCCTTATCGTTCAGTTCCACCAGGAGCTCCTCACTCAGTCATACTATTCTGCTGCCTTGCCTGCCCGATTTCTCACACATGGGAATCAACAGTTCTTGTGCTGTAAGAAAAATGTGTTCAAAAAGCCTTCAACTCTTTTCTATTCCTTTATCCCTGAGGACAGTTTCCCAGTGGGGGTGGGGGGGGGCCCATCCTGGGTTTTGAGATTAAACAAAAAATGCAAACCAAACCAGTCTGTGCAGTCAGGAACTCAGATGCAGCCAATGAGTGTCATCTTGAAGAGTTCTGCTAAGCCACAGCTAAAGCCGAGGGGCTTTGGTTCATTACTTCCCAAAATAACAGCCCCTGCCGTATTCCCTTCCATAAATTGCAGATGATTGGTGCATTTGCCCAGATCTGGAAATCTTTATGCTCACATTAAAGCACAGAGAGAGCCACTCTGAAAGGAAAATGTGACTGAATCCCTAATCTAAGGCTTAACCAACACTTGCTCTGCACATAACCTGGATTTACTGTGTTCCCTTTTCATGCACCTTTCATTCCACTGAGCTGCCTGAATTCTCACCTTGTGTAGTATTCCTTGGTTAGACCCTTGCTTCTATTCTATTCCATGGAGGAATTAGTTAGTGAGCTTTGGTTCAGTCTGGATGAAGTTCCAGAGTGCAAGAGACTCACAACTAAGCTGCTCTGTTTCCACAGAGCTGGGAACTTCCTGGTTAATGCAATTAACAGGATTCCTTCTATTCCTTACCTTCATTCAGCAAAAGAACACTCTACTAGGAATCATTATTTATTATTCTAATCCTGCATCAATGGCTGCCACTTAACTGACCTTGTAAATGACACATTCCCCAAATACAAACCTAAAGTTTAACCTGAAGGTTGATAAACAAAAAGCAGTCCTGAAAATGGTAAACACATTACATTTATTGCTGAGCCTTCAAACTAAAATATACCTCTACAATATGGCTTGCCTTTGCTGCCGAAGTAAAAATACATTTATAAATATAACGGGTAATTCCACATCGATCATCTTTGGTAATAAGGGAAAAAAATTTAAAATTTATCTTGGTGTTTTGTATCATATGACAGAGGGTACAGTTTAACGTCTACCAGCCCAGCAGGCAACTTTACTACGTATAAGTACAACATGGGACTCTAATCCCACACAGATTTATGCATTGTCTAAATACACTCAAAGTTTCATACCATCAATTCCATTGAAATAGAGGTGTTCAGTACACAAAGCAGCAGGCTCAGACCAGCAGAACTACTTAGATTAAAAACGGTCTGACAAGAATATTATTTTTAATTGAGATTGAAATAATTGACTTAAGTGGAGGCTTTTTGTTTCCTTTACTTGGCAAATCCAGTTCTGCTTGTTTTTTTAAAAAAAAAAAAAAAAAAAAAAAAAAAAAGAGTGGAGGGGGAAAAA
>VZTE01001857.1:4018803-4054941 GCA_013397775.1 Eulacestoma nigropectus
AAAAAAAAAAAAAAAAGGATTGAGTGGGAAGATTCACTCTGATCTTTCCCAAATTTCATAATAAATCGCCATCCCTTGGCAATCATTTACCTGAGTCAACTTAGTCAGCTGAGCTTTCTTGCCTTTCATAACATAAAATTAAAACAGTAGAAATTATTGATTAATGACAAGAATATATATGGCCAGCTCCATCATTTAATAAAGAAAAAAAAATCCATACCATTAAAAAAATGGATCTGGTTCAGTGTCCATAAATGTAAAACGTGTACGCTTTACTACTCTCTGAGGAATTTCTGATTAACCCTCTAGTTCATATCGTACTCAGCATTTCTGATTGAAGCTCTAGCACAGTTTCTGTTACACAGAAATGCCATTATTCAAGGAGACGAAAAGTCATAAAGCATAATGCAATCCTGCACTGTCACCACAGGCAATAACCAATAGTGTGAATTCAGGCAAATGGCCTCTGCTTAAACATAATTTCCTTACAATGAAATGCATCACAGAAAAAAAGAAATTTGCTCATAAAACATCTGATAATTCAGGAGTTGAAAGGACTGGCCATATTTGCCAAGTTATGATGACACAAACCACTGTGGTTCAGTGGCTTAGCCCTAGAAAAACGATAATATTGCTCTAATGCTCACAAGTCTGACACGAGAAGGGGCTGAATTACACTCTCTGCATGATGTACAGTGATATTTCACACAAGTACCGAATTCATGAGGCGAAAAAAGCAGCACAAACAAGAGGCAACAAAATATAAACACTGCTGTGCACAGTCATTTCAATTAGCAGGTAAACTACAGGCAAGTTTTGTTCTTCAGTCTATAAATATGATTTTACCCTAAAACAAATTCAGAGACGGATTTATTGATTAAGGAAAGGAACTGATCCAGCGTTTGCTAATTCTGCTCCACTATTACCAAGCTGAGTAAACTCTGGTAACAAACATTGCTATATGACCAACAGATCTCTGAAAAGAAAGGGATTCTTAGGACTGTGTTATTATCTAGTTTACAGGTACAGAATAATTACATTTCTGTGATTCAGAAAATAGGAAACAAATTTAAAATAAGCCAAATAATTCTGGGATATTCAGTGACTCTCTGCTAAAAATCTTAAGTGTAATAAATATTAGCATCTACGCAGTTATGTAAGCAATATACTATATTATTTTCAAACTATATATTTCAAAATCATTAGTCACATAAAGCCATGCCATAAAATTTGATTGAGAAGAGCCTTTATCCCATACCAAGTCCAGATTACTCTGGGAAACATCAATAAATAGAACTCCTATTGTAGCATGGGAAGTCATTTCACTAACCTCGCCTTGTTTGCTTGGAGAGTACTTGTGAGAACCAATAAAATCTTTCTTTGATTACAGTGGCAATCGATACTTTGTTTTGAACACAAGCAAACACTTTAAATCCCAAGATTTAACATACATCTCCCTAGAGTATCTGGTTGACAAATATCTTTTTTTCTCTGGCCCTTTTCTTAAGTACTGTCCCAATAACAGCAAATCAATCACAGAATCAGAGAACAGCCTGAGCTGGGACCCACACAGATCACTGAGTCCAGCTCCTGTCTCTGCATGAGACAACCCCCAAAATCTTGCCATGTGTCTGGGAAAGCCTGTTTCTTCGTAAAGGATACCTGAAAGTATTCCCAAGACCATTCCCAAATCAGATACTACATCTCTGATTAGGAGTCTAAAAATTTTCCTGACCCAGTATATTTGCCAATATCTCCACAAAAAGTGCTTTCACCCCCTTACAGTTGCCTCCTCATTAAAGATCCCCTCACGGGAACTCAGACCAGCATCTTTGTTCAAGCTGATATCAGGTTTTGCATCCTTTTCAGGCTGTCTTGAATTTCTGCCAACACAGCAATATTTAGCCAACTAATTTAATATTACTGATTAATGAAAAAAGCCTATAGCTCCCAACTCTTTTCACGTGTGTAGTGTTAACACTTGACAGGAATATCAGAAGCAGTATAGCTGGTATGAAAAGGCAATGTACATAGGCAGAGTATTCTCATAAGTAATTGCTCTGTTGGATCAGCTATTTCAGGATTTTTTCCCAGAAAGTGACAGACTGTAGCCACACCCAGTTTGGTTCTCCTCCAGTTTAAGAGAGATGTAAGACTGAAGAAGGTCCTGCTGATGCCATGGTGATAAAGGGACTAAAGCACAGAAGGAGAGGGAACAGACATGCACAGGCTGGCAGAGAAAAGGCTAAAGAAGACAACCTAACAGGAACCTACAATTACTCGTAAAGCAGTTGAAAGATGTCAAAGCCAAACTCTTCTCAGCCTCATTCCCCCAATAAATCAAATCAGTTTGGTAAGTTGAGTCTGGACACTATGGAAAAGCTCTGCACCAAGTGGGTAACATGTAACAGATTTTATATTAATTCAATTTTCAGAGGTTTTCAGGACTTTTCTAGACAAATCCACAACTGACCTGATTTACCACTGGCATTAGAGCCCCTGTCAACTAAAGATTAGATATGATCACCTCCTGAAGTTTCACTGAGTCAATTTTTATGCCTGTGTGATAACCTGTAGGACCGGGACTCATCCAGGCACTCTCTATCCCATTCTGAAACTGAGGCAGACTTGCTGTAGATGCCTCTTTGAAAAAAGGCTCAGCTGTTGAGGACAGGGAAGCCATTTGAATAGATACTTACTATATCGAGAACGAGAGGAGTGTTTTAAACCACCACAAGTGAGTACAGATTGAATTATACTCCCTGAAGTGCAATAGGGAATACAATCTAATCTCATTAGGGCAATAACATATTGTGCTAGTAAATCTAGTTTATTTTTACTCTACTCTTACCATTCTCCATTGATTATTGTCATCATTTTATCCATATAAATATGCTAGGTCACCCAGAAAGCCTGATTACTGTAGTTAAAATTATCTAAGAAAAAACAAGCGAATTTATGGTTGCAGAAAAAGAAAACCATCAATTTTCACAGAAACTTTCAATAGTCTGTCCTGTAAACAGGCATCAAGAAAATTACCGAAATATATCAGATTCATTAATTTGTAACTCTGCGTGAAACAGATCTGGAGGATTATTTTTCTTTCCTTCGAGTTTGCAAGATAGTAGGAGAGCATTCTGAACTCATTGGCTTTTCTTTCAAAATAACTCAGGGGTATCACTCCAGCAGTGATTCCTGCTGGAATGAAGGCCCTGGTCACCTAAACAAGGACCTGAGATCTGCAGAGGAGGGAGGGCTTGGGAAGATTCCTGCACTTACTTTACTTGTTTCACTGAAGGTGCTTTCCCTGAAGGAGGAAGGGAA
This sequence comes from Eulacestoma nigropectus, assembly GCA_013397775.1. Classification (NCBI taxonomy): domain Eukaryota; kingdom Metazoa; phylum Chordata; class Aves; order Passeriformes; genus Eulacestoma; species Eulacestoma nigropectus. The sequence continues at coordinate 4,022,128 of VZTE01001857.1, forward strand.
ACAAAAGAATTACAGAAAGTCGTGTGGTCTGAATGGCGCTAACATTCATTTCCTTCATCAAATTTAAGTCCTGTAAAAAAGCTCCTGCTGATCACTGCAAAATCAGATTTTTATTCTAGTAAATGATTGCTTTTTGCAGCCAGGAAGACTTTGCCACCAAGTTTCTGTGTCTTCAACCTGTTAAACCCCTGGAAAATGGCAGGCAGCAGAGTCTTATAAAGCCCCGAAGAAATCAAGAAGTGCCAGCTCCTCGTGAGTCAAAAGAATGGACTGGCAGAACGGTGCCAGATTAAACACAGCACAACCAACTCCATGTCTCTTTTCATCTCTTTTTACTTTCTGTCCGTGGCAGAGGATAATCTGAGGAATTCAAAAGCCTGATACACTCACTAGTGAAGTCCAGGAACAGAAGCATCTCACCCATTACAGTCTCTGTGGCATTACCAGTATCAGCAGAATATGGATTTGTTTTTTTCTCCAGGACTGATAAGCAGCAAAACATTCCATTTATGCTCAAATCGGATTTAGTCAGATATCTGTTTTCTGATCTTTTATACGCCTATCTTTCATAGCTACCAAATTCTTATTACACATTTGCCCACTAATTTCAATTTATAAACAAAATAAAAATATTTCAGACTGAAATGATGATGATAGGAGAAAGTAACTTCAAACAACCCATGGCAAAATTTCACAAAATTAAGCCATATTTAAAATAGGTATATATTTTAAATCAAATGACATGGTTATACAGTACCTGTTTGAAATAATTAGCAACTGAAACAATGACCATACGTGGTCATTAGGTTAATGAGATTAAATGGAAATGAAAATTTCCATACAAAGAAACCTAAAGATCTGTGAGGGAGCAATGTAATTAGGACACATGGAAAAAATGGAACTGCACCATCAAGAATTTAAGCTGCAAATATTTCAAATAAGAAAACGGCAATAATTCCGGCTTTGTAAGTGTTGGAACAGCACAAATCTATTAAGAAAAGTACTGTCACAGGACTATAAATGTTATCTTTTAAAATCTGATTTTGGTGAATTCTCTGCTCATGTCTTTGCAACAAACAACAGATCAGCCCCCTGCAGACGGTCTAACCAATGCAACAGATGCAGCAGCAATTGTGAAACCTGAGATTTGCAAAGAACAGAAAGCAGTGTGCTCCATCCTTCCCCCTTTTGGAGCATATTTACCAGTTCAGAGTCGCCCTTCCCTGCCCTGTGACCCTGCTGCTGTAAACGGGCGCTGGCAAGGCGCTGACTTATGGCAGCAGTGGAATTTGGCTCCATGCTTCATTAGCTGGCCGACAAAGCAATTCAGGACTGTTATTGAATCATATACCATTCTTACTATTCTCCCTTTCTCACTTTTATTTCACTGGATAATTTTTTTTTTTTTTCAAGACCCTGTTTCTCAGGAGAGAGAAAAACGCTTTGTATTCTATTTTTAAAGCTATCCCCAGCAGCAATACCAATACTAGTATTTTCACAGACTGTCTTCTCCTATCCACAAATTCTAATAATATGCCATAGAAACCAGTTTAAATGTTACACCTAATTTAATATCTTAAATTAACAGTACTGCTAAGAACAGATAATTACTCCATTTCTGGCTCTCTGACATTTTCAGTTCATTTTTCTGTGTAGGCTTTCCTTAATGCTAAACATTTTCTATTTTATATTTTCTAGTTTATATTTTCTAGTTTAGTCAATAAACTATTCTACCAAATATAATATTTCCCATTGGAATTGATCAGGAAGTGATCAGAGCTGGATAGCAGCTCAGCACTGCCTTTCAGAGTTATTGATTTGCTTCCAGTGAAGCCAATAGGAGCTTGCAATCAACAGAATATTCATATTGCCAAATTGAACATAATCTGGTCTTTAACAGTTACTCCAAAAATTTAATTTTAGTATGCTTAGAATAATTTCAGTATCCTTAGCAGTTACAAAAGATATTGCAAGGAATGAACGATGAGACACAAAGGCAAGCACATACATGCAACATTTTGTGTATTTTTAAAATAACTGCCTATAAGTTTCATCCTTCACCACCATGATTACTCTACCAGCATTGCAACATAAACACCCACTGCTTCCACCCAACAGTTTCAATGAAAATGAAAAGAAAATCCTTATCACTTATATTCTCTGATGCCAAGAAAGTATTCTATATCATTATAATTTGAATGTCCAGAAACTTATCTCAAGGAAGGGCGTCTTTGCTTCCTGAATTATTTTCATTTGATCTAGATGTGAAGGGAGAGTCAAGAAACAATAAAAACTCGCACCCCATTATTAGGGGTATTTTTGTACAGAAATATTGCCCTCAGAACTCTATTTCCGTTTCCATGAAAGTTTTTGTAAATGTGTCAAAACAATTTATTAATATATTCATTATAGAAAATGTCATTTCCACTCCACAAATCAGGACCTGAAATAGATCTTGTCTGAAACTGTTCACACATTTTGAACTAAGTCTGCAAGACATGGCACATTTAAAATAAACACAGAACAACTATAAAACCAAACAGGTTGTTGAATTTATGTTATGCAGATAGAAGGGTGCCACAAGATTTTAAAGACGCTACAGAAGCAGGTGAATCCTTAATAATTACAACAATAATTACAATAATAATAATAATAATTGCAGCTTTTTACAAAGCTGTGGGGGTTTTGCCACAATTGATTCTCCTACAAGAGTTTTCAATAGAATTCAAATAGAGGAAACAAACATGTATTTTTCTAAGGTTTCCCAAGTTTTGATTTAGCCCAGGGGACAATGTTTGGGTCAACACCTTGTCCTGGACACACGTGCATTAATAACTTGCCAGAGTTCCTTGTTTGGGTTGTGCCCCACAGACAAGGAACCCTGCTGACTCTCTGACACTGAGCCAACCTGAACCTGGTCTTTAAAATATGAAATTTTCACTACAAATTGTGCATGTCTGATATGCCAAACAAAGGATCCTGAAATAAATGAAGCAACAACTTCTGTCATGACAGTGGACACAGCAGCAGCTGTAACAACATGCTTCCAAAAAATGCTTGCACTTGATTTTTTTAAACAAAGTCAACATCCTTAATTCTTAGGCTCTTTTCTTTTAATTTGATATGTAGTAATAGAATTTTAATTAATAGGATTTTATGCATAAGGAATTAAATAAAAAAGGCATTATAACCCTCTAAAAGCAAGCAATTCCTTTGTAATTATATCTTACAAAATAGTACTATATTTTGAATAGTAATAAGTGCAAATACACAGATGGTAAACAGCAGGAGCTCCTAAATAACATAAACCAGATCTTAAAATGCTTGTGAAATTCTTTCTTTGATATAAAGTTTCATCAAGAACAGTTCCCACAGGAGTAACTGGAATTTGTGTGTGCCTTCGCTCCTTTAACCTGCACTATTTCCATGCACCAGCTCTCATCATTTGCAGAGGCTTTCAACGAGTTACCATGTCCCAACACCATGAGTTTCCTGGCACAGGCCTTTCATAGGGAACCAAGCTGCTCAAAGTAGCATGACAGCATTTAAAGTAAAGCCCCCTCCCAAACTGTGGAAGAAGCATGAGAAACATTTCTCTAACACCAGTGATATTCTTAATAACGAGGCACCGTGGCAGCAGCATCTCTCAGCAGGTCAGTCAGGTCTGTTTGTGCAAAGCTGTGTCAACACTGAATTATTCCAAGGAGGGAATCCAGTGGCATTACCCACAGCAGCAGAATTCTGTGTACAGGCTACATCCAAGACATTATTAGAGACAACTTTTGCCTCATTAAGGCAAGAAATCCAACGGGAGTTATAAGCACCATCTCTTGCTCCTGAGCAATTAACTCGTGTCATCATTCTACAGTCACCAGTTCTAATTTATCCTTAATGAGAAGAATGTTAGAGCCCACATGCAGCTCTGAGTAAATACAATGACTTGTAGCACACTCATAATTGTGATGCTCGTGTGAAAGTTAATATACATTAATTGAAATAGGCCAATGCAACAGAAAGAAAATTGTTACAATTGCATAAAGGCAGGTAATGGTTTCCTTCAAATCAACTCAGGAACTCCAATGTCATATTAATATAACTTTCTGAATTATGAATAAAATATTTAGAATACTAAAAATTAAGATAAATTTAATTGTGCTTCTTAGCTGGTGTCTCAGTTTCAATTTTATTGGCTTTCTATTTTAATCTATTTTTATGAGATTTTCTTTCCATAATACAACTAGGGCAATGCATATATTTGAACTGTATTTCCATCTTGATATAGCTGTTATTTTACTTATGCATAAATTACAAGATTTATCCCATAGCTTATGAGTAAAAACATATACTTGTATTAGTTTTAAATGGATCTCTTCTGAATCTCAAGCACTGATACTGTTGCCTTTACTAAAACTGGCGTTTTTGAAATCTAACTCTGCAGGGTTTGGGTTTTTTATTTTACCTTAATGGATTAAAGCCAGCTTAGAGCAACATGAGATCTAGTCCGTCTTCCTCCAAGGAACGTTCTTGGTGCAAAAAGTGAAAATTAAACCTGAAGGCTTGAGCACAAGGTGCGAAATGCAAAACTCCCCTTGTGTTTTCTCATCATCTTCAACTTCCTTGTTAAAAATTTATCAAACCTACCAGTTATGAATATCAAGCACTACCAAACTGCATGAGATTAAAACATCAAGATTCACAGCTTTAAGAAAGTGTCAGCCTGAGAAACTGGATTTCTTCTTCCTGAATACCATGTGAATTCTCCATTTTGCTACACTGGTTTTTAGGTGACAGGATTACAAAGCAGATGTTCAGGGTCTCCAGCCCCATACTGCAACACATACCACAAAACAGCCCACAGAGGCTTCTAGAACAACAGTCTAAGCTTCTTTTTTATTTATTTCCTACCCTAATTGTAGGCTCTTAGCAGCCTGTAGCTGTTACCTCTTCTCTCAGGCTGAAGGCTTTCTCCTTGAGCCCACAGTTGGAAGATATTTTTAATTCACACACACTACTGGTAGTCCCCTGCAAGGGAAGGAATGCCCTCAGTGACAGACAGAGACCATTCTAACTTAAAGCTTGTACGCAAGAGAATATTTCTAATGTCATTTTTTTAAAAAAATATGTTTTTAAATGTAGATACTGAGTGACAGATACACGTGTGTATCTATACATATTATATACATCTGTTGTGCCCTTACCTATATATGTTCATATAGTTCCATATAACTTCTTTTTTCTAAAGGAACAATTTACTCCTTTAGGCCTGGTCTCCCCTCTGTTGAATATTAAAATAAGACATGAAATAAAGTTTCCATCCAGCCTGCTTCTGCTCTAGGAGAGGTTCATCCCACCAGTGAAGCGAATCAAACTCTAAAGCAGGGATATGAAGCCTTGCCCCAGGACGATGGAAGCCTGTGCCACTGAAGCCATGTGGTATCTCACAATTTTCCTGGGGCGTTCTTGGGGGTTTTACTGAGGAGCTCTGTCCACGGACATATTTCTGTTTAAACACTGCCCAGGCCACGTTCATTGCCCAGATCAGTTCTAGTAAACCTATCCAAAGCCAACACAAACTCAAACACCACGTCTCTTGCAGCTGCAAAGTAGTTTGTAACTGCTGTAAAGGCCTCTGGTGAAGACAGAAGGATGCCCAGACTTTACTCAGCTAAGTAACAAAGGTAAGTCCATGTGGATGCAGCAGTGCCTGCAGTGGCTGCGTAGTGCTCACAGAGTTAAGAGAATAAAAGGGAACTACAAATTCACACTGACAAATTCAAGTCATCACCACTCGCAAAGAAACTGTCCTAATCTTTGTGCAGTGTTACTGAGAGAGAAGCCAGTTTTCTCCACTATTAAAATACAATGTTGTCCAAGTGAAGGTTGAAAACAAAGAAACAATGATCACGGAATTTAGCCTTTTACTTTTCTGCTACTACATCTCTCAAACAAAAATAAAGACAATATTTCTTGGATTACATAAATATGTTTATAATGTACACTAAACCAAAGAATATTCTTGGAATTTACCTTTATCTTTAAAAGCTGTTGTTCAAACTTTTCAGATCCAGCAGTATAACACACATTTTGATTTTATAAGCAAGTTCCTCACCTATCTGGTTCTGCAGTTTACGTCCCACCTGTATCTGTTTTATGAATGCCAGTGGACTTTAAGGATCTACCACGTTCCCTTCAGTTCCTTTCTTCTCCTTCATTAAACATGTTCTTGACACATTTTAGGACCCATACTGCACTCACATAAAGAGGATTTATGAATAAACATGTGAGATGAGCTCCTGCTCACCCAGACTAACGTTGAAATGCAGCAGCAGTTCATATCTTTAGTTTCAGAGTCGGGTGAGAATTCCCCATGGAATATGCATTGTGTAATATTTGACACAAACCTAACATTTCTTTTTGATTTATAGCTGTGTTCTCTGAAAAGTACAAATAAAAACACACAACCTTGCAATATAACTTTATGCAGAGCTGGAATTAGCACCCATGTGTTCCTGTGCACTGTGAGCCGCAGCAACTGCTCGGCTGTTTACAAGTTCCAAGCAATCACAGATAGGCACATTCGTATTTAATTAATTTATCAACCACGCTGCACTTCTGCTTTATTCAAAACCCATTTCCATGTGACTAGAGCAGGCTCTCACTGAGACTATTTTTTTCCATCTGTAAAACCCATAATGTACAGATTAAGTCATTTTTAATTACAAACTAATGGTATAATTTATGTGGTAATCTAATTTGTCATTTGAACACTGTAGAAAATAATAGCAGCTGCCAAGCAAGACATCCTAGAAAATTGTTGTAATACATATTTAGATAAGCGAAACCTCATCACACTATTCCAAATTACGAATTTCTAAGGAATACAGAGCAAATGACAACAGCACAGTAAACACAACTCTTTGAAAGTCAATTCCAGACCATTTTGGTAAAAATATTCTGAGAGTCATATAACTTTCCTCTACAATTTCAATGTGTATCTTCCTCACATGTTTGAAATCACTCTCAGGTGCTACATTCCAGGTTGGGAGATAACTGGAGCTGAAGGCAAAATTCACAGCAGTGAGAGACCCCCTCCCATCCTGCCAAATCTCAAAATGAGGTATGATAAAGAACCAGCCACTTGAGACATCTTAAACAGGTGTAGGGTTTCATTTCTTCAGCCTATATAACATTTTCTACAGCCTCAGATTTTCGATTCAGCATTAAATTGTAAATGATGTGCAACAATTAAAATTACGTAACTGCTGTTTTGTGTGGGCTAGAGGTATGTTTGGGCATAAAATGGGACTGAGATGAGATGTGTGCAGAGTCGCGAAGGCAAAAGCATGAAAAGCAGCACTTCTAAGTGCAAAGCAAAAGTCTGAAAAAGCTTTTTCATGAATCCACAAAGTTGTGTAAAAAATTAATTTTCGCAAATATGAGAAACTTGTGCATTCTACAGCAGAAAGCTGGAACTGCTTGTCCAACTGTGGCTCATCAGTACCAAAAGCACTGTCCATAAGACAGGGCTCTGACACGATCTCCTAAGCTCAAAATATTTGAATTTTCAAAGAGGTTTGGCTAATCTCTTCCAAGAACAAATGTACTCTTTGTCTTTTACTAAACGGTCAGTCTTTGTTAAAAAATACTATTTTGAGTCATTGGTCTTTACTTCGTTTTGTGAATCTTGAAGTGTTTTGGCATTATTTCCTACAATGTTACATAATTACTCTGAAGTCTTAAAAAGTAGGAAATATGACACTGGAAAGAATTTCAATACGGTCTCAGTGAAAAAACTTCTTCAAATGTGCTGTAGCAACTGAGAACAAAAGAAAAATGAAACCATCCCCTAAACACCTGGACAGGTATTCAAGTCACTGCTGTTTACATACTTCCTTAAATTCAACACATCATGAATTGGCCTGGAGACTTTGATCCCATTTATATTATACAGGTAAGTTTATTAAATATTGCTGAAACTGAAATCTTCAATATCTCAACATTGTTTAAGGCATTTCCCAAAGCTATGTCTGCCCTACCAAGGACTCAGCTACTGGAGAAGGAGCTATGTAGGTACTGCTCAGCTCCCTCGACAAAATAATGTGAGCTTCTCAGCTCCCATGGATATTTGCTCTGGCTTTCTTTCATGGATTCCATTTTCCATGAGAAGGACTGTATATGAAATTACACTTTCAGATTGTTAAGACCCTCATTCACACACACTTCCAGGAAAAAAACTTAACCTACCATTGAAAAGGTGTCACAGAAACAGTCTGAATATAATTTAAAATTTTAAGCAAAACTTTTGGATCCAAGAGCATTCCGCATGGTATCTCCACTGTCACCATTAATCTGCACACTGCGCCAGTCTGTATAAAACCTACTGTGAAAAATATCACATTGTACCATTCTGAGCAGCTTCCTACATTCTTTACATTCAGAAGTACACTGGAATGACAGAGGGATTGAAAAAGATTTAGGTTTACAAACAAGAAACCACAAAATATTTTATTTTCTTATCCCAAAACTATAGCAAGCAAAAGATTTAAAATAAAACCATTCCCTGGATTTTATCTATGTGTATGTGTAATGGAAATTAAGACACATGGTATATGCTCGTTATCTCCATTAACATACTGACATATTTCTCAACATCCCCCCAAGAACAAAGCATATTTTTTTTTAGGAGGTTTGATTACTCATTTCACTCTGCAATGATGCAGGAATAAACTGATCAATGACATTGCTCAGTATCACAAAGTACTGGGTTGTACTTGCCTGATTCAGTGTTCAGTCAAGTAAGTAGAAATCAAAGAATGTTGTTAAGATGTTAATCAGACCTTTGCCCTTCACGTTCAATACCACAACTTTGTTCTGTAAATTCCTGGAAAATCTGAAGTTTTTGTTTTACGGAAAAAACCTGAAACCTTCAGGCTCATTACAGATTACACTATCTTTAAAAATTGTATTCAATTACATAGCCAAAACACATAGTAAGAAATATTTGGCCTGCGGAACTGGAAAAGAGTGTAAAATTCAGTCTCCTTCATCTGCAGTTTGGTTCACAGAATCGCAGAATTAACCAGGTTGGAAAAGACCTTTGAGATCATCAAGTCCAACCTATGACCTAACACCTGCTCATCAACTAAACCACGGCACTGAGTGCCACGTCCAGTCTTTTTTCAAACATGTCCAGGGACGGAGACTCCACCACCTCCCTGGGCAGACAATTCCAGTGCCCAATCACTCTTTCAGGGAAGAATTTTTTCCTGATGTCCAACCTAAACTTCCCCTGGCGCAGCTTAAGACTGTGTCCTCTCGTTCTGTCAGTGGTGGCCTGGGAGAAGAGACCGATCCCCACCTGGCTACAACCACCTTTCAGGGAGGTGCAGGGCAGGGGGCCCTCCAAAATAAGAGATTGCTATTTCTAGGGCCAAATGAGGTTCCAGGGGCCCAAATTGCTATTTCTAGGGCCAAATGAGGTTCCAGAGGCCCGAATTGCTATTTCTAGGGCCAAATGAGGTTCCAGAGGCACGAACTGCTATTTCTAGGACCAAATGAGGATCCAGAGGCCCGAACTGCTATTTCTAGGGCCAAATGAGGTTCCAGAGGCCCGAACTGCTATTTCTAGGACCAAATGAGGTTCCAGAGGCCCGAACTGCTATTTCTAGGGCCAAATGAGGTTCCAGAGGCCCGAGTGCCGGGTGCTGCCCTTTGGCCACAAGAAGCCCCTGCAGCTGCAGGCTGGGGCAGAGTGTGTGGAGAGGCCCCGGGGCTGCTGGTGGACAGCGGCTGAAGCAGAGCCAGGTGTGCCCAGGCGGGCAGGAAGGCCAATGGCCCCTGGCCTGTGTCAGCAGTGGCGTGGCCGGCAGGAGCAGGGCAGTGCTTGTGGCTCTGTGCTGGGCACTGGGGAGGCCACAGCTCGAGTGCTGTGGGCAGCTGTGGGCCCCTCAGTTCAGGAAGGACATTGAGGGGCTGGAGCGGGTGCAGGGAAGGGAAGGGAGCTGGGGAAGGGTGTGGAGCTCATGTCCTGTGCGGAGGGGCTGAGGGAGCCTGGGTGGCTCCTCCTGGAGAAGAGGGGGCTTGGAGGGGGGACGACCTTCTCCCTCTCGGCAGCTCCGTAACAGGAGGGTGCAGCCAGGTGGGGCCCGGGCTCTGCTCCCAGGGAACAAGGGATAGGACAAGAGGAAATTTAAATTGCTTATGAGGAAAAAATTCTTCACAGAAAGGGTGGTCAGGCTGCCCAGGGCAGTGCTGGAGTCACCGTCCCTGGAGGGATTCAAAAGAGGTGTAGATGTGGCACCAGGGGACATGGGTTAGTGGTGGCCCTGGCAGTACTTGGACTTGATCTCAAAGGCTTTTTCCAACCTAAACGATTCAATGATTCTACAAAAGGGAAAAAAATAAACATTACTGGAGTATTGAATGAGCTACAAGGGAAAAGTGTGGTTTTGTTTATACTTCTCAATAAATAACAGAAGAATTCTTGTAATAAGCTTTGTTATTTCAACACACACACATTGTGCCTTTTTGCTACTACCTTTGTCGTGAGAAGGCGGTATCAGAATTATCATTCTTGATATTTCTGACCTTTTCAGTGCTCGGTTATGCTTAGATTCACTGTCAGTTCTACCTCTTCTTCAGAGGTTACTAAGGCTGTAACCAAAGAAAAATGTGAATTGCCAGCAAGTCAAATTACAGAACATTAATAAGGTCAAAGCAGTACAGTTTATTATCATCTTTCACAGAATACATGAAACATTAACGCTGTGTTACTTCATTTTCATGACAATAATTGTTAAGAGACCTTCCCGTGCAACTTATTCTCATTACAACTTTAAAATTACATTGTGATTTGTAATCCTGTAGTCCTCTTAGAATTTGTCTCTCTCTAAATATCTTATTTCAAACCGCACAGAGGTGCACATGAAATATCTCCAAGTAACGTTTTATTTGCACTTCAGAGTATCGCTGAAATTAATGGAAGGCAGGCTGAGGCACATTAGCAGGAAGACTAAGACAGGACGCCATTTCACATGCAAATGCATGAAAACAATGTGTGAACCCCATGGCAGAGCAAGAGACTGAGCTAAAGGCCTCCTTCCAACCTGCTCAATCGGAATTATTGTCTATCATTCTGAAGATCAAACACAAGCAATGCCTGTGAATGCCTACTTAAGGTGAGTGTATTTTATAGAGAATGGTAATGGTTGGAGCAACCTGCTCTAGTGGGAGGTGTGGAATTGGATGATCCTTAATGTCCCTTCATACGAAAACCACTCTACGCTTCTGTGCTTTCAGCATTACAGCAATGGGAGACAAAGTTTTCTCTCCCAGTCCACAGTGCAATATAGGCTGCCCAGCCCAAACTATACATTTCTCATAAGTTAATATGTTCTTCCAAAAGCTAATTGGCTTCAGGATTACCTAGCTTGACCTCTGAGATAGCAAGGGGTAGATTTTCAGCTCAGTGCTAGGAAATTATATCTATTATTATATATTAACAAGTTGCATACCAACTCCTCATGCAATAGGGTGAACATCAACCTTAATTTGCTGAGCAAATATTCATAGAAGCTTCTAAATTATACATTATATATGGAATACTTTCCTCTGAACAATAAAAATAGCCTTGCTTTTTATTTGGAGCACCAGGATTTGAAGGCAAGAGTAAATATAATTGAAAGTTATTTATTTCCTGTATACAGGAGTAAACAGACAATGCTGAAGTGTTGGTATAGATTCCATTTATGAAACACATTGTGTGTTTCTCATTTTGAAGTTAGGAAAACCCTCCTTTTTTTTGGTTGTTGTTGTTTATTCATTCTAGCTTTCCAGATTTAGCAAGGTTTATTGTGAGTTCAGGTGGACTGTACAATTTAGAGGCTTTGGTTAAATGGGGACTTGAGTAACTCCATATTCATAGGATCTTTCATGTGTCTCTTGTTCACAGTACCTGGCTTCTGAGTGGGCCTTGAAACAACACTGCTTTTAGGAAACACTGTCCAGCTCTATCCAGAATCCCCACCTGCTGAGATGGAAGCAGGAAAAGGCAGAACAGTAAAATAAATGGGGAAAAAGGAGAACAGTCATAGTCCATTTTTAGGTAGCTAAACTTTCCTCAGTGGACTATACTGACATGACATAGTTTGGGCTGGAACCTAGAAAGCAATAACCTCTTATCTGCATGGCAGTAAAATCCCAATCATCAGAACTTAGGTTCTCCAGTTGCTCAGAATAATCATTTTGGATGAAGCCCTTTCTAGAACTAGAATGACACAGCGTATATCCATTCTGCTGGACAGGTCCTTACTTTCAGTTCATAAATTCTCTTTCCCACTTGTCCCCCACTCTTGGCAAATACCCAGTTATCAGCCTTGCCACTTGTTGTAGGTGACTACTGCAAGGCCAGACACACAGCCGCAGGCTCTGCCTTCTTAGGGAGGCTCCTTGAAAGACTCCCAGCTTTTTGCTTTCCCTCCTACCCTGTCAGAAAACCACGCTCCTCCTACCTGTAGAACGCCTTTGTAAGATGCATCAGTAAAATGATCTTACAATTCTGTTGAAGCTGGGTCACAATTTAAGTTACAAACACTGAACTAGTTGAGTGAGCCCAAATAAGGACTGGAAAAACAAGTAGCCAGGACTCCTTAAAGCATTTGTGCTATTGAAATAGTCAACATATCATACAAGCACAACTCAAGGCTCTGTCCATTGGAACAAATACACATAAATATGTACCGAGAATTCACCATTTCACTGTGACAATGAAAACCACCGAGTATTAACATGTCTGGGGCTTTGGGAAAGACTACATAAACAAGTTCACGATTGCCTCCTGCACAATAAACTACAGCAGCTCTATCCTGAATTCAGCCACTCAGCTGCCAGTTCTAACAATCAGCTGGAGAGCAGAGGGGGAGCTGTCAAAGACAACTGATTTTATAAAAGTGCGGTAATAACATTTATGAGATACTTGCAAATCATAAAAACAACTCTCAAAGCTTCACTACAGGAGTAATTTTGTAATTAAATTTGGACAATCTGAGTTTCTTTGGCAGTGGTACCCCGTCTCCAAACTCTGCATGCTAACATGGGGTCACGAGAGCAACGTGAGCACACCCAGCTAAGAAAACCTCTCCATTCTGAATAAAATCAATGAACATTCTGAGTAGAAGGTTTGGAATGAGAAATTATCTCCCATGACAACTGGTCAAAAGTGTAGCTGGGTCACCATTTTATTATGAACATATAAAATAATTCTTCTAGCACGTTATAATTAAACTGCTCACCTGGGAATGATCAAAATTAATTGTTTTTAGGGTAACTATGGAATCTTGTTATTTCTATTCTTAGGTTTAAAGCATGTGAAGCAGTAAGAGGACCTGAATCAAAGATCTGTCCAAAATTCTGTCGTTGTATTAATAGATTTTGCATTATATTGACTCACATAAAATTGTATGAAATCACGTCAGACTGGAGTGTTTTCATGGCAGTGTGCTAACACCACTGCACACTATTTGGTAGGCATTTGTTGAATGTAGCTTCTATTGGCACAGCATGTAAAATTGCATTTTCCTTTTCATTTTTTAAACATTGTAGTGTCATACTACTTGATAATTCACAATTACACAAGAGTTCACAAAGCCTTTTGTTTTCCCCAAATTAAAAAAAAAAAAAAATTCCTTTTACTTTTCTAAACTGTAATTCTTAACTTGTGGGGGTTTTTTTTTTGGTTTTCATGATCTGCGTCTGTTGCTTTTCATGAAATCAGACTAATTGGAACCCTTCTCTAACAAACATGATAAATGGCTGGTTTCTTTTACAACAGAAACCATGTGGAATAGCACTAAAAGATTAATTTTCTGGTTTTATCCATCTCTATGAGGTGTGGCTGTAACACTTAAAACAGACTTACACCTGAGAAGCACAGTGAAAGGAAATACTATATAACATATAAAAATTCTAATAGCAAACCAAACCCAAAATTATGCTTTTTCATCCAACTCTTCTCCTCCCTTAAGAAGCACCTGAGTAGGAAGGGACAATGTGAGAATTAGGAAATGAAAATCTGTGGGTTTGTTGGTTATCTCTAAATAATAGCCTAAAAATAAAATGAGCCCTGAGAAGATTTAAAGTGGTTTTTATTAAAGACAAAATTACTATGTTTACAATTCTGAATGTTTCCTTTCTTTGGCCCATAAACAAATTATACTGACTTTTTCCATCTTGCTTCTATATTTTTCAAATATTGAAAGTAAATAAAAAATCCTTATAAAAGCATAAACAGTCAAACAGTCTCTAAAACATGAGAGGACTAGATGACCATTAGAAATAAATCAATCCAACTTTGAAATACGCATTAGGGGTATAAAATTATTACTATTCTGTCATACATTGGAAATAAAATAAAACAAAATTCTGACCATCATTTCAAAAATAAAATGGGTATTTTTTATAGGTAAAATCCAAAAAAAAGAATAGAAGCACCACCTATTTCCTATTTCTGTATGAATATTCAGCACAAACTACAGCTTGTCCCATTCCCTGCTACTGCAGTAATTAAGTATTCAGACCAGCAAACAGCTCGAGTGGAATGATTTTATGACAAATGACCAAAAACATATCAACCATAAAAACCCAGCCCTTCCAAACTCCCTGAAGCCCAGGCAGCTCAATCACTGTGAAATCGGACGGGAGCTCCAGCGGCGGCAGCGCCACTCCCGCTCACCCCACACGAACCTGGGGACAGCTCCCCTCCACTGCCTTCCACACACACAGGCAACAAAGAGGAGCAAGGGAGGCTTCAGAAGCCTCAGAGATAAAAGGACAGAGCATTAAAAAAAAAAAAAAAAAAAAAAGCCAATAAACGCGGCCCCCCCACGTGACCGCCTCTGCCTGCGCGTGCCGCTTCCGGTTCCGCCGGTGCCGCGCGGGCCGTTNAAAAAAAAAGCCAATATGGAAACCAAGCTTGCGAGTCCAATGGCTGTTGGATTGATTGGTAGCAGGGGAAAAAAAAAAGCTCAAATAAATGGATAAAGACTAAAATCAATGAATACACAGACCACCCTATATATAGGGCACACACATGCTAACTGAAAACACCTTTATTTTCTGAAGTTTCCATATTACAGGAGGTACTAGAATCAATATGTGCTTAATGCAGGAGGTGGTGGGGATCACAGACTTAGCATAAGAAAATCACGTAAAAGTTGAGATAAATGGTTTTGAATTCCTTTGATTTGAAGTTCACCTGATTAAAAGAAGCTTTGCTGCACCAAGTGCACTGCAGGAGGTGACCCAGAACCAACACAGGGCTGTATCAACCCCCCCATGCACGTGTACCACACCTTGCCCAGAAGAGCTCCAGAACAAGGGAATGTTGAGGCAGGAAGAAAAACAAAAAGGAGGGGAAAGAAAGCCAAGCGATGATTTCTCTGTACATGGAATATTAAATATTAAAGGTGGCACGCTGTAACAATTACAACCTTCAGCAGCCTTCAGTACTGAACTTCTACTTTGACCAGCTCCCAGATCTATTTTCCCCGTGCTTTTCACATGGAACCAGCACATTAATTAGGATGAGATCATGCAGCTTCATCCAACAATGCCAATGTTATCTGAGGGCTGGACAGCATCCAAATTTCATTTCAATATATCACTTGGGCATTATAAATGATAAATCAATATTTCTAATAGTTTTCCATTCTAATGTATTGCGGTGGAAATAAGCCAGCGTAGCCTACGAGAAATATGCAGATTAAAAAGGTCAGATTTTGAGCATAATGAAATGTAATTATTAATTTTGGTCAAAGGAAACTTGGAGGCAATTGGTCACTGAAATCAAGGAAAATTCGGGAGGAATTTGAAAAATTAGCATAATTTTGGAAGTTAAACCAGAAACTAACTGGTCAGCAAGACAACTCAGTTGAAAAAAAAGTTCATCAGCTTTGAGCTGGGGAAGGGAAGTGAACTCCTAGGAACTCAAAAGGCATAACTAAAATACATGTGCTTAAGTATAGCACATCATTGCTGCAGTTCCAGAGAACATCACGTGTGAACTGTGGTGCTTACATAGCATGGTAATAAATACATCCATTATTTAACTCTAGGGAATAATTTATATATTTTCCCCACATGCCTACATGCATTTAGCTCAAAGTTCTTGAATGGTGCCTTTGTTTTTGGTTTGTTTTTTCTGTCTTCTAGATTTTAACAATAAAATGTACCTGCTGACAAGATAGAATAGGAAGAAAATATTCTGCCTTATTTCAGTGTTCAAATAAAGATAATTAAGCTGAGTGCTGCAACATGCATTTGAGTGTATTTCAGACATTATGTCAGTAAAAGTAATATAGATCAAAAATTAAAACAATTGAAAAAGCAATTAGTAGAATAAAAAATAATAACTTTCTCTTCTAAGTGCATTTTCTCACATTCTAAAGACATAACAGCAGCTTCAAAATACTATTCCAATATTACTTTTGAATATTTATCAAAAGAATATGCAATTCAAAGCAGAAGTTCTTACAATTAATTTGAATTAATTTTTAAGTTTGAAAAAAATCGATTAAAATATCATATAACATAATATGAAAATAGCCAATTCCATTAAAATCAGTGCCTAAGCTGGGAGCTAAGTCCCACTGAATTCACTGAAGTTATCTAACATATCCATTTACTAAGCAAGCAAAATCAAATGTAGACCTCGTGAGTCTGCTTAAGAAACAAGGAGAGTCCTACAGGAAAGTTCCATCAGGCCTCAAAATATTAATAGCTGGTACTGAAATTCAATATTTATGCTTTTTGGAACATATGCATCTAACTTGCTTATACTGCAAGATTACAAATCAGTTCTTCACAGGGCACATGTGACACCTGTGGAAAATATCTCAGTTTCTAAGAGATATTTAGACTCTGTAGAACAGTAATAAGGAATTTAGGGTTCCTTTAATACCTTTTATGAAAAAGTACAGTAAGCTAATCAATTATAAATAACATCAAGCAAAAAGTGAAGTCAAAACCACCAGTGTTATCTTGACTGAAAATCTCCCACCAAGACTAATCTCCACAATTTTGACAGAGTAAAAGCCTGATCAACAAAGAGCTTAAAATCTTTCCTGGTCATGTGTCTTGGATATGAAAAGATGGGTGGGTTGCCTTTTTTTAATTTTAAATCTCTGTGGGAAGCTTTTTTGGATTTTTCTTTTAAAGTGCATTGTAATTCCTATGAAGAATAAAAATAATACAGCTGCTTTATGGCTTTCCTTGGAGAACAAAAAAAGAAAAAAAAAAAATCTTAATTTTATCATAGCCTATTGTCATGAAAATTTGAACTTATTTAAAGCAGTGTTTGTGAGTATAAACCCCCAATTATGAAACACAGCTGCGAAGGTGTAGGCAGATGCAATAGATCTACAGGTTACAAAGACAGCACCTCAGAGAGTGTTTGGAGAGGGGACAGAGAGACAGGGAGAGGAGCTGCCACCCCCAAGTGCAGGGGTCCTAAGGCCCAGGACAGCTCCAGGTCCCTTTATGGCCCAGCAGCAGCTCCAAGGGGTGCTCGGTGCAGCAGCAGCTGCTGACACTGGTGGGCAACTGCAAAACATCCTTTGTTTGCTTGCTAAGGCTCGGACTGACGGGATTTCCCTCCTCATTCCAGAGCAGGCCTGTTAGACAGCAATTGCATGGACAAGGCCCACGCTCCCCTTTTTTGCCCTCGGGAGCCCTTGTTTTGCTCTTGTTCACCTCATGAATTGCGTAACTCAAAGTACAGGGATCAAAACCGTTGCCCTTCTTCAAACACCCCAAATACCCAAGACTCCAAACTCTCAGTTTCTTGTCTCTGAGTTTCATGCTCACTGATGAAGCAGGCAATTAGAGATAGTCAGTGTTTTCACTTGCCTTGTGTTGAGGGTAGGGATGTTTGAGAAAGCACTGCAGAGATGGGCAGAGCCTGACAGAGACACACACCTGCACACATTGCTTTGGTCTGCAAACTCAGATACTTTAAGCCTGTTCCATCACCAACCCATTGCCTTACTCTCATTTTCTACCTACAAATAAGTGAGCAATAACCTTAAGAGATGAAATGTATCCATTCTCCCAATAAGACCGAGACACTTTTATTTTTAGATGCTATTTGTTTATGCATTTGCATTCCAACTGCCTTCACACTAAATCCTAACACTTGCTAAATATGGGACATCATCTGGGAACATTTTTGTGATAGTTTACATGTCCATAAAGCAAGTTCTGGTAAAACCCATTGTAGCACCCAATAAAGATCTTTATGACTACACAGTGATTTGGCTACTCCAAGGGAAAGAAAACAATGCTCTTAAGCCTCCTCTCTTTTGAAGGCTCCATTTTAAAAAGACAAAAGGAACACAATTTCGAGTTCCAAAAGTTTGAAGCATGAGCGTGATTTCTGAGGAAATGCTGGTGAGCACATCTGAAGACCCAGCTGGTGAATCTCTCGAAAATCCATGCCTGCCATTCCAATCTTTCCTGCTCATTGGTTTGAATGGTGTATGAATTAGATTAACTGTCCTGATTATTCAAAGAAATTTAGCTTAACGACCTGCAATTACTTTAATGGCTTTGAAATTCAGAAGGTAAGAAGGCACTATGTTTCTTTAAATGAACATTAAATATAAAATGTCTCTGACTGTCATGAAAGCCCAATTTTATTGCGATTTAAATTATTCAGAATCAATATCAGGCATTAGCTATAGTTAGGAAGTTTATGAAGACAGAAAGACCTAAAAGCGACCCTTTTTAATACAGAATAGTGACATATTGTTTTGAAAGTAACAGGTTATTTGCTATGTATCACTGTTTCAGAATGCAGTATCTTTATGTCCTTTAACACTAAGCTGTAAAAAAAAAAAATGGACTGAAGCTCATCTTTGATGAGTTTGTGCTTAAGCTCATTTCCCCACTTTGACTACTGAATGTTCTAAGTCCTGATGAATGTAATTTGTATTCTAGTACCACCACCATGTGCCTCCAGTCAGAGGCAGTAAAACAGTACTAGCGATTCCACACACAAAATGTAGCAGGAAACATTTCAGGTCAAGCAAGAATTAAAGAAATCTTGAAAAGATTAGATTAATGAAAAATGCATGATATTGGTGTGTAACAATTCTCAACAGTGATTTAAAAATAGCTTCAGTAGTGTTGCTGCTTAAGAATACATCATTTCTAAAGAGTAAAGAAAATGGGTAAGGAATGATAAAGCCATAAAATCCATGAAATGTATAACCCAACCTCCCCAATTCTTCTTGCCAGTGCAGGATGGCTGAAATACAGCGTGGCACAGGCAGCCCATGAGACCCCTCACTCTGAATTCCAAGTACCAACCACCACAGGGAAGCCTGGAAAACTTTAAGTTAGAAAACACAAGAGTAATCAAGAGCTCCTCACTAGACAAACAAAGGGGATTGTTCAAAGGAATGTGCTTAGGGCCCAATTGGAGCACCCCCAGAATGACTTCAGCTACTTAACTACAGTGTAGAACACCTATAAATAAATAGCTAAAACCCTTCTGTAAGTCTCCAGAGGTTTTCCTTCTCTTTTGAGGAAACACTGGAAAGAAATATTGTATTTATTAGCTATTATATACAAAACAAACATCCTAAATAATTATATTATACGACCTATTGCTTTTAAGTTAAAGGCAAATAGAGTCATCAAGTGCTTGGGTCCTTAACCTTAAAAAACAAAAATAGGGTAGGTGGATAAATGTCACTGAAGTTACATATCATCAATAAATAGTGTTATATAGGGACCCACCATCTATTGGGCATAATCTGTTGGGGAACAATAAAATACCTACCAGCAATCTATTTTTAATAGCTGGCAGCCATAAGCAATTCCCATCAACTCCCATCACCAGTCATGGTTGACTCACACTCTGGGAATCAAATCACATTTACATGTGCAACTTCAGGCACCTGATTTTGATAACTTTGGTCTGAGAGTTTTAGCTCTACACAGAGCTATTGTACTCAACAGAGCTGGCACTCACTCAAAATCTATACTTCATTTATTAATTCAAGTCACTCACAAAGTTTCTCCCACATTCTTCCAGCCCACTCCTATTCTAAATTTGTAGGCTAGAATTTATTCAATTCCATATGAAATAATTTCTTTTCCCATCAGCACCCTCTAACTTCACAAATGGCATTAAGATAGAGTCGGGATTTTTTTTTCACTAAATAATAATTATAGTGCATAATAATGATAGTAGCAGTACAAGCAATAAATAAAAACAGTGAAGTGCAAAGTAGTTTTGTGACAGCAGTTTCTCCTTCAGAAGAAATAAACTGTTGCTGTTTGTGGTGGACCAGGGTCACGAACCATCAGATGAACACATTTTAAACACAGAAATTACAGGGTGTGAAGAAAAAGACTTAGTTTGGGAAACATTTCAGTAGATTCATCTACCAAATAAACAGCAAATATTTCTGTGGGACACCACCTGTGCCGCCACAGGAGCGCTCTGTGTTCCCAGGGCACAAGGAACGCCTTCCAAATACCAGCACCAACGGCACTGAGGGCACTGAACACATTTCCACTGCTCAGAACACCACAGCCAGGGCTTTACAAAGCTCCCATCCAGCTTACAAGTATGTGGGCCTAAATATAAGTTATTAGTAATAATGAATACTTGAAAATAATTAATAACACCACCACAACACCTCAACAGACCTTATAAAGGATCAAGGTGAAAAGCGCTATTTCTGCTCCCTCTGGGATGAACTTCTGGACCAGCTATGAGTGTATTATCACTTATGTTTTGTGGAATTTCTTTTTCCCAGAAACTTCTTGAGAATTGCAGCAATTATAAGCAGTGGAAACTTTCAAGGAGGTTATTTGGAATCACGACGCCACTTTAATTGCACCTGAAATTTCATGCTAATAACTGCCCAACAGCAAAAACAAAACTCCAAAGAATCCACCGACTGCAACAGCTTATTGTCCTCCCCCAACCAATGTCATACGCACTAGATCTGTACTTGTCTTCTCCCTCTCAGAGCCAATAATCATTTCCATTTTACCTCCAAGCCAACTAAGAAAAATAACTTTGAATCATAAAAACTGCCCAGAAAAATGATGTGCATTCATACAAACGAGACTTTTTTGCCTCCTATTCGTTTTCTATTTCATCCTAATATACTGAGAAATGCAAACATGCAATTTGGGAGTATTTAAAATCAGCTTGATTCCTCTGTATACATATGTACATGAATATTAGGGTTAGAAAAGAAAAGAAAACAAGATTATTTTAGCACAGAGGGAAAGTCTGCTCCATTTCATCAGTGCTCTTCAAAAAAAAGTAGTTTCAACAAAACTGACAAAAGAATGGAATAAATTACATATGAAATTTTAATATTTAAAATGTCTATCACATTGCAGATTATTCTGAATATATTGAAGATCAAAGCTACAAATGACTGATTTTGAAAGTTCTGGTAATTTTCTATTTTATAAAGAAGACTGTCAGGAAAAGGGAGTCAAAAACAATGACAGTGCTAAGAAATCGTGGAGTAACAATACTGGTTTCTAATTAAAAAAAGTGCTATTTTTAAGAGAAGAGCCTTTCATGGTGAGAGAAGGTTGGGCTTGATTCCAAAGACAATAAAAAGAAATTTACTGCCCCCTCCTGGACTGGTAAAACAAAGTTACATTTTCTCTCAACTCACAAAATCACACGGACGATGTTCTTGTATCAGTTAACACAGACTCCATCCATACAGAAAGCTGGAAGAACATGTGATGACTTTGGGTGACTCCTGAAAGTTAAAGCACCAAGTTCAACACAGGAGTCAAAGAACTTCTGGATTATTTGCTCAGAATCATCCTTAACTGGATCTGTCCTATGGCCAAACGCTGCAGCAGAACACCATGTAGTTCCATAAACACAAGAAAAATACAACGTCACGCTCAAGGGGAAAAGCTTTTTTGTCCTAAAGAGCATAAATATGTCTGTAGTTATGTAAGTTAAGTTGGCATTGTTTTTGTTTTGTGGCTGGGGTGGTTTTTGTGTTTGGGGTTTTATTTCTTTGGTTGGTTTGGGGTTTTGTGCTTTGGGGTTTTTTCCAGTTTGGGTTGTGGTGTTGATTTTTTGCCTTGCAGGGTGGTAGTGGTGTGGTGTCTATGCCTATGATCCCTCACTATTCAAGATTTTAAGAAAACACTGGTTTTCTTAATGACAGAAATATAAAATGCCAACTGATCCTGCCAACAGAAACTGTGTATTACTTCACCTTAAAAATTCTATGAAAAAGTAACCCAAGCTAAATTTAACTTGCAATAAAAACAAACACATAACTTGGAAGGAAATTAGTTACATAAGCTTTTAAAAATACTTATAAAAGGATTTTATACTTAAAAAAAAAAAATAATATGACTATGTTTATAAACTACTTTTAGACAGTAACTCCATAAAAAACAACATTTCTTGGCATGGACTAGGGCAAGGATTGAGAAGCCTCTATGAAATGACAGCCAGAAAGGAGAAGCAGTTCCAAAGGACAGTGTACACAAATTCCAATTCAAGTGAGGGAGGGGAAGGGCCCAGAAAGTCAAACACAGCAAGGGCTCTTCTCAACACAGGAGATGTTCAGCCCAAGGCAGTGCCAGGGCAGGATCAGCTCACAGAGCTGGGACCAGCGGCACAAAGCTGGGCCTTGCCAAGCGGGTACCTGACCTTGTCAGGGCACTTCTCTCAGGGTGAATTATGCCTCAATAAATTCCCAAACTTGGCACAGACATCCTTTCTGTCAACATCAAATCTGCCTATTTTCTGCAGTCTGATTGGTATTTATTGCCACAGATTTTAGGCAATGCAAAGGAATTCTGCTTTCTGCAGGGTTTGGGACCCTTTCTGCCCTTCCTGGAACACTAGGAAGTGATAGAGTTGATGATCATGTCCAAAATGCTGCTGGATTTTGTTCACCCCATCCTTTAGGAATAGTACTACAGTTGTAGAAGCAGCAGCTACTCAGCACAGAGTTTTGCCTTTTGGTACGGAAATTAACTTTATGCTGCTTTACGCTGGCAGAGGAAGCTCTGCAGTGTTTGCCCTTTACCTGTGCTTTTCCAAACCCTGAAATGAGAGATCATTTGAAGCCATGAGAATGTGCAGCACAGGATCACAGTAACCAGTTGCTTCTGCCACTCTGCAGCACAATCAGCAGGTTCCTCCTGCTCATTCTGGGCTCAGCGAAGCCACTCTCCCTCCACAAGTGGAGTACAAAGATCGCCATCTCTTTCAAAAGTAGGCTGTTCACTGCAGTCTGGAAATCATCTAAAGTGTGTGCTCAGGCTTCCCGCAGATGTTAGGATGCTCTGAGATTTCCTTGCTGATGAATATGGCAAAGCAAAGCACCCATCTGGACACACAAAACCAGCACAAATGGAACCCTGGCCCAATCATTCACTCTGTATTGATGACTATAGCTTTTAATTTAGTTTGCTCATGAAACTCATTTAATTGTAGACTATCCAAACATAGTTCTAAAATAATAAAAATTTTATTAATCTGAGAAAAAGACATAAAAACATTTATAAGCCTCTACAGTTATCACCATAGAAACTCCTCTGGGCTCCAAAAACCAAAGCACTTTTACAATTATACGCTTTGATACGATACTCGCTGTATTATTAAGTTTAATCACCTGTTAATATGAAATTAGGAGGTCTTATAAGTACCTCATAGAACAGTCTTTACTAATAATATACTGGGAGGTGTAGGTAGTCCTCAAAAAAATTCTCCTCGCTCCTCAGACTATCATCCATATAATATAAATTATGATTTCAGAGGTGCTATGCAGATCTCTTTCAGCCCTAGAAAGAATATTTAGTAAGAATATTGAAAATAACACAACCTTGAAAGCAATGCAATCTTAAAAAGGGGGCTTAACAAACAAATCTGGCTGATATCAGAATCTGATATCAAATAAAAAAAAAATCATAATTGTTTTAGACTTCAAATTAAAGAGCTGGGGGAAATTGTCATACAAATCAGCAGTGCTGGTAGTTCTTGCTCAGCCCATGCAAAGAGCAGCCTTCTGTGTTCATATTTTGCCTTTATATATCCCCCTTCTCCAAACGCTTGTGGAAAGACTTTACAGCTATGAGGTATCTGCCACCAGGTTTCAGGGGGGTTAGAGGGAAGGAGGTATTTGGGGGACAAACACATGCACAGAGAGAAACTTTGAATCCCTTTTGATTCTTCCATCATCTAGATGCTGCTTCCAGTGTGGTCGTCTTTTTGTTGAAATCGTCCATAAAAAGTAAATCTGACAATTTGGGAAGCTAATTCCCCTTCATTTGAAATAAATCTTACATTGCAGATAGCATTAAATGGATTTCTCTGTGCAGTGGCATGCTTTGGCTGAGTAACTGCTGCACATGGCTAACTGCTGCTAGAAAATCCTACCAACATTAATGCCATTTTTCTGCATAATGAAGAGTGGAAATGTGATCTGCTATTTCAAATCCAGTTTGAGATGACGGACACTGATTTGCCCTCATCAAGTTGATAGAGTTACATGGTGTTCTAGAGTTCAAGTGATGGGTTTTTTCCTAAATGTGAATGTTCATATTTAAACTATTTTAATTGAGCCTTGTCTCTCTCTTTTCTAAGCGTGTTTTGGGAGCATTTTCACTTTCACTTCTGCTTGTTTTATCTTCAGGTGTTGACTATTTCTGCCTGTTATGCTTCTAAGTTATGCTGTGATATTATTTATTTCACACTACAAAGTTAGTTCACATTGTCAGATGGAAAGGAGGTGAATGAACGGAGGAAGAACTGAAAATTGATTATATTTGCATAGGTAACGATTGCATCTAACGTATTGTTTATTCTGTGACTGCAGACAGATTTTGATCAAGGCTCAGGATAATCTAGAGGTGAATTACAGAATCTGCCAGAGGTTTGCAATGAGGCTTTGGACCAGACGTGGCATCTTCCACTTCCTTATGCCGACTGTCTTTAGGCTGCCTTGCCTTTTAGGCATGGAGACACACAGCTCTGGCATTCCCAGTATCCACCAGTTACAAACTGGCTCCATCTGACGGTGATAAGGTGCCAGAGGAAGGTCAATGCCCAGGCAAAGCCACTGCCCATCAAGCCAACCTTCCATGCCCGTGGTACCCAAGCACGAGTGCCAAAATTCTTTTGGCTGCTTAAAGTTTGTGCCTACTAGAGGTGGGTTTTTCGCTTCAAACCAGTTGCAAGCTATCATCTTTTAGCGCTCAAAACACTCACCAGCACCTGGCAGGATATTTCTGAAGATGTGAATCTGGAATTATGCTGTTCCCCTCCAGACCCAGAGGGATGAGAGATGTTGGGGAAGAGGAGATCTGTTACACAATAGTGGTCAAAAACACCTCAGCAATTAAAAAAAAAAAATTAAAATGTTATAATACTTTCACTAAATTGCTGAAGAGCTTCAGAAAAAGAACCTACACATTACAGTGTATTTGATAAGCCAGAAAAGAAACAAAGGTAAACCTTAAAGGAAGGTCCTGAGGAGGACCTTGTGATGGCAAGTAAAGTGGAGTTTTATATCCCTCTTTCAACTGGTGAAGAGGATTCTGTTCAGACTATGACCCTGTCCCTAGGCAACTAAAAGCTGTGCTGTTGTTTATGATGATTCATTTCCTAGACCGTTATGTTTCAAGGTAATAAATTATTTACAACAAACTTCAAGTAAAGCTAAATGAGCTCAGACTTGGGAAGACATTTTAAAAGTGTGAAAAGGATTGGGATGAGGGGAACTAAAACAAAATGCCTAGACAAAGAATCCTGTCAGCTTTAGAGGGTGAAAATTGTAAAAAGGAAATGTAATGATTGACTATAAAATATGGATTGGTGAAGTGAAATTTTGAGAATGTAGATTTGTTTCAAAGTTTTCAGGGCTGAAGCAAAAGGGAATCTTAAGGTGGTAAAGATAAGGAAGTGTATCTGGTGATGTTACTGTACTGCACTGCTCCAAAAATGCAAGAGAAACTAAAAATAAGGCACTAAAACTTCCAGTCAGGATTCCATGCATTCCACAGAACGCTCAAGCTACACCTTACAGCAAGTTTTCTGGGTTCCACTCCACCCCAGCCATGCAGATGCATTAGTGATCATATGCTGAGCCACTATTAGAAATGTAAACAAACAATTAGGAAACCTCCTACTCAATAACGTTGGGCAGAACATCCAAACTCAAATGGAGCTTAATGGATAAATAAATCTCCCTGCTTTCTATGCACTGAGACGTTTCTGTCAGCCACAGCAGTAAGGCCCCATGCCATGAGGAACCAAGAAACATTTATCCAGAGCAGATTTTTTTTCCACTCAGTGCTCTTGCAGACTGAAAGGGTCAGAGAACTCATGTGCTGATGCACTCTACCAGTAATTTTTTTTTTTTTAACAGATGAGAAAGAAACTTGACAAATCTTTAAGTAATTAAAATAATGTCCAATTAGTGTATCTTTCTCTCATCTCCCTTTTTTTTCCAAATAGATTCTTTGATGCCTTTTCCCTTCAGGTTAAAGAACTTCCCCTTAGTGCTACACAAAGCATATTCGGTAAAAAGAAAATAAAGTATAAACAGAATAGGGAATGGGTTGCCGGGGGAAAGTTAACCTATTTTACTGTCTGGATGGATCATGACACCTTCAGTTAATTTTAAAAAATCTTACCCATTTGTACTAAGGGATTAAAGTATTATGAATCTCCTCCAATTCCTAACTCTAAGATAAAATACAGGCAAGTTGTAACCAGTAAATCTATTTTTGAAGCAACAGAACCTACGCTGCACAATTTAAGATGTGTCTGCACCCACATAAAGAGCTTCCTATTTAAAATATTACAGACCGAGTTTGCATGTCCGGGTTTGTTTACTTTAAGTCTCACAACAAAGACACACATTAAGTATGATTTAAAGCTCACAACGATCAGTAGCTACAAATACTGAGTAATCCCACTTGTACTGAGGAAATTCAGATTTCTCATCCGTGTGGAGGGAGCAAATAGCAACACACACCTACGTAGCACAGGTGTTTCAAAGCTACCTTCTTCAATACTTGGAGAGTTGCCTCAAATTTCAGCCTTCCTCAGACACCGAGTGCAACTACACCGATATTTTGAAGACGTGTGTCAGTGGATTTCTACTTATGTAATTTTTTAAAAACAGGCCCTAAAATTAGTTTCTGGGACCAGTTTACTGGCTTTCAGTAAAGCACTTTTAGGATACACTCGTGGTTACATTTATATGACCCAGGCTACACTGTTTTAATCATCTGTGCTTTAGATGCACGGTGATGAGGGAATTATCATGCACTTGGGGACACGGTGTAATTAGGAAAGTGGCACAGCAGGGGAATAGAAATGATTTCAAAATCTTCAGAAATTAACCAGCCACTATTGCACTGCTGTTTGTTTTAAGTTGCTCTAGAAGCATCCAAGCGTAAAGCATGAACAACGAATCAAAAGAATGCCTGGTATTATAAATAATTAAAATTTCTGCCCTATCATTTCTCAAGGCTCATAAGAAGCAAGGACGTGCAACCAACTGGGTCAGACAAATGAATCCATTCACACAGCTGGTAAAAGAGTCTGCCTGAGCATAGCTAATGTGCTGGGGTAGGAATATTTGAGCAGGTGTAATTATACTAATGATTTATTGAATGTTTGATTAATTGGAAATTAAGTGAATGCACAGTGGCAGAATTGTCATAGCAAATCGTTCAGCTGTTTGGTTAAAAGGTGCTCAATCTCCCTTCAGTAAAGCAATTAAGAACATCCTAAATCATGGAAATGAATTATCTGTGGGGAATTATCTGATGTAATGATACTCTTGCCCACAAACTAAAACCTATGAACAAACTACCCTAACAGGAAGTGAATTCCTGAACTTAAAACAAAAATACCTTACACTGCTCATTAAAACAGGGGCCCTCCTGAATTCCTGACATACAGTGTGGGAAAAGAAGATATGTAGAGCCCAGAAAGCCTAGAAACCTCAGGAAGAGGCTCCCATTGGAAATGATTAATCAATTAATTATTAGCAAAGCTATATCCCAGATAAATCGTTGGTTTATGTTTTTAATGAATTGTTTTAGAGTAACTTAACAAAGAACCCCTACTGCTGCCTTACAAAAACCTTTCCAGCATTGGTTAAAGAATGTGCCAAAATAGAGTTCTGATGTTTCTTTTTCACTCTGGGTTCCCTGCTTACAAGTCCACTCCAGTTCAAAATTACTTGAGTGCTACAGCTACAGGCTTAGCTGGGGATGTTGAAGGCCAGGTGCTCCCTGACATATTTGGACCAAATATTACCTTTTGGATCCAGAATGTCTTGCAATAGCTTTTTGCTAATGTTAATAGGAAAAAAAGCCAAGTCCCTTCATAACTGGGATATTATCAAAAGATTAAAATTATATAATGCAAAGCCAGAATCAGAACATGCAAATGAGTAGTCAGCCTGCAGCAGGTAATTATCAGATAATAGGTTTACTATTCTTATCCTTTCAAGTCTTTGGTAAGGCAGTTCAGAAAATTTTAGAAGAGAACAGTGAGCCCACAGCTAGTTCTTGGAACAAAAGATTTCTTTAGGAGTTCTATAAAAAACAAACATTGCCTTTACTATTAATCTTGATCAGTTTAAGGGAGCCTGCCGGGGCATGGATCAGGAGACCAGAGCCACACTGCAAACCCAAGCTAAAATCTGGGCCAATAATTTGTTTTGTACTCGTGTGGAAGGAATGTGTTTGTGTGAGTGGGAGAGTGGTGTCAGCTTTGAAAAGGCACATTGCCAGGGGCCTCTTCTCTTTGAATGCTTCTGCTTAGGGTCATGCACATTCACACGCAACCTAATCACAGTTACCTAAAACAATCTCTTTCCTACAGAAAACTGGATTTCGTTTACTAACCGGTCTATATATGGAAAAAAATTCTTTATTCATACAAAGCAAACAGCTCTGCTTAATTTCACAGCCAGGAGTTACGAGGACCTGGCAGCTACAGAAGATTTGAAGTTTTTCGTGTCTAATCGCAGTGGCTGTTCTCCCACAAGACACTAATTGTGCCATGATGCAAACCATAAAAAGTCTTTAGTTTAAGCCGAGAGTTCTAAAGATCAAAACTGAAAAAAGAAAAAAATCTGTGTTTTCTCCATCTACCTTCTAAACAGGACTCTATCTACTATTTTTTTTTTCTCCTTCTGGTAGGGAAAGGTTGGTAGCCCTGTGAGCTTGCTGAAAGTTGTCAAAGCCATAGCACTAAAGAGAGATCAAGAGAGCTGTCTCCTGTTCCTTGTATGCTCATTCCCAACCTGAAGAGCTCCTTCAGCAACACTTGAAAACACTTCATGCTATAACCGCAGTAAAATGGAAGCTACTTGACCGAGTCAAGTGTGGAGCAAGTCTATCATCACACAGCTCCTCCTCTCCCACTTTGTGGCAGAATCCTCTGATCCCGATTAACAGAAAAGCTTAATTAAAATAAAATTAGCGCTCTTTGCTTTCCCTGCTGTCCTCCCTGCTGTGAAAATCTACTGGTACACCGACTTGTAATTACCAAATCGACTTATTTAAAAATGTGCTCTTTGAATTTCCATTTATCATATTTTGTTCTCCAGTCAGTCTGGCTCTTTGCCAGTTCGACAGAAAGAACCACCACCCTTCCATCCACATAAAAAATGCCAATATCAAGATCACTGCTAAGCTCAACATTGTCTATCAAGCAGCTGAAATATTACTCAAGGTTTTACATAACCCTAAAACCACCAAACCACATGTATAATTGATGCTAACATGCCAAAACATAAGGAAGAGCACATACACCCAGCAATCCATTCAGAGAGAAATCTCCCCAAGTTAGAAACAATAAATATTGTAGGTTATTTCCAACAATTATCAACTCCTGTCTTGTGCTGTTGTATATGGCAGGACTTGATTTCCTTTCCTGGAGACAAACAAGAAGGATGTTACCTTACTCCTACTGAGACAGCAAAGCTTGAGAAAATAAATTTGAGTGACTCTGAAACCACTTTATTCATCCAGCAGCTGGGAGAAAGCCTTTGCCAAATAGAAACTCTCCATCCAACACTTTCCTTCACCAATAACAGGACAAGACGTTTCAATCCCGACAAGAAAGAAAAATACATGATGGACTATATGTAAGACACAGAAAACGTGGTCTGACAAGATTTAAAAGAAATAAATCTGAATAATTCAGGTGATTTCCCAGATGTAATGTACTATATATGGAAAGCTGCAGAGGAAATAAGAAGGTTCAAATCTTTTTTCATAAACTTGTATGAATAATTCCACTCCTATGTGGATAATGACACAGATTTGAATAGGTGTTACTGTTGAAATCACTTTGCATCTAGTAATTACACACCACAAAGTGTTTTTTATTGTAGGATCAAAAGATGTTCTCCTTTGATAAAAGCATACTGAAACATTAAAAACTTGTATCAACCAGCTAAAGGAAGGAACAGATAATGGGTCATCTTAGAAAATAAGAGAACATCAGTTAGTTCAGTATTTAATGACATTCTTCAGTTTCTCAGTAGTATAGAGGTAGGAGTTCTATATAAATTGAGCAACGCAAAACATACTGGATATTTAGGATTGAAAATAATTTTGAAAAATCTACCACTGCAATAAAGAGAGATTGCCATTTGCTAGAAGGAAGGAATAAAGTGCTGATTTCTAGCTTTCAACTGAAGTTTGATATCTTTTGCTTTAAAACAATGCACATTCTTTAACTTAGGTCTCTTCCTGAAAGCTAAGAGCAAATCTCTGAATTTACTTCTAAAACCTGTAAATACACTCCTAGAAACACCCCGTGGCACAGCCCAGGAGATCACCAATACACAAAGAGCTGTTTGGTCCCTCAGGAGCCTTTCCATTGCTTCCACTGTCTTAACAAGTTCTGAGGAACAGATGCCCAGGTATTTTTTTTTCTCCCCTGACAGCGACTGGCCAAGCCACAGTGGCTGAAAAACCTGAATCCGGTTGCAGACAGAGTTGTGGATATCCATTTTCACTTCTCTCTCCGCTTACTGGGCGTGGATTTAACTGGTATTTGAGA
This sequence comes from Eulacestoma nigropectus, assembly GCA_013397775.1. Lineage (NCBI taxonomy): Eukaryota > Metazoa > Chordata > Aves > Passeriformes > Eulacestoma > Eulacestoma nigropectus. Next base: position 4,053,236 of record VZTE01001857.1, read on the forward strand.
GTCAGCAAATACTCCTTTTCCTTCCCAAATGAATCTCGTCATTGCAGTTGTTAAATATACGAACACATCCTTCCATACATGTACTCCACGAGAGAGGATGACATTTCTGTCATGAGCTCCTGCACACTGAGAACAAACACTAGTGAGCCATTTCTTCACAAGACTACTGACACACAGCTGCCCTGGCCTTCCCTGCTGAGGGCCCCTTCTCAGAGCAAGGCATTCTCCAGCTCCAACCAGCTCAAGGCAAACACCCAGGGCCTTCTCAGGAAAGCTCAGGCTGGCAGTAGGCAAAGGAGATATTCCTGCTAAGATGCTCAGACTACAGCAGTGAAAATGGCACAGGATCTGAGTTCCCTGAACTATTAAATGTCCTCTTTTGGGGTCTCACACACTTTGTTTTCCATTTTTCCGTTCAGTTTCTTGTTATCCTTATTCCATTAACATGAGCTGTGTCTCAGGGCAACTGTGCCAGCACAGAGCATGTCTGACATCGTAAAAGCACACAAAAATCTCACTTAAAGATACTACTCACACACGTTGTTTATATAACACATCACATAATGAACCTGTGGCAGAGAACAAATAGCGTAAACTCATGCAAATCCTCTGGTTTTTAACTATGGTACAGAGAGCTGAAAATCTGCTGGTAATAGTGGGGCTTCGAGCTCCAGCTTAAGCCACGTGCCTGGTAGACTTTAGGAAAATGAGGAATCAGTGATGGAATGTGGTACACAGTTCTTGAGATATTACTGCTCCCAGCATCCTGGTGCTGCCTGCTGGAGTGCTGAGGGCCTGCTGCTCGCCACCAGGCACCAAGGTTTCATTAACCAACCCCCAGGATTTATTCCTGACGACGTTTTTGACATTTACACAACATTTTTCATTTTTCATTACTCCAAGGAAAAACAAGCAGGGGAAAAGAATAAAGGATCTCTTGTTTCCAGACCATCATTTAAAAAGACTGAGCAGCCTCTATGGAAGTGTTTTTATGCAGTAATTTTTGATTTAGTATAGAATTATAATCAGCAAATAACTAAATGCATTTGTAGACTTTGTAGTTTATAAAGGGAGTCATTAGAAAACAACACTTCACATATTTTATGTTTTATTCACAGACAACAACAAAAAACTGAAAATACTCTTATCCCCACTTACCTCCGTCTTGGTGCTTATTTCCAGCATCTAGAGGGGTAAAATCTTTGCCAGTGTAAATGTATTTATTCCTACACATGTGCATTAACCTCAGCTGACAGTGTAATATGAAAATTGTATATAGCAAGCATCAAAATAAACTTGTGCAGATATTTTTATTTGTTCCCAGAAATGAATCAGTTTTCCCTATTAAACAGATCCAATTTTTTTTTTTAAATTATGAAGCTTTCTTCCCTAGTTTTTTGGTTGTTTGTTTTGTTTTTGTTTTTTTTGTTTAGTTTTGGGTTTTTTTGTTTGTTTGTTGTTTTTTTAAATAATAAGTGATGCTTTCTATATTGAATTGGCTGGAAAAATTACAGTTAAACCATATCAACTTGGTGCTTTATAAGGGGAAAATGGATTGTGAAAATATTGTTTTCTTTCTTCCATGCAGTTAAGTATTTTGCATGTTTCATCTGGAACTATGCATGTCTCATCAATTTAGCAGAGAGTGAAAACTCACATATAGGAAAACTTCAGAGCAAAACAGCTAAACTTTTTTTTTTTTTTTT
>VZTE01001857.1:4062450-4150336 GCA_013397775.1 Eulacestoma nigropectus
ATAAAGAAAGCCCACCTGCTTGGAAAAAAATTAAAAAAAAAAAAAAAAAAAAAAAAAAGTAGGTGTGATGTTATATAATTAAAGTATCAAATCAATGAGGGCTCTGTAACTACCTGGAAACAGAAAAACAGGTTTGCACATTTAAATGTCTCCCTAGAATGAGTTGCAGAAAAGAATTAATTTTACATCACATTATCTGTGATTATATGAAATGACTTAATCCTTTATAATAAAATACATTGAGAAATCACCATGTCAGTGTTGTAGACTAAAACATCAGGCAAGAAAACATGAAAAACCAAGACTGTGGTAGGGGTGGCAGAAGACAAGATAGTTTAATACACAAAATTTGGTCACTAAATTAGGGAGAACCTCGTACTTCACAGAACTGAAACAATTAATGTTTGTAGCATGTTCTTAATTAATAATGTTCTTAACCTGACACACATTTTTAAGGCATTTTTGACTTTGATGCAAATGAAGCTGTCCTGAAGAGATGGAGTATTCCTTTTCTGCATACTATTGAATTTTAATGCTGTCGTAAATTTGATACAATACAGATTCTAAAGGTTTTCAATTTACTTTTTTGGGGTTTTTTTTACTTAGACTGTGTAGTAAAGATTCAAAATTCGTTACATTTTAATAAACAGTGCATCACAGTTCTTCAAAAGCATTTTTGAGAATATCACCAATATAGAAGGGCGAAGTTCTTCAGTTATTCCAACTTTACAAGAAAACTACTCAAATACTGTCATGAGAAACTTCATCCCAACGTCAGTTACAAATAAACCGAGTAAGAATTTTGCATCTTCAACAGCAGAGAAAAGGCATCAAAGCGGATATAAACCCAACTCTTTTAACCTAGAAATGTATTTTACTGCTTTGGAAAAGAATGGTGGAGATATTGACTTGCCAAGGTCACAAGAGCCAGACAATATGTTCTTGACTGGATGTTACCTCCCACACCTGGCACCTCAGAGTTAAAAAGCAAAGCCTGATTTTCTTTGGTTGCTGTGAACCAAAGAAATAATGGAATCTGTTTAGGAGAAATAAAATAATACAGGCAGATGAGGACAACAAAAATACAAGCCAGCAACACGATAAAACAGCATAAAACTTTGGGTGCAAAGGCAAAAATTTTCAGGAGGTAGCAGTAACAGCATCCTAACTGTGATCCTCTAAGGTTCAAAGTGTGTTTTCCATCCAGTTGGTGTGACAGCACCTCAGCTAAGCAAGATTTTACCCCTCTCTGCAAATTTTGTCTTACATTACTCATTAAGAAATTACCTGTTCAGCAAAAGGTCACATCAAACCAAAAATTTTAAGAAACAACTTCAAACAAATTTGCGGAAACCGATGTTCCCTGCTGGGTTGCAGACAATTCATACACGTAAAAAACCCACTCTTTTCCTTAGACTTCAACCTTTATCAAGTCTTGAAAGTGAAAGACAGGAACAGAGATCAGATTTTTTTAAAATTGCATTGTTTTGAAGTCAAAATGTTTGCTCCTTGCATGGTATGCATATTGCCATTATCTAGGAAAAAAAGCTAAATTAACTTTATTTTGTACAGTAGCCTGCTGATAGGGAGGGATAGAAGAAGGGATAAAAGAAGCCTTACTTTAAACTTTGAATATCAGCATTCTTTTTTCAGCATCTATACTGTATTTTTTCCAGAAATAATCCCTGATCTTTTAAAAAAAGAGTTGTGAGACAGCAAGCATGACATAGTGGGACATGCCTGTACCCCAGTCCTTTTAATATTGCCCTGGGTGTCCTATTTTGGTACTGAAGAGATGAGATAAATGGTAGAATTCCTGGATTTTCCTGACCTTGATCAAGAAGAACAAATTTTTAGCTGAACTCTGCAAAACTGCTATGATTACATCAATCTAGCCTGGAAAGCACATGGTTTATATATAAACCATGGTCTCTGTCTCATCCATCAAACTGAAAGACAATAAAACATACCTCTGTAAGTAAAATAGAAAGAAAAAAAAATCCATTAACCCTTATTTTACTCCTTACATAAGAATCCTCAACAATGTTTCAAAGACTACAGAGATGTGCACACACATTCAGGTTTCTAAACTGGGATATATATATATAAATTTAAATGTAAATGTTCTTATAGTAACAGGATTCATTAGAGAAAAAAACCACTCTGCATCACTGCTGAAGAAATCAGTTCTGAAATAATGGAATTAGGAAGTTTTGATCAAGCTGCCCAGCAGCAGGCAGCCATAAAAAGTCATCTGTTGCTACAGAGAAAAGATTTACCTGGCAAGAGATCCAATACAACATAAAAAGACAAACTGGAATCAATGAGAAATGAATTGGATTACTGGACAGAAGCATATTCTTGCACGTGTTCAAGCTACTGGGAAAGTAACAAAGCCAGCAGGTATAAAAAAGCCTTCCAAATGTCTGCTTACCCTTTCATGATCCAATCACAGCCATGCTGTTAATCAGGTTGGATTACATCCCAGATATTAATTTGGCAAACAAAACAATCGTCTGATTCAGTCTGTCCCCTTCAAAAATGCTGCAAACAATCTGCCACTGGTAACCTCGCCAGCGTGTGCTCCTGGAAAGCCACCTGACCAATGGATGCCGAGGTGAGAGAAGAAATCCACATTCACGTGCGAATGCCGTGAGGCTTTCCCCGTCCACTAACAGTGTGTGAACGTGTCCTCTGCTTCCCAAGGAAGCGCTGGAATATGCACAGTGAAGGGAGGCAGCTCAAAGAGTTACCGACTCCTTTTGACTACGAATAAATAAATACTACAGATGAACTAATGCTGTGTATGAACGAAAGACTGCTGGCTCGGACGGAGGTGAAAGCATCACTCCCTCACTGACCGGAGGAATCCTGTCCTGCTGCTGGGATTCCTTCCTGGAAACACTTTCAGCAGCTGCAGACTTCCTCTGCATCTCCTGGGGGTTTGGGTTGGGTTAGGGGTTTTTGTCCCTTCACTCAATAAACTGTCTTTATCTCAACTCATGAGTTTTCTTTCTTTTACCTTTCTCTCCAATCCCATTGGCAGGTGGCTGGGGGTAACGCAGCTGCTGCCTCAGCCTGCTCATCACAGTGTGTTAAATCCTTTGGGGGACATTCTCTGCCTTCTCCTTTGCTGTCACAATGCTGTTAAGCATAAGCAATGCTTCTCTTTGAATCACAGTTTTCAGAGAGCCTCAATTCCCAAGAAGAATCTCCACAATGAGCCAAATCCTGGACAATACCTGGATACCAACAAAGGGGGTTAATAGAGAGGAGGAATCACAGAGATCCAGCCTCTGGAGCCAAACATTCCCGGTGTACATCCCGGTGTAGGATTCCAAGCCTGTCCAACAGACTCAGAAGTTGCTGCAGGTACAGAACTGACCCACAGAGCAACCTCTGCTCCCATCCATAGTTATGCTGAAGAGGATCATTTTGCTGAAAAAGCTGACCAATGAGAAGTTTTAATACCTAATATTCCTAAATATTTCCATAAGAATCTTTTTGATACCGGTTATAAGGAGAACAAATGCAAAAATATAAGTGGTGGTTCAATTCCTAAAAGGATTCATATTTTCAATATCAAAATTTCAACATTCCATAGAGATACAGTATTTGACACAGAAGAAATGCTATTTATCTCTCTCCATTTTATGACTTAAAGCTGTGGCTGGCACCGAGTTCTTCTCACAAATCTCAAGTACCATTCCCAAGTTTCCTGTACAATAGTTTGAGCAAAGACTACACAACTTTTACACCACAGAGAAGCAGCCTGAGATCAGACCATTTGCCAGCTTTAAATAAAGACAAAGCAAATGCAACCTCCTCTATAGCAACATAACTGTGGGCTTGTTTCAATAGGAGCTCTACTACAAGGACTTGGAAGAAATCACAAAAGAACTCACATTTCTGTTCTTTTTTTCTGGGGAAATACATGATCTCTAGATTTCTACCTCACCAACAGGGTCTTTAAGGATAGTTCATGAAAACAGGCCTGTTAGTGGCTTTTTCCTTTCTGAGAGGAAAACTGAAATGTAGGAACAAAACATTTCTATGCCTCAGCACAGGTTGGCAGTAAGTTCAATGAAAGAAAAGCCCCTGATTTGAGACTCTTCTGTCTGTACAGGGATCATTTTGCTCACACCAGTGTGTGGCCTCCCTCCCCTTTCAGTGCTCTTTAGACCAGGTCCAAAAAAACCCCGTGACCACAAAAATACCTGTAAAGAAGGTGGGTCACAGGTACATGTTGTTAACCCCATCCTTCTTTATCAAACCTCCCACATCTTTATTTAAAAAGGCAAGAAAAAAGACAGGGCAGAATATGTCAGCTGAAACTCACTTTTCTCTAAAGCATCAGTGACCATTAAACTCTCTGGCACGTGTAAACAATAGAAAACCCCACACTGAGGAGTCTGGGCTACGAAAAGCTGACACCACCCAAAACCTTTTAAAAGGAAATGTTCTACCACAGTAGCAAAAGTTGTCCTGTCCCATTGCTGTGAAGTTTCATTGGCTCACAAAGACAGACAAGGTGCAAGACACCTTCCCGTTCACAGCATACTAATATTTATAGATCTGTGGGGTTTTCCCTTTTTTATATTACTTCAAAAGCCAATTCCCCTCAGTTTTTATACCTGTTGAAAACTTAATGGCCAGATGTAGACAAAATTTCAGCAAGACTTGAGTCTCCCATGAATTATTTTTCAGTTAATTTTGGCAAGTAATTAGCATCAAATCGGACTTTGGTTTTCCTTCCATCCTCTGATTTCTTTCCCCCTGAATCTCAATATTTTAACTTTACATTTAGCCAAGTATTAAAGCAAAAGTTTCTGTCTTCTGCCCCCTCCCTTGTCCACAGGTGAAACTTAATTACTCGTATGCAATGCAGGTACAGTACATATGAATATATGCCAGAGTAAATTATGCATACATTTATTTCAGTGATACTAAAACATTTTATTCATGTATATAAAAGAATGTTCTTTCTAGCTCAGTGATCTTTTTAGGAGTTATTAGCAGGAATGTGTCATATACCTAATGACATTTATTTCAAGGTAGAAGAGATTTAAAAAAAAAAAAAAAAGTAAAATAAAGTCTGAGAACTAATTCTGTAGACAATCACAGAATTATAATTTCAAGATTCATCAAAATATCTTCAAAATGAAGATTTGGAAAAAATCTCCCAATAAAAATATAATTTATTTGCAACAGCAATCGTGTTTATACATAGTAATACAGGGATAGGAGATGTGACAGTTCAAGATGGAACACGCTGGCAAAAAGACCCACTGTAGTAAAAGCTTTTTTTAGCACCCTGCCTTACCAGGTATTGCAGCACAGAAAATACACTATCCATGTCCCTCCTGTGTATTCAGCATATGTAAAAGTCATGCAGCAGAACACGTTGACACTTCAGTGGGAGGTCAAATTATTGTTTTGGCACTTCTGTCACGCCTGTCACTTCAATTCCACTTCATCAAATTACAGATTGCTAGATAGAGTTGGATTAAGGGGAAAGACAGACACACACACACAGAGGAGCAACTGTCACCACTTCAGTTGTGAAATCCCATAATTGCATGTCAGTGACAGCAAGAACAAGAGAGCAGTAATAGGGCTGACATTATGAGCATTCAAATACCAGGAAACTTTGCAGCAAGACTTCGCACTCTGTCAAGCCACATGCCAGGAAATGGACTGGATTTCTGAGCAATTCCTCACATTACAATTGCCAATATTTATTAGGCTGACTAATGCAGTGTCTTAAGTTCCAGGGCAACTTTCAGCTCCCTGTTTTTTCAGGAAGTATTGCTGTTATTCTAAAATAATATAAAACTAAGACAAAGGAGGGAAAAAAAAATTGATTTAACAATATCACTAACAGTAGTATGAATAGCAATAAATATTGCCTAAACAATGTAGGTCATGGGTTTGATTCAACCTTCTGAGTTTTAGGATCCTTGGAGTGCAGCAGATCTTGATTTCAAATAATTGTGATGGAATCAGCCATGAATTTCAAGTAACTTTTCTGGTAATAAACAAACAAACAACACACCACCCCACCCCCCCACTTAGATAACTTTACCCTTTTGTGGAAGTTGGGGAAACTTCCAGCTCTGTACCGAGGAAGGCTCAAGAAGCATCACATAAATCTGACTTACATGAGCTGAGATGTCAGGGGAAACATCTGCTGTGCTGTGACAGGAGGATGCTATTCCTGGAACAGCTCATTATTCCCCCTCTGGGTTACTCCCCCTGGTTCCTGAATTCTGTGGTCAACCCTCTACACTTTGTGTGGTCCTGTCCTGCAATGGTTCAGTAACACCTGGTACTGCTCGTACAACAGTGAAAGAGGCAGGAGAAACAGGAATCATTTGTTCACTCTGTTAGACACCAGAAGGGCTGTTAATGTTCAAAACTTCCTTAGATTCCTCTAAATCCACATCCAAGTATAATTTAGACACTTCCTCACCAATCCATTTGAGCCTATGATCTTCCCTCACAACAAATAATAATTTCTTTTAATGTGACTAAAAATGCATCTCAATAATCTCCATAATTATGCAGATTGCACGATGCCTTCACAAGGGAATAAAAATGACACTTATTCCTATTCACTGCTAGAGAGCCCCTAAACAGCAGAAAAAGGGATTACCATGAAAGGAAACAGTAAAATAACAAATCCACATCTATGATGCCAGTAGTTGACTTAGTCCCTCCATGATTCTTATCAGCTCCTCACTGCTTGATATTCTTATTAATTCCATTCTACAGTAATCTGAAGAAGATTAGAGAAATTGGATAAATATTTTCTCCAAAAGAAAAAAAAAAATTCCCTTAAACTTCCATGAAAAACATCTTAGTATGATCACTATGAATTTAAAAAAAAAAAAAAACCAAACCTGCAAGACACCACTGGAAGACAAAGCAAAATATATTTGTAATGCTGTTTCTTTTTCCCTTCATTTTGTCTCAGACACACTTTATAACCTCCCCTACATCTGCCCTTCACACTTCTACTTCCCCACATGTGACTCAAGCCATATAACAGTAAGTACTTTCCTCAACAGTGTTTTTAATTGGTTTGGAAAGTAATTGGAGATCCACTGACAGAAGGCACTAAAAAAAAAAAAAAAAAAAATTATAAAATATTTTCCACAGCAGGCAGGGAAAAGGAAAGGCATTACTGCCTACCCCATATCCCACAGCAGGTAACAGGGAGTTATGAAACACTATGTCACTCCAGGGAACTTTCCTAACTTCCTGACCTATCAGGTTATTGCCCTAACGCGCTCCCATAAACTCAACAGCTCTCATAAAGCTCCGCACTCCCAGCTCCGGAGCGGGAAATGTTTAAATCAAGATGCATCTCAAAAACATTCTCTCCACGAGCCCCTTCCCTTCTGGAGAAGGGAAAATGCAGCAGGATAGCCTGGGTGACCTTGAGCCCCTCGCTAATGGTGCTGAGCTGCTGCTGAACGGGGGCACTTTGCTGCCTGCAAGGAACAGGCAGGAGAATGTCACTGCACATTACAGCCAGCGCAGCCCCATTAGGGGAAGAATAAACTGAAATAAAACAGAAATGAAACAGCCAGAGCTGAAGAATAAGACATTCCCAGCATGGTAAAAACGAGCTGAGACAAAGTTATCCAGCACAGAAAGGTCACTGTAAGCAGGAGATAACTTTAGAGTTTTGGCCTAACAGCATTGCCATGAATTAATTTGAGGATATGACAATTGCAGAGCAAAACAAAATATGTCCTTTGTGCTCTGTTCAGATCTCAAAGGCAGAGCAGGACTGGGAGAAATCTTATTGACAGTTTCTTTTTCTTTTTATATTTTTGAAGACTACGGTTTGAAGCAAGTCCCATATAAACATATGAAAAAAAAAAAAAAAAAGATAACTGATCAGACCAAGTAAAGATATGAGCTGAGATTAAATAAAAAACAAGGAAGATTTATGAGGGGCAGGTTTTTCAGGGCGGGTAATGGGAGATGATGGAGCTGTGTAAGAGCAACAACAACAAAAAGGCTGTACACAGTACAAGTCTTCTTAGAGACAGACTATGGTCTGGTTATATCAAATGGAAGGATTTCAAAGGGATCCACGTGCTCTCCCTCTTGGCAAAAGGGCCAATATCCTTATTAATTGCCCTCCACCAAAGAACCACTTTGTTTGTGTCCAACACACAGAGTGTATCAGAAAACACGGGTAGAAGGAAAAACAACCTGACCATCTGTCATCGTCCTTGTAATAGCAAAACATCACACAGGCTTTGAAATCACCACTCAGATTCCAGCACATCACGTGGCTGGCTGCAGATATCACTGCATTTTTACAAAAGTCACACTCGGTCGGTTTTTAACAGGTTTCTTCCTGTGACAGTTTAAGGGTCCCTTTTCTACATATGTTCCTTTGAGAAGCAAAGCTGAGCCATTTCTGATCACATGATTCATTAAACACCCAACATTGTGATGGTCAGAATGGCGCTACGAGATCAAAACAAGAAAGTTTGGGTGTCACAAATGCAGAAAAAAGGATTCACTATGCAGGAAATGAGTTGTACGTGCACTTACGGGTCCTCTGCTGGGAATGGTAAAGGCAATTTAGTAACAGCTAATTATGCAGGCCAGAGAGAGCAGACTGCATTACTTGTCACCTGGTATTCTCAAACCTGGGAGCTTTTATCCTTGCAGCAAATAAATAAAAATCTAATATTGAAAGGTGGGTTGAAGACAATGGAAGGAGAGGCAGATCACAGTGATGAGGTGGTTACGATAATTAACTGCTATTTTGTAATTTACAGAATAATAGATTTCAAAATAATAAGTACAGTTATTAAATTTGAGTTTGCCTCCAGGCAATGCTTTGGTCATGGTTACATAAATTTCTACTTCAGAAATTATGGATTAGGAAACTTCAGAAAAAAAAGGAACACAAGAAAAGGCACCTTGCAAGTTTGTATTTTGTGGTTAACTGTGAGAATTTCCCATTAATTACTAATGATATAGTTCATTAGTAGTATATTTCATTATGGAAGTGCAAATTATTAGATACTAATGATGCATGCCCTAATTGCAGTAGTTTGTCTTGATTTCAAGTTACATGAAATAAAAATATTTATTTACAATGTTTCAGGTTTATGAATTACATCACATCCTTAATGGATGCTTTCAACAAAGATGAAACAATGCATTAGTATTAACCAAGATTGATGTATCTGTATTTGATGATCACTGGTAACTCTCTCCCTGGACTGGAAAGAACAACTGCCACTTAAACTTGGTAGAAGCTTCAGTTTTGGGACCAAATACAGAGAAAAGATGAAACATATCATGCAACAACGGGTGTTTATCACATCTCTGCTCTTTCAAAGTGCTTCCACAAAATAACAAATGGAAGAAGAAAAATTTAGGGGTTTTCTAGACAATCCTTTCTGCTAATTGCAGTCTCTGCAGGGGAAAGCTGGATATCTTGAGTCAATGAAAGTGGAAATAACCCTGTAGGAAACCACCCCAGCTCAGAGCAGTCACTTTGAGTTACAAGCAGTCACAAGAGAAAGTATCAGAAAGTATCTCCTGTAATTCCCACTGAGGTACAAACCATAGTACCATAAACCATTAAAAACCCCTCAGTTTACTGGCAACAGGCTGGTGCCTCTGCTAGACAAAAGGCAAGTTGCAATCCATGGAAGAAGAAATACAACACATTAATAAATCGTTATCCAAAGCTTGTCAGGCTCCTGACACCTTTCCCCATAATTCACATTGCAAAAAAACTTCTGGTTGGGCAGTTTTAGTAGGTGATACCAACACCAAAAAAAGTCAGAATTTGGGGTTTGGAAGTAAGGTCCCAGACTGGATTTTAGCACACTCTAAAAGAACACGAACCTAAATGGAAGCACCTGGAGAGTTGGGTGAAAGCTAACGCTGACAACCTGCAGCCCCAGTGGGACAGAGGGAGTACCAGCTGAAGTCAGAGACTTTAAATCACATGTCATGTGCTCAACTCTTCCACAAACCCAGTTACGATTTGACACAGAAATACCCCAAGCACAGATCTAGTAATCCAGATTTTCAAATTTCAGGAGCAACACATCTTTAAACAGAACACGTTACTCTCTTTAAAACTCGACTGATATTTATTTCTGACAAATTTTTTTTAAAGCTGAAAGTTTTTTCATGAAAACTTTGTTTCTTGGTTAGTTTTTACCATAAGTAAGGTGAAGAACTGCAAATGTATTTTGCATTTCGTTTATATTTTTCCAGAGAAAATAAAACTGGAGGCATTTGTTTTAATCAATCCTTGAAAAGAAATTTAAAAAAAGGTGTCAAAGGTACTACTTATAAAGCAAGAAAAAAACAGTCATCTTGCTGTCTTACAAATATTTAAGATGGTACACCAACTTTATCATGAAAGGCACACAATAACTTTCTTAATCATGTAAATTAAGAATAGGAAGTGCCTTTTAACTTTTTGTAGTATAAAGAGATTAAGACTATAATTCCCTCCTGAAAAAGCAGTTATTCAAATTTCTAACAAGTATATTCAATAGAGTGAGACTGGTTTGTCCCCACTGAAGTAAAAACACAACATGAACACATACATACATAAAGAACCATAAAATAATTTCACATGGTTTAATTTAAAATAAAAAAAACCAAAACAAACAACAACCAGAAAAAATCCCAGCTGCTAGTGTAGCCTGACAAATCACATTAAAACAAGCCACTTACTTTTCTGTCCTCAGGTTCTACACCAGAACTGCACTCTGCTTTAGTGTCCTGAAAGCACAAACAGAGAAGCCCATGTCACAAAGCACATTGACCAGCACAGGGGGAATAACTCAGGCTGAAGAACTGTTATTTTTGTACACAGAGTATATTTAGATATACAATGTTTAGTATTGTGCCTTTAGGTGAAGTTTATTAAACTTTAGTACGTGCATAAATTTAAAGACAGGGTTGAAAGAACACCAAAAAACCCCCAAGCCTATTTCAATACAGAGCAGTCAGCTTTTAAGAAAAAAATATGATTTTATAGTATACATTTTCTTTTTTACTTCCATCCTGAGGAAAATATATTTCTTGATCACTCTTTTTTTTTTTTTTAAATAAACAAGTGATGGAAGCTGAAAGAAATAGAAAGGTAAGCTAAAGAGGAAAAACTGCTCAGCCTGCTGTCTGTTATCAAGTGCTAACCAGGACTTGATAGATATTTGTGATTGAATCTCATCACGACGTGCAAGAGCAGCAAAGCATCTATTTATAATAAACGTGTAAATGTGTATGTGTACAGACTGGTACACGTGTGGGTATTTTGGACATGTTTTCCTCAGGAATGAAACAGATTATCTTAAGCCTAATGACACCCAACACAGGGTCCCTTTATTGCTAAAGTATTTTGACTCACTGAATCTATGGAATTTTGTGCTGAAGACATGCAGTGATAATGGTTATCACAAAAATTATACTCTGAAATGCATTTATTGCTTCACATTCACCCTTTTTACAACAAATTACTACTGGAAACTGAGTAAGCCAAATACAATTCAAGTCACTAAACTGTAGAAAAGTGACCTACTAATTTTCTTTTCAACTTTACTTTTTCTAGTGAGGATATTCTTGGAAGCAAATTTTGCTTAACTATTGCAGCTTTAGAGATTACCATTGGGAAAAGAATATATGGATGAGGGACAATTTTTTTGTTAAAAGTACTTCCCCAACCTCTCACTGAAGCTGGAACTACTCTAATCAGGTTTTGGATTATTGGCTAGTTACTTGCACATAAATTCCAAGCAGCAAATTTAAGGCTGATAGCAAAAAGCAGCTCCTATTAAAAATGAAAACAAATGTAAAATAAAGAATTTATGTTTCTTCAACAGCATGCCTATTCATCTTAAATGAAGGACTGGTTTCACTTCAAAGCCAAAGACTTCTTACCTACACCTATAAAAGATTTTAAAAAATTAAATCGTTCAACCAAGTAAGATGAAGCAAGGTCTCCTGGGAAAAATACTTTAATTCACAGTAAATTATATTAAAGATGTTTTCACGAGGCATATCAAGTTGTGGCACTTAAGCAGCAAAAAAACCATTTGTTATTCTAGCCAGTCTAATATATGAATCAGCACCTCTAATACTCTTTATATTCCATCACTTTTCATGGGGATCCAGGCTGTACTTTGTGGAATAGAACACTCAAAAATTTTCTTTCAAGCGTGACTTACTGGCAGCCAGACAGTCTCACCACGTGTCCCATGTGGAGGATAAGGAAATACTCTCTCTGCCTACAGGCTCACTTCCTGAGACTGTTTGGGTATTTACATTCACTTCTTTTCGGTGAGTGAGCGAGGGAAAAAATCTCTGCTTTTAAAAGCCCATCTGCCTCAGGGGAATGAATTCAAACTTCATTAGCACCAGTGCTCTTCATGTCCTAGCTGTGCCCTAAGTCACCTTTTGGAAAGAATGTAATGTTCTCTAACATATTTATTGGTTAATCAAGAATGAATCATATCTTTCCATATTACCAAGGACAAGAGTGGCTCTGTCCCACACACTGACCTAAATTAACTGAAAGCAGGATAAAGTAGCTCCTCTCAGACTGTAGTCATGGCTATTACAGGCTCTCAGTATGATGAATATTCCTGAAGACCCAACAGCACTCTGATTCCTTCTGCTGCCCATGGAATATTCTAGTTTGCTGTTTCACCACTCTCCTTCTCCCTTAAAAGCAATTTCTAAGAAATCCAAGTTCATAAGCATTCATTACTCAATTAAAAATGCAGTTTTACCAGGATAAAACAAGACCCACCTTCCTTCCAGCACAGCTTGTCTACCAGGGCTGTCTGCAGCAGCAAGGAAAAGGCACAAGTGGAGCCTTCAGCCCACACGGACACAGGTGGGGCCAGCCCAGCTGAGCCTCCCATGCTCAATCAGGAATTAAGGAGACAGAGAGCCTCACCTGGAACTGAGACCTTGCCTTTGACTGAGACCAGCCACCAGGAAAAGATTCAGGCTGAACAGCAAATTACATCATTTCTATTCTGTGTTTTATCCCTCAACATTAGACAATCATTTCATCCCTTAGTGTTTGGTTTTCTGTCTAAAGATATGGAAAGTGAATTTTTACAAATTAACCACTGCATCTTTAGCAATGAAAACCACACCTGGATGGGTTCAATCACACTGGATATTGAGGCCAGCAAGAACTTGTTATCTTTGAAATTATGTAAAGTCAGATCTAGTTAAAGAAATAGCTGTATGTCTTCAAGGCTAGACACCTGGATTTAGACTCCTGCACAAGGGCAAGATAAGAACCAATTAATTTTCTGAAGCAATTAGTGTTGTAATTCTTTAAACCAGTGAAGCTACTGACTTAATCAAATCTATGCTTAAATACAAATATTTGAGTATACATCTACATGCCAGATATACCTCTTTTAAAGAAAAAATGTACACAGACCCTAAGCTTTAAAAATCATCAGAATGAATCATCTGTCAATCTCAGAGCAAGAAGGGAAGAAATGAGAATGTTCTTCTCTGAGAGACATCTGTGCTACTTTCCCTAAGTGCAAAAAGAGAAAGTGCTGTCACTTCACGTGTGTATTGCAATTCCCCAGCTCTATGAATTATTTGAGATGGAGAAGCACCAGTGCTGTAAAGCAACTGTAAAATCCTAGAGATCTGAACAACGTATCAGGCACCTTCTTTAATGTTGTTACATCACAAAAACGAGGTAAAAACCCAGAAAGTCTGTTCCTTCTGAAGAATTATTTTAGGCAAACTGTGTAACGACAGAATACTTCATAGGATGTTTCATGGGAAAGATGTAATTAAATAGCAAACCCTCTCATCCATTTCAATTTAAAACCAACACAATTCCTTTTTTCTCTAGGTGTCACTGCATAACAGCCAATTCAATAACATTATTACAAGCATATTAACAGCTCTATGTTTTATATATTGCCTTTTTGGTCTGTTTTGTTTGGCAGCAGCAACAGGGAAACAAAGCGAGGTTTTCTGCAGAACATCAGGAGCAATGCAGAACAAGCACAAGGTTAAGAGCTGGGATTTTTGAAGTTTAACACACTGGGCTCTTGGGAAACAAATCTACCACCTTCGTTCAACAGTAGCATTATAAAAATGTTTCTGAGCAGAGTGAAATAAAAGCTCTAGAAAGCAAAAGTCATTATTGGCAGTAGCATGACTCTGCATGATGTTTTGGCTTTAGGATGCAGTAGAAATATATATGCATACACTTGATTTTACATAGTTTCTGTAATTCTACATTTAATTTTACTCCTTGAATTGCAAGCAGGAATAGTGAAATCAGTACCCTGAAGTATCCATTAGTCCTGCTAACACACCCCACACCCCAAGTGGCTGAGTACCCTATCACACACCGTGCAGTTTGCTCTCTCCCTGCCATCCAAACCCCATCTCCTCTGCTGCCCCATCATTACAACAGAGACTGCCAGAAACCAACCACCCAAAACAACCATAACAGATATGAAACTTTAGAAATTATCTGAATTTCCAACATCTTTTCTTTCCTCACGTCAGCGTAAGGCAGTATGAAAGGCAAACTGAATTCCTGGGTACACACTTGACTCCCACGGCCCAGAGGGAGGAAAGATGCGCCTCTGGAATTCCAGCTATCCCAGCGCTCCCTCGGTTGGGTTTCTCTGTAATATCAAGGATGAGCAGTAGGTGGAAGCAAATAACCTTGTAAAATCCTGTTCAACTTCCCGTGAAAGATACACTTAGTGCTGGTCAGGTGTTTTACTCCTGTCCTTGGCACCCCAACAAGTGCCACCAAATAACGTCTTTTTCTTGTCACAACATTGGCTTCCAGTTTCATAAAACAGCCAGTAGTTTAGAGATAAAAGCTGGTTTGCATCTTTTGGGGTTTTTTTAAGTTTGAAATTTGTGCAACTGAAATGGACTCATTTTAACAACTAAAGCATTCATAAAGGTAACATGATCTCAAACAAAATCAGAATATATATATATACACACAAATAAAATTTAAAAGTACACAGTCAAATTCTAGATTATTATTTTTTCTGGATATTTTTATTGACTGCTTAAATATATCAAAGCCCTGAATTATTGAGGAAAATACTTAATGTTTTTCTCTATCCGTTGGCCATTATATTTCATTATTGCTGCTAACAAACAGGCTGCCAGCAGAAGAATTCATTTGAATTTCATATTAGTTCTATTTCATCCATCCCAGAGAACAAATTAACCACACAGTAATACTTACTGAAGAAGAAAATAAATGAAAAATGAAACCTTAGAATGTGACATTCAAGTCCTCACTAAGTTTGTCCCCAGCAACTGAAGGACTCAGGCAGAAGCCTCATCAAATTATCAAACCAGTTCAAGGATGTGAATGGCTTCAACAGTTGCAATGTCAAAGATGTAGGAGAGGAGCTTTATTTTGAAAGAAATAGCTTCATCTCTATTTACTAACATTTGTGGACCAAGAGGTTTGTGTCTACAAGCTCAAACCAGGAGAAAACTGGGCCATCTGCACCTATTTCTGATGCCTCGGGGCAGCCTTGGGGCTCTTTGAGTAGAGTCAAAAAGGAAACAACCCATCTGATCACAGATTTAAAATCAAACTTCTCAAGATTTTAGGGAGCTTTCTTGTCTTGTTTCTAGATAAAAGTAGACATGCTGTAAGAGGAAGGTTTGCAAGACTCTTGGAAACTGAACTGACAAATTTTATAATAAAAAAATTACTGCTTATAAAAATACTGCTGTATTTTTAATACAGATTTGAAAGGCCTCGTGTGTGTGCCCTCCCACACACCCACCCACCCTCCGGCTGTGCCAGTGAACACCCAGCTCTGCTTTCTTCTGCTTCCAGCCATTTGCTTATGCTCATTTACACTTTTCAAGGCTATCAAGAGTTAAAACTTTTTTTTTTTTTTCCCCCCTGCAAGGAAAGCTTTGACTTTTTCATAAATAAAGACTTGTTTGAGGGAACAGGTACTGCTGCTGCTGAAGCTTGATGGAATGGAGTATATAAAACCTTCACGTTCCTCTTTCTTTTCCTTCTCTCACCTCCATGAGTTACTTGTCCTTTTCTTAAGTGCTCTCTAAATACTCAGAGTTGCACAGGCACGTCTCTGCACAGCACAGGACCCTTGTGCCTCACGCTCCCCTCCTCTCTCCAAACAGACGTTTCATTAGCCCAGAGACGCAGAGTTACCCGCGTGTAAAACTTCCACCTTTACCCTTAGATATCCCAACTGCACAAAACCACACATAGAATAGGCAGCATTCTCAGAAGATATAGACGTCATTTTAAGATGTGAATCAGTCATGTAGCAGTATCCAGCAGTATCTATTTGCTTTTGAAGCCTAGATCAAGTTAAGACTTAATTTGAGGCTCGTAAATATTTCATTTTCAAAGACAGCAACAGAAACTGACATTAGAGATAGTTGACAGTTTGGACAGTACAAAAACACTTAAAATTCCTAAGTGTAACATCATTTGATCTACAGGTCAAATCCGAAATTCCTTTTCTATATGTCCCTTTACTTTCAAGGCTGAAAATACACAGGAACTTCCAGAACTGTAAATTTTAAACTGTTAAAACAGGATTTTCAAACTAAATTTTATTTATCTAATAAAATTGCCTTAGGTGTCAGGTAGACCAACAGCCACATAAATAGTAGTACATTTGAAGTCACTGAAATCCAGGTGGTCAAAAGATATTCCTGATAAATTCAGGGAGTTGTTGAGAAAGCTGCTGATGTGATTTCAGCAGGGCCACACACTGTGTAAGCTGGGTAAGGTGACAACTGGCAATATATACCCAGAGTACAGATGCAACTTTTATAGAAAGAAATCTAATTTGACAGTTTATGCTTTCAAATTAACAACAGCACAAGGGCACAACACAATTCCTGACAGAATCTATCTTTTTTCAGTTGGCTTTCCTACAGGAAACAGCCATATAAAACTATTTCATACCTCAGACACCTAAAAACTTGTAGAATATCTTTACTAAGTTTAGCTATATTTGACAGGGAAACAAATAGAAGCCCAAAGATATTCCTGTATTTATTATAAAATAATGCCTGAGGGAAACACAGAACATCACTTGCAAAGCCACGCCCTACTCCAGCTGATAAAAGACCCCAAAGAGAGCTGAGGATGCTGAGACAACGAGGATTCACTCTGTGAAGTCTGTGTTGACTGAGGGGACTGTGTGGGCACAAGGTATAAATCAATAATAAAACTATTTCACTTAAGTCCAATTTTCACCAAATAAGTTCCTTCAAGACTGAAGAGGATTTTTGCTGAACTTTGTTTTAAACAGAGTTTAGTCATTTTGGGCTATGTAGTGATAAAAGCATAAATTTTAAATCAAATAGCGATTTTTCAAGCTTACAGAGTGACAGGACGGAAATTGTTTAATGATAGAAGAGGTGGGATGACTGCAGAAGTGCTCTGGAAAATTAAGGCTCTGTAAAAATCTATTTTCTCTTCGATATTACACTATACTTTTGATTATCACAAAGAGTTTTATGATTTTAATATGTTTTCACAAAATACAGCTGTTCCTATGCAGCAAAACAGTTATATTCCCAATAAGCTGGCTATGCATTTACTATGCTTTCTTGAGTAAAAAAGTGAAGGAGAATTTCATACTGGACTCAAGACTTCCCTCAAGAAACAACCCACGAATATTCTCACTTCTGCCTCGCTGAGGGGGAGTGAGTGGCTGAGTGGGGCTTTGCTGCCTACTGGGGTTAACCCACAGCAATCAGAAACTTATTCTAATGTGTCAGTTCCTACCTATTCTCCAATGTCACGAGTAGTCAGGTCACAAATTATCTGGTGCTTCATACACCGAAAGTTATTTCAGCTTCCTGCCACAGCTCTGTGTCATTCCACTCATAAGAATGCAGTGACAAAGGCATGAGTGAACACTGCATCCAAAGGACTGTTCTTATCATGATCAAATTCAAAAGGAGCTCTGATGGTGACAGCTATTGCTTTAACATCCAAGAGAAATAAAGGATTGAGCTGGAGCCTCAGGCAGTAAGTTTGTATAATTTAGCTTCGAGAAGTTTTCTTATCGACCAAAAGACTTTTTTGTTCTTGTTGGCAAGAAGAGAGTGACTGAGATTTTCTTCTTCCATGCCCAGTGTAGGGTAAACAAGCTCAGTTTCCTTTGAAACATCTGCCAAGCTGTACTGTCATGAAGGCAGCAGAACCCTCAAACATTTTCAGAAGCGCACAGCTAAAAAGACACCGGTCACATTAGAGCCTAGGTACAACACCCATTCCCCTGGCACGGAGAGCAGCTAAGCCAGCCCAGGAGGTAGCCCTGCCAAGGAAAACAGACAAATATCAGTAGCACAGACGTGTTACTGCTCCAAAATGCCCAGCACTCAGCATTCCCAGCACATGCTCTTCTCCCAGTGCTGCAGCTCACAACGCTTGGTTTCCACAAGTGTCTCAGCACCAAGGTCCATGGACTTCTGGAGGCAGCATACACATGGTGTATTGTTCCTGCTACATCTTTTCTCGGCTATTTCCCCCCAGGCAGATGCTCTGCCTGAGATATCAGCACGAAAGTGATGAGCAAAGGATCACTGAACACAAACGTCCCTGGCATCTTCTTGCAAAAGGATGCCTCTGTCTCAGTGCTGGTCAAGAGACACCCTGCAGTAGAAACAAACAAACCAAACCAAAGCAAACCCATCAAACAAACCATAAAACCACATGGCCTCTTCACTCCCCTAACACCCTTTCTTCATTTGTGCCCATAAATTTTGTGGCTCTGTGTATAGTTCCATGAGCATTGAGGAATTAACCTTCTTTTTAAATAAGGAACATTGATTCCTTAGCTGTAGTAAATACTTTTAAATACCTAATAAACTAAGGCAGTATTTTTAATCTGCAGATAATAAACATCTCCGTGTAATACCGTACAGTATGTGAGGACATTTCAGTATATAACTGAAATATAACAGTTCGTGCATTTTCTTTATAACTGATTTCACTGTATATTCAGACTGGCAAATGTTTTTCCCCCATAGGTGTGTAAGAAAGATGAATGCAAAAATGAGCTATGGCATTTGGGGGAGAGAGGTGTCAGGTAATCTTAAAGCAGCATAATAAGAAGTTAATGAACAGATTTGGATCAATCAAAAAACTAAGAAAACCAGTTTCCTCCTCCTTTTCTTAAATGAGTAGAGAAATGAAAGCAAAAAAAGTAGCCATCTAAATGCATTTTTTTTTAAGTTTTTTATCTTTATTAGTCTCATAATCTGCAATTTCTCACTCACCAGACAGGTTAAATCATCTATTCGCAGCAGAAAATCCAGTAGGAATGAAGCATCAAGCATCACACTATTGGCTTCTAGGAGCTGTCCAGGACTAAAGCCTCAGGAGTATCTCTATAACTCTCCTTTTCCCTCGTGCCTAAACCCAAAGCTTTTCTACTTAAATGCACCAGCCATGAGCTGAGCCTTAAGATTGAGGCTGCAGGCTCTTGACCATTCCAAACGGGATAAGGACTCATCTCCCTGAACTGGGTAAGAACTCCTTTGCCATTTCATAACCAGGAGATTTTGTCTCATTAACTCATCCATCCTGTTTCAAAAACTCCTCATCTTTTCGGCCTCTGAAATATCCTGTTGCAATCCCACAGTTTAATTACATATAATATTGAAAACCACACCCTTTTTTTGGTTTTAATTTGTTCATCAACAGTTGATTGGATATCAACAGGTCCTTTCGCCAGTGAAAAAGTGAATAACAAGACCAATATTTCAAATGCATCAGAGGTCTCTCTCAGATGTTGGAATTCACACCAACACATTTCTCTCAATCCTAAGGAGAATCCTTCATCTCTTCTCTGCAACCTTCAACTATTTGACACTTGATAAAATGCGAATGTTCCAGTTTAATTAATGAAGTAGGTGATGTGTTGACCCAGGAAATAGATTGCCATACTTGTTTCAAAATTCCATTTAAAAGATTATCTCACCAAATCTGATGGCATTACGTTAAAAAAAAATAAACCTGCACAAAATGAAGAATTTCATATTAAGAAATACTAACTCAGCATGGACAAAAGAATCTGAGGGACAAATTTACATCAGAGATGTGATTACCCCCACCTGCTACCTCCACATTACATTTTCTGTCTGTTCATTCTATATTATAGGCCATATACACAAGTCTGTGCTTTTGATAAAGTTTTTCTTCCAGTTCAATCAAGTTATCCAAGCATGAATACAGGATAGTATCTAAGCTGCACAATTTAAAACAAAGTAAAATAGTGACAGTAGATCTATTTCAAAGCTAAAAAATTGATTACATAAAGCCTACTTTTTGATGGAGCATACATGGCACTGTTCCTGAACTCAGAACATTGCTTTGATGAATTATTTTCAGCCCATGGTAGGTATAACTGCACAGATTTCGCTTAAACTAGAAAGTTGTTAGAATCATATTATAGCAGAAAAATGTATTTCTCCCTCTTTCTCTATACACCAGGTTAATACACTTTTATTTGATCTGGTAAATTTTCTAAATTACTTTTCGGCAAGACGAATTCAGAATTTATGAACCTAATATACTGAAACTTTTTCCTTAAAGACTGAACACAAATCCTAAACCTTAGAGGGAAAAAAAATCCAAAAAAAAAAAAAAATCCAAAAAAAATCCACAACTTCTCTATGGAACCTGAGTTTTAGCAGCTTCTGCTCTCAATCCTACAATAATTTAACCCAAGATGGGTCTAGAGAGCACAGGCTGACAGGTGATATATGCTTCCTATTTTGCTGTTCATATAACCATTAACAATAACTGCAATAGAGCACATGAATGATAACGACCAGATACTCACTGAACTGGAAAATCCAATATTCTTTACCAAGGTGAAGGAGGGGTGGGGGTGGGCCTATTAAAAAATTTGTGCCTCAGCTAATAGGTAGGATGTCAGCTTAGTAAACCACGTGCCCATAAAGTGTTTTCTTATTCCTTATCAATTGCAAGGAACTTACTGGGGTGGGGGCAGTAGTAGTAGTAGTAATACTAATAGTAATACTAATAGTAATAGTAATACTAATACTAATAGTATTACTAATGATAATCATTTATTAGAATGAGTGAAAAGAATCACTATTATAATGGAAACAGGCTGAAACTTTTCTATCTCCGTGCTCTCTAAAAATGTGACAAAGAAAAACCAACAAAAATTTAAAAGCTGAATCAGAGAAAGTTTTTTTCAGTCGGATTCCTGCCATTTAAGCAGCTTCTGATTCCATTTATACAAGCGCATCAAATTACAAACTCTCCTAACAGCTACACTCATAAACTTTGCATTTCTTCTTGCTCTTAAGGCAAATTTCAGGGGTGTAATCTTCAGTAAAACTGAAATGACAACGAGAGTTCCATTTCAAACGGTGTCATCACTGTGTTCCCACAAGGAGTGAGAGATCCCGTGGCAGTGCTGGGTTATTTCATCACAGTGATCACTGCAACGCACTGATTTCAGGGCTGACCCAAACCACAGGGAATGAACATGGAAGCATTTCATACCTGTGGCAGATTAAGGTCCAGATTCCTTGTTACAGTGAGGCCAAATGTTTAAATTTTCTCACCAAAAGCAAAGAACGGTATTTTTAAAAACATATTTTAACTCAGTATTATAAACCAGAGAGTGATATTTTGATAAATTCATTCAGAACAGCATTAAGCGACTCAGGTATGGCCATGCATTTACCAAGTGAAAACAGGACAAATAAATCCTCTGGAAGAAAACCACTACGTACATTCTTCTAAAACAAAAAGCAAAATACTGTTACGTTTTGTCATAGCTGAACAGAAACAAAAGAATTACAATAATTCCACTAAAACAGAGCTGCTTGTTCTGTAAAACATGTACCCTTAAAAACAAACATAATTAACTGCTTCTCAGCACTCACTGAAGCCTGAAAGGATCCTAAAATCCCTTTAAGTGGGTAGAATGAAACACATTTTCAGCAAAATTGAAAATATTAAATGAATTTATAAGGTAATTTGTTGGAAATTCTGATTTTTTAGAAGAATTACAGGTGCATTAGTACAAAATCAGGAAAAAAACCTTTTTTTGTCACTGTTTTTAAAAGTCTTGCTTTCCGTTTTGTGTTTCAGCATATGTCGGTTTTGTATAAAAAGGTTGTCCTTAAAACATCTGAGTCACACAAACTCTCTCTTCCACTATCAATAATCCCATAAAAGAAATGTCATAAACCCAAAAGTGAAAATTGCATCAGCAAGTTGTTAGAGTGAGCAATGTTCACTGAAGGAATCCTGATAAAGACAGTTATTTCCCTTTGGAATTCCTGGAATGATGTGGAGTTGCAGTCATAACTGGTAAAAACTGCCTCAAAAATGATCAATAATAAAGAACTTCGAAGTAAATTAATCTGAGATCTGCTACCAGTTTTGTTTCCTTGTTTCTGTAGCTTTAAATTCCCACCAAATACAAAGTACTCCTTTTTGCTGCTAGTGAATTTTTCACTGCTTAAACTGATTAAACATGCAATTTCATCATTCTTTATGACATGTTCAAAAGAGCATCTAAAACTGTGGCTAATTTTACAACAAAAATGTTGAAAATCATCCTTTTATACTGGAGTCTCTCTTACTGAGCCTAATGATATTAATGATGCAGCCAGAGAAATATATTCCATAAAATTATGTGATGATAAGAATAATAAGGATGATAAGGGTAATATTTAATAAATCACATCAGATAGTCTCCAACAACTGACTTTTTTTTTCACTCATCAGGCTGGAAAAATCCATTTCTTAATGGGGTATAATGATCCAGTAAAGCCAGTGTGAAGCTGATGTTCAAGAGATCTCAAGACACTTCAGAATAGCAGACCCAGGACAAGGCTTGGCACCAGATGAACACCGAGATTCTGCAGCAGAGCTACTCCACTAAATGTTGTCTCTGCTGGCCTCTCCAGGATGCAAACATTTCACACGTCATTAATAAATAAATGTTCAAAAAAAGCCAGGCAGCCCATATCAGAATTATCACGGGCTCTGGAGGACTGCAATCAAGCAGCAGATGAAGGACAATGATCTCCTCTTGTCCCCAGACCTCCTGCAGTGCTGAAGGAACAAAACAACAAAAGTGCACCTGCAGAATTAGCTCCCCAAACGTGCATGTCCTTTGAAGGCTTCAGCTAACTGTACTTTACATAATTCCCATCTGGCATCCTCAAAAGCAAAAATAACAGAATTCTCAGTTGCCATTCATGGAAAATACTTTATCAGCCACTGTCTGCTACTTGTAAGGAATTTTGAAGTGCAAGGGGAACTCCACAACAAGAGTAGAGGCAGCTACTGATCAGCAGGTTGATTTCTTCATATGTGAAACTAGTTAAGACCATGAATCACTTTTCATAGTCTAAATTTGACTAGGAAATTATAATGGGTGATTCATACACAACTCTGTAAATGCATAAGAACTTAATATATATAATGTTATTATAAACTAAATATTTAAATAACAACACAGGGTAGAAGGAGGCAACTAGAGCAGTGGGAGTGATAAGAGCTGCCTGTATTTCAACAGAGGCAGGAACTCCAATGTCCTGAATATGGAGCACACAGGGTTTGTGACTGTGGGTCAAAAGCACAGCACTGAACAGCGACAGACAGAGAAGGTTTCTGCAGCCCAACACCTTCTCCAGTCTAACTTCTGATTGCTCCAAGTTCATCAAGTACATTCCACAGAGCTGAACTTGCAGAAAAAAACAATCAAAAATCAGAGTCAGGATTTCTGACAGCTGGAAAAAGCCACTGAAAAACTGCATTTGTGTTTGTGATACCCCCGAAAAATAAAAAGGCAGCAGTGTAAAAGCTCAGAGACACTGAACAACCTTAACTCTGAAACTGCCACAGGACTTTTGGATGAGGTTTTCCATGCTCACCTCCCCAGCAGGAATTTCAGCCATCCACCACCATTTTACCCATGGTCTCGACTCTGTACTCTGCAAAGCAGCAGCTCTTGTTCTCACCACCTTGTTTCTTTGCACATTATTTTCTGACCAAAAAACAGACTATTAGTTTTTTCAACAAGATGAAATAACAATTCTTCATTCCAAAAATAATAATCACAATGACTACTTATCATCAATGACTACTTAAGGCACCTTCCTTTGCTACAGCATTCAGACAATGCTGCCTCTGAGGATGTTTCAAACCTTTAGAAAAGATAAGAGCCTACATATATTTCACTTTCCTTTACTCTCATTTCTGATTTAGATGTCTGAAAAAAGAGTTTGCAATCCATGCTTGTAGGCACTGAACATTACAATGATGAAAAATTATTTACTTTGTGTGTTCACAAATCACTGAGTTCAATATTTGTAGGTGCTTTTACTTTACTCACAAGTCAGTTGCAGGCTTATTAATGACCACGGAAACCACACTGAATAAAAAGCCATGGATACGACATAAATATAAATGTTTCAAGGAAAAAGAAATTGGGAAAATGACAATGTACAACACTAAAAAGGAGTATTTTTTTAATCTACTTTAGAATAGGCCATATGTTTATACCCTCCAGTGAAATTTTAGCAACCATGACACCATGATGATACCTTAGTTAACTGCTGTTATATTTTTACAAATACACACTTTAAAAGAGAAATTATTTGTTTATTTGAAACTAAGAAAAATGTTTCCAACTCTACATCCAGCAATACCAGGTAGGTTCAAGCCTAGAGAGAAAAAGTCGACTTGAATGGAAGTTATTCAGAAAATGGTATTTTGGCTGATTGAGAAAATTGGTAGTTAAAAAGTAAGGACATTGCAAGGCACTGGTGATAACACACAAACATCCTGAGCCGAGATGCAGAACTGGGCACGTTCATGCATGAGAAGAGTTGTCCCAATGTGCACACAGGCCTTGATCCGGGCTCAAGGCAGGAAAACAAATGTATATGCAGCCAATGTTAGAGTAATAACAGTGGCCTTTCAAAGCTATGTTTTCATGCAATAGAGAAAAAAGAGGCAAAAGCAAGATAGTCTGGTTTATGTTTGGATAGGGAAATTGTCAGTTGAGAGAAGCAGAGAACAGAAAGCCCTGTAGAGAATTGTATAAACCGGGATCCCTACAAGCTTGGGATAGGCTGGGGGAGATGGGAAAACAGGTCTCCTGGCTCGGGAGTGATAACCTAAAACCAGAGCTGTTTCCATATTCTTCAAAAGAAGTACTTTTAATAAGAAAGAAATCCCAGCAATGCTATTACTTTCATCTCTACCTGCTGTCAGGGTGCTCTAACCAACACAAACATGGAACAAGAGTCACTCCAAGGCCATGCTCCAAAGGTTTACATTGCAAAGATCACCCTGAACAACTACAAAGACAAACAAAAGGAATGAAATTAACTCAGCAAATTCATAATAATAATAAAAAAGGTCCCTTTCTTGGGTTAGTGAAGCTACTCCACAGTCCTTGCTTACCCTGTGAGTTCTTTTTTAACCCTGCCTGGTCACTTGGTGAGAGGCAGAGCTGACAACAGAGGACACAGACTTGGGTTTCCTGGGGGAGAATAAAATGAGCACACACTTCAGCAGCACACATCCCCAGGTGTGCAACACCCAGCTGGAGCAAAACAAAATCTCAGATGTTTAAATGTCTGAGCAGCTGTGTGGCTTCATGAATCCTGGAGGTCCCTCAGGTAAGAAAGGTGCACCCAGAGGTCTGGTTGTTTGGCAACGCTGCAAGGCCGCAGCTTCAGGCAACTGATGGTACAGCAAGGGAACAGATTTGACCAACTGCCTTGTGAAATTCTAGAGAAACTCACAAGTATTGCAAAGATTTCAGCATAACCGCTGGAAAGGAAGACTTATAATCAGACAGACTCTGGTTCCACGGAGCTGAAAAAAGGTGACAAGGACATCCAAGGATCTGTGAGTGTAACTTCCAGGGTGAGAGGCACCACAGCTCTACAGCAGCACAGAAGCCCAGAGAACACCTTTCTGGTACTACAGAACAAGGATAGCAGAACACTGGAAGGAATTCAGTGCAGCTGGGAACTCTCCAGCTCTTTCTGAACTCTCTCAGAAATGCAGGGCTGCTTCTGAACACTGTAGATATGCACACCAGCAAAATCCTTATCTCCCTCAGCCCTGGTGCTCTGCTCTGTCTGGAAGGGACAACGCTCCCCCTTCAACAGCTTCTCTGGGGGCAGTGATTTCCCCCTTTGCTAAAATCCCTTCCCCAGGCAGGAAAGGCTCCCCAGCCAGTATAAGGTGTGCACAATCTGGTACCTAACACAGCTCAGCACACGCTGCTTGCTGCAACGGGGCTTGCTCCAAGCCAGAGGCACTCGGGGTAAATCTTCCAGAGGACAAACAAGTCAGCCAGAAAATAACTTACAGCAGCTTTGTGACTAAAATCACCCTTTACACGTGGAAAACAGTTGAACGGTAGAGAACTAAATTAGCTGTAATTTGAAATATTATGTGAATAATACCTCTAGGGTCTTTTATTTCAAGACGAAACATTTCAGAAAATTTTAGTGCGCACATTTTCTACAAACCTCAGTGCGGTGCATTAAAAAGGCACAGTGAAAGCTAAAAACTCAGTACACGCTGAACACCCACCTCAGTGTTTGAATTTGGGAGTATATGGCCACAGCCAGGCAGAGCAAAGGTATATTTCCAGCAAACAGCTCTGTTTTCTAAGAGTCGACGAGGTTTTTTTAATTATGCATTAATATTTTGCAGCAAAACCAACAGCTGCTTCTGATTACTCCCATGAGAAGCAGTTTCCTAAAATTAATGATACTTAAACCCAAAAGACATAACTGTGCCATTAATATAACTTGTGCCTAAAGTCATTAATATTTCAAGTGCGAGCACAGAATTCTAAGATAAGAACACAGAACCAAACTGGAAATTGATGTGTCACGCACTCTAAAAAACAATAATGTTAGATTTGTAGAGCAATGAAAATACAGAGGAAACACCATGAAAAACTGGATGTTTACCTACTCCCGTGTTTATAATTCCTGTGACTCATCACAGCCCCAGGCATGCAGGGAGAAGTCCTGTTCATTGTACCTGGCTGATCCCTCCCTCTGTTCAGCCATAAATGAGGTGATGCTGGCACCAGTGCATCTTGCTGCTGGCAGACCTAGAGATTTAGAGCAGCAGGTTTCTCTCAGGAATATTTTCCTAGCTATAGATACAACTATGTGAGAGAAAACTGTTTTGAAAGGTACTTGGAGATAAATATTTAAGAGATACGAAAAGAAGTTGTCCTTAGCAAAGGGGCTGGGTGGAGCATATGGTGAGAAAAAAGACAAGCACTGCTCTTGCCATCTGGGGGACAAATAGTTCAAATATTTTGAAATATAATTGAGAACTTTTAAAAAATTTAAAAGAAATAATTCACTTGGTATTTAAGTTTAGGTGAAGAATATTTCAAGTTTGAAAATAAGACATTGCACCAGTGAAAATGAATTAAACCCACACGTATTCATTAAGTATATACATCAATTTTCAAGTCATTGCTCAACTTTCACAGCTAAAATAATTTGAGAAGCTTGTTTATTACCCTAGGCAGTATAATTAACATATTGTCTTATTTAAACAGTGAAGAAATGAAAGAAAAAGTCACATTTCACTAATTATTTTTTGATTCAAATATTAAATAAATTCACCACATAAAAGTACAGCGTGATTGAGTGTGATTGAACGTATACAAGGGAAATGTGCAAATATAAACCAGTCATAAGCTCCAAGACAAACACACAATAAAAAAAAGGAATCTGATTAACTGCTTATTTTCTACAAATCTAGCTAAGTTTTTGTACATTAAGTTAGCCCCCAAACTTAGTTAAGATTATATATGTATTAACTTCTTTTTCTCATTTGAATAAAGCAGTAAGAAATATTGCTAGAACCTTTCTCTGGAAAAGCAAGTAAAAAGTAGAGATTCAAAACAAGTTTAAACCAAGAAAATAACCAAATACAAATTCAGTTTGCTGATGCAGTTGTGTATATTCTGAGCCCTTGTTAGTATGATAAGACAGTTAACATTTTTCACTGTTCCAAATTATTGAAAGACCGAGTCTAATTTTTTCTACTTCATGTCTCATTAAAGTTCATGTCTCATAAAATGTTCTCAGTCTTTTAGGAGCTTAATAAAATATTTACGTATCTTCTCGTTAGCAAGAAGACGAGTCAAAAAAGGTACCTGCCAGAATACTAATCTGGAGATATCCCAGCCCAAATACTTATTTTTCCTTGCAGAGAACAACAGCCTTCTGGGCTAACAAAAGCAAGGCAAAGAGGTCAGAGTCTATTCCAAAGCCATCACTCCTACCAAAAGTCATCCTTTTCCCTTGGAATATCAAGATCCAAAAGTATGTGACCGCTCAGATCAAAAGCAGATTAAGCTAAAGACAAAATGTACTCTTAATCAAAAATAAAAAAAAAATTAGGTATATGCTCAACCAAGACAATGATTTGACTTAGTGATTTTTACCCTAAATTTAGAGTGCATGTACATTCAAAAAGCTCTAGAATTTTGTTTAGGAACTATCCCAATCTTCAAAATGTAATGCAAAAGCAACATTAATTACACAAAACCAGAATCTGCTACAGTTTGCTTTTTGCTTTGCCATGAAACCTTTCAGAATGGAGTTCCCACTTCTTAAATATAACAGAGCTGCATCTGGAGAAAAAGTATTGCTCATTTAAAACCAAAGAGAAGAATTTTCTAGTGATTGCTTCTGCACTGATTCCAACTATTTCATGTATTGTAAGAACTGTTCGAGAGACAAAGTATCAGATGTTTTGTGGAAGGCTTGATTAGGATTTTTCCAGTGGCTTTTTGGTGGCCGACACCAGTGTCACTTTCAAAACACCTCACTCAGAGTTCTCAGTTTGCACTGGACTCTTGCCAATTACGGCTTCCCAGAGCCAGAAATGTGCTTCTGATCAAAGCTGAAAGGACAACCCAGCCCTGGAAGGAGGAGAGGGAGACGCTTCCATCAGAACAATAAACTGCAAGTTGACCAGGAAACCCTTCTGGGATTCTAAAGGAATATATTCAAATCCTTACTGTACCTGATTCATACACTGTATGAATGTATTGATCAGTCTGTGAATTCATACCCTTCAATCATCTGTACACGAAATCAGTATCACGCTCTGAGGCTAGATCTCTCTGGTGACAGTAATTTGTTGTGTTAATTTGAGGTTATAAAAAAAAATATTTTAAAACGTTTGCTTTAACTGATATGATAAAAATAGGTAGGTTTTATGTGAATGAGAATATTATTTATAGTCATGTTTAATTCAGCAGCTTAATGAAAATATTAGGGAAAAATAGTCTAAAGCAAAAAGGGAATTAATTTAATTGTAATAACACTTCTCTTTTATACAAAAGATTAGTCACAAAGGCGGTCAAAGTCAGAGGGATGGGAATGCAAATGGATAACTTAGAGTTGAACAGCGGATTTTGTTCTTTTGCAGAGCACTCCTGTTTACATTTCTAATCCAAGAGAAAGAAATAAATGATTTACAGATTGCCAAAAGCCCTGGAAAGTAATCTATGTTGGCGACGGAGCCAAAATGATGAGCACAGCCAAGTTCCACAAGTAGCTAAAGCCCATACCGAGACCTGACACAGAAGGATGGATGCCCTGCAGGACCACGGCTGAGGAGGGAAACAAAGATGGAAATGAGGCCAAAGAACGCCTCGCACTCCGCAGATGTCCTGAAACAATTAACGAGTCACCACAGGGTAGTTAAGGAATGATCAGCACTAATCCCAACCCTTTCCCCAGCAGCCAAAGCCTGGCTCAAGCAGAGTGTGATTCATGTATCGCCAACTCCATTAGCTCGGGCTCATTTCAGTCCACCCTGTCGGAGCAACAATCTTTCCACTAATCCCATCAAGGGGATTTTTTTAATTTTTTTTTTTTTTTTAATTCCATCTCTCACCGACTCAGACAGCAGAATCAAATACTGAATAATACATTCAATGAGTTGCTTAATTAGCTGGGTGAAGGTGAAACAGAAACAGCTGAGTCAAATAATGAGATGTCAAGCACAGCAACTCAGACCAGGGAGGGATTTGGAAGAATTCTTCCTGATAGAAAGGGAAACACTGTACTTTTCCAACACAGAATACTACGGGATGCAATCTTTCCATTCAAGTCCCTCCAAAAACACCAGTTGGGGGGAAAATACCAAAGTGAACTGACAAAAACAAGGGGAGCAGATATCACTCACATTACAGCAAGCATGTTTAAATAAATCATAGGCAAATAACAAGTTACAACTGGTTTGAAACAAAGCACAAAAAAAAAAAAAAAAACCAAAAAAAAACCAACCAAACAAGCCAGAACACCAAAAACAAAAACCCACACACAAAAAATCCACAATCTTTTTTTTTTTTTCTAGAAAAATTAAGTAGAGAATACAAAACTGTTGTAATGTAGGATGATGATCAAGCAAGTAGGTTTATCCTCATTTAAGAAGAGGTTTTATTCTCCCATATATCATAGAGCTAAACAAAAATTTCACTGATCTATTAATTAAATCTATGTCTTTCTCCCCATTGCAATCCAGAGTCAGAGCAGGTCTGTTTTTCTGCCCTTAGCATTAGCTGAGGACTCTTGTAATCAGACAAAATTGCAGTCAAAACTAGCTAATGAATCCTTGCTTTATTTCTGTGTTTGGACAAGCAGCTGGATTTATCCCTGCTCTGCAGTCTCTAAGGGATGATTTTGCCAGTATAAAGGAGCATAACATTACATTTTGGCCCATGCAAGTTTCCAGGGGACTCTGCCAGAGACCCTGGGTACTGGCAGAAATTCAAAGCACTTATTTCCAACGGAGCTGAACAGAGAGACTGTACTTATTTCGAAAAATAATAAGGTTTAAAAACTGTCATTGTTACAAAATCCCGAGTTGCAACTCAAAACAAACATGTGGTCCTTAAAGCCCAACTGGAAGCCCGCAAGATAAACAGAGAAGGAGGTTTGTCCCCTAACTCCTCCTCACAAAAAAAAACAAGCCATGTAGTAATTGTTATATTTTTAATTTTCACCAAATCCATTGGATCCAGCCAATTTTGGCATATCCCTGCACTATGCTGTATAAATAAGTGCCTGTCTATCAGTCATCCTTGCCAAAAGTAACGTCACAGTAAAAGAAAGCAAGAGTGAGAAAAAAAAAAGAAATAGAAAGGTGTAAACAGAAGTGAAGGCGGGTCATGGGATATGGGATTCATCAAATCAGGCAAGGCAGAAGCCAGGAAAGAGTTATTTAAAAAACCCAGGAGAAGTGGTGTGTCTATCTCTTACTAATCTGAACACCCAAACTGGTGTTCCACAACTGACAAGCTCTACAACAACTTTACTCAGCCAGAGTAAGTGATAACCCACCGGTAGCAGGTCAGCCCCCATCACTGAAGTGAACACCTGGGAGAATACGACTTTTCTGCAATGACAGCTTCACAAATCCAGCCTTTCTGGAGTTTGTTCAGTCTGATTCTCCCACGCTGCACCCACACACAGGTCTCAGTTTCAAAAATATACTAAATTTGCCTTTTTTTTTTTCCCCTCCCATTAAGTGCATCAGAAATACTAAAATATCTTTATCCTGAAAAGCTTAATCCATCTATTCCATTGCAAAACATTCCATCAACTCTCCCTGTTGCCAGACTAACAGAACAGGCTATGGGACCTTGTGGCATGAGAGTCTTGCTCTAGTGGCAAGTACTTCCAGAAAGAGAAACAACTTCCTGTGCACAATCTATGTGTTATTTGCATCGCAGCCACAGGATGGTTCATCACGTACAAATAGCAAATATAAATGTAAACCTAATTCTTTTGCCTTCCAAAATACAGGAATAGAAGAACACTTTTCAGAGTTTAGTACAATTTGGATTTAATCTTTTTCTTTCTCATTTATGGGTTATTTCTGCTATCATTTTTTAAAATAAGATTTAAGACTTACTTCCAAATATTAAATCACTAAAAATCTCAGAAAGAGCCATCTTTAAACATTGGAACTTGGAACATTTTGTACTTCAGAGCTGAATTTCTTTTTCTCTCACATTCATAGTGGCTATCTATAAATGTCTAAAAACCAAAACTGTTGCCTTAATAGATCTGCCTTTAATGAGCTACACAAGTGATCCCGGCTGCAGTACTGCACGTAATGCAGCACTGCTTTGGACAGTCTCAGCAGCCTCATCCTTAGGATTTCCAGATGCCAAGACAAATGCCATGCACCTTGAAATTTCAAACATATGGCACAAAACTTTAGGAAAAAAAAAAAATGGAGAGTTGCAAAAGAAACATAAAAATTTTATTTACTGCAAAAAGCAGTAACATTGACAGGCACCATATTAGAAGCTGAGCACTACAATTCAGGTTGTGTCATCTCCCTAAATGACCGCATAATTTTATTAGTAAAAGACCATTTTATATGAAGGACTGCATAATGGTGAATTTTGGGGGTTGGCTTTTGTCTCCTCCTCAAAAACAAGAACATTCCCGGCTGCCGTGTTCAGCTGGCTGGAAGAGCCCTGTGCAATGGAACATCTCCTTGCTCCTGCCAGCACCGTAAGAACGTGAAGCTGTGTTTCTTAATTCGTGGTGTCATGCTCTGCAAGAACATTCCCACACGTGCAGAGTCAAAAAATGCTGTAGAGAATACAGGGCAAGTATTCCATACGGCAGCCTTTAGGTTTAAAGTAAATGACTTTTGATTAGACTCATAAATTACTGAACATGTGGCTCCAGCAGTCGTCGGCAGTTATCAGATAACACAAACTTTACATGGAATCAGAACTAATTCCTGCACAGTGCTACTGCTGTAAAGGCTGCAACAACAATGGCAGACATATCATCAAATGGGCAAACCTAGAAATATAATTAAATTAACTGATAATCATCTCTCTTCTTCTATCCAGACTCTAATTTAATGCACTTGCAAATGTAATGAGGTTCACTGAATTGAAAAATACTGTGGAAATAACAGAAACAAGATTAAATTAATTGCACGACATACTGATAAGAAAGCTTGCTTCAAATTATGTGAAGCACATTTCTAAAAGCCATTAAAAGGCCAGTCACATATCATGCATCCTGATGACAAATAATTTATTTAAATTATTTTTTTACTAACTGGAATATCCATTGTGTCTCCTATAACCATATGTTAATTGGTTGGTGCTCCCTCATCTTCAGGTAAATAAACATGTGAAAAACACTTGGGCAGTGAAAAATTAAAGTTTGGCCAACAACCAAAATTACTTCTGCTCCAATCATTTTCATGTGATTCACACTACAGAAGTTGAGATGAAGACATGCTAAATGCATTTCCACCTTGCAGCAGCTTGGGTGAAAAATTAGGTTTTCTTCCCTAAGAAACCACAATTTAAATTTCCACAAACAGGAATGAAGCGTTCGTTCTGAAGACAAAATAACCAACTCTCACTTGTGCCTAGAAGTGCTCTGGACAATGCAGCATCTCTGAAGCACCATCAAACATATAGAGCAACCATCCATTTCCATTGAATTTTTTCTTATAAAGAACCCTGAACAGGAATTCCACCATCTCTGTAGGTACCCTGTGCAAATATTCGACTGCATTTGATGCTTTAATTTAAGAAACAAGAAAATCCTCACATAAAAAACACAATTGACATTTTAGGTAGTTTATTTGAAAGGAAACATCGTCTGGTATGTGCCAGTAGACCAAAACTTCAAACACTAGTGGGAGCTACAAGGCATCCAATGCCAAGGATTTCAGTAGAATCCTGTCAAGTAATTCCAAATTTCTATTTCCTTACACCAAGATTAACAACAAAGGGTTTGCATTAGCATCCAGTGACAGGCCACTTAAGCCCACATTCCCCTGACACTCCTGACACATTCCAGAGGGCGAACAGAGGGCTGGAAGCAGAGCTTCTTGTTTTAACAGTGAAAAGCAGACAATGGCAAGTCCCAAGTCAGATTTATGAGCAGCAGTATGCTGCAGTGACAAGAGGAATACAAAATCACAGCTGGCTAAGACACTCCTGAGCTGGAGAGCAAAGAAGAAGGGAGAGAAATGTCAAGAAATTGTGTATTAAATCACAGGCCATCGTCCTTTAATACCAGGGCACTCGGGTCCTAACCCAATGAAAGGTCGAGCAGACACTTTGAAGAAGGTGAGAATTCCACTAACATCAGCTCGGTTGATGAAATGGAATGGAAAGGCTCAAAAGGCAGAAAATTCTGATGACACAAAACTTCCTTCATGTTCTTGTTCTTTCAAAGGCCTTTGTAGAAAATTACCCAGAAGATGCTGAATCGTTTTTCCTACAGACTGGGTTCATCTGAACGGGCTTTCAGTGTCTGGAAGGCAGCTCTGCCAGGCTGGGCATCCTCTGCTGCTCACTGAGACAGGGCTTTCCTGAGCAGGACCCTTCTCTGAGGGTACTGTATAGACCTTGAAATAGCCAGAGAAGACCACGTGCCTAATACACTTTAACTTAAATCTCATCCTGTTTGTACTGTAATTATCCCTTCCTAATTTGGCACCTTTAAAGATACTTTACTGAGTATTTATATCGAGTTCTATTATATTTTTCTAGCTTTTGTGTTTTTATAAACAATCAGTTAAGTTATGAGCTTTAATAAAGATCACTCTCAGGACTTTCTGTGGTAAAATTGGTCATTATTCACTAAATATTCAATTCTTAAGGAAGAGAAACTGTGAAATTAGAGGTGTATACCCAGGGAGAATTCCAGGAGGGTTTGTGTAGTTATAAATAATGCTTCAAAAGGGAAACTCACTGTTTATACTGCATGTTTGTCTTGTTACGTATAAAAAACAAGCATTATTCCAGGAATAGATGGTTTGTCAAGGTGGCCATACATGATTTTATTTTCTATTTCCAACATGCCTTCAGTATAACTTTAGTTCCAAAAAGATCTGGTCCTAAGATCCATTAAACACTGGCAATCGAGTAGAAATTGGTGTTAATTAGTCTGGGCCTCCTCCCAAATCTCCACCAATTAAACAAGTGTTTAGTGCTATTAAGCTTACAAGTTATACATCTTTATCTGCGTAACAGTGTTACGAAATGGAAGAGGAGGAAAGCAGGAAAGTATGGAAAAAGTAAAAAAAAAGAAAAAAAATAGCTGAAATGTTAAAAAAGAAAAGGAAAATCAGCTGCTTCCTTTTCTTCCCCTCTAAGCTTACCAGCACAAATAGGCATTTTAAAACTCATAACTCTGTGTGAGATTAATATTACGGATTTAGGGTTCAAAATAAATTTTACATGCCACATAACAGGGCAGACAAAACTGAATTCTCAAAGAGTGATTTCCCTACACAGTCTCATGTATTGGTCATAGCATTTGCAACATAAGGTAGTAAAGGTGGGAGGAGGACAGGGGTGGGAGGGCTTTCTAATCTACTTCAAGATAAAAATAAAACTTGGAAACTTGTATGAGAAATAGAATTCTAATGCAGAGCACTGAAATGAACCCATAAACACAGAACAGTTTTCCATTCAGCAAGTCAGTTGTTTGAACAGAGCTTTGTGCTTTGAAGTGCTGGCTCAGACCAGTGTCCCATCCAGTTCAGTGTCTCATCTCTCCCTGTGCTCTTTCCAGGTGCTTCAAAGACTGACAGAAACAAATGGCCTCTGTTCCCCACACCTCTCTCGTATCTAAAAATCAGTGATGACTAACCTACTGCTGAGATAAAGTGCTTATTTATAGCTACTTAAATATCTATACAAATGTTCACAGGAAAAATCAATGATAATATATTTCTGAGCAGAAGCAAAGTGTCTTTTTTTAAAAATTCACAACTTTACAAATACATCCAAACCCAGTGATTCCACAGCCTCTCCAGACCCTTGCTCTGGGCTTTGTGTAACTTCTTTGTCAACAATGTTTTCTTAATGTCTGGAAAGAATTCCCTGAGTTGCAGCCTGTGTCCATTATCCTTTTACTGCACTTCCACGGAGTCTGGCTCCATCCATTTACATCTGTAAATGTACACTCTTTTGTGTACATTTAGCTGGTTAATAAAGTACCAGCGTGGTCCTCCAAACAGACTCGCTTCTCCCTGCACCTTTTCATGTGCCTTAGACAGGAGCAAGCACACAGAGAGATCCAGCCCAAGCCCCCAGCCAACTCCCTGCCGAGTTCAAGCACTGTGCAAGGAGAATATAAAACCAGCTCGTGCTCCTTTTCCACGCTGGGACAGCCACTGGAATTTCAGTATTTTTTCCTTTTGCAGGTAAGGTAATCAGTGAGGGATAGGAAGTCTTGATAAAGATGACAGATGCATTTCATGAGCAGGAGCAGTGGCAAAGACAGCAGGGGTAGAAGGTGACAAATTGCGTTATGGGAACAGCGGCTCTCACAAGCCTTGATTAGCCTGCACTGGCTTCTCTGCCAGATACATCACGGCCAGAACTGGTCAGAGGGTAAATTTGTACGAGAACAGGAAATAATTGCCTAACAATAACAACATAATGGTCACCTCAGTTTTTAAAGATGATGAAACATCCCTATCCAGCTGGAGAGAAGATAATTTTTGGCTAACGTTCAGGAAGCAAATGTTGGTTATGCTGGACCAGCAGAGAGAGGATGAGCAGCCAATCTAATCACTGGCAGCTCTTTTCCTCACACATCTAATAAAGGGACATTTTGCACATGGCATATTTTTGATAAACTGGAGGTGAAAATGCAAGACAGGAATTTGCTCAAGGAGCAGGGAAAAGGGTGTTTTGCATAATCACTTTTCATAGGTGTGGGAAAACAAATGGAGGAAAGGTGAGGGGGATTTTAAGCAGATTCAAGTGACTTGCAGCTGGGGTGTAGAAGAACACATATATCATACTAATTGTTGCTTAGTCTTGAGTACTTGACAAGTAGAACATCTGTGTTTAGATAACACAGGCCTGGATAGACCATTCCAACACGCCTGGGATTCCTGCCCTGCTGTGGGAAAGATCAAAGCACAGGGTAAACTACACCTGTGTGTGTCCCTGGGACACAGGTGACAACAGCAGGTTCAGTGATCCTCCAGCAAGGACCTGCTCTGTGGGACCTGCCTTCCCCCCCGGCTGTGTCTGGCCTGGTGCTGCCTTGGGAATCGCCCAGGCTGCAACGGAATGAGAACAAATTCAGTCTTTGCAATTCACCCGCGGGCTTGTGGCTGTTCCTGAGCCCTGCCTGTGTCAGCTCACACACTAAGGGATAAAATACCCCCTCCTGCCAAAGCTCTTGTTTCTCTGCAGGGGCACAGGAGGATCCACCTCCTGCATGGACAGGTCCATAGCTGGACAAGCAAAGGAGCTGAAGAGGCATTTAAATGACCAATACAATAATGCAACCAAGATTCCACACTCACTCGAGTCAACGGGAAGAATTCTTTTGGGAACTGAAAGGACAAACTCAAGAAGCCCTTCTGAAGAAACTAAAACTCGAGAGGGACCTCCTGTGAGACAATGTTCATCCCACTCCAGGTTCTGTTCCAATTGAGGAGCACACTCAGCACTGCCCACAGGAGCGGGCCAGAGCAGCACTGCTGGAACCTGCCCTGGGATCTCTGCTCTCCTACAAGTCAGAGAATCATTTCACTTTCAAGTCAGGGAGTCTAATGCACAGTTCAGTCGATAAGCAGAAAGACAAGGACAGCCAGAAAGGTCACTGCAATAATTAAAACTTACACCTCATGAATTACAGAGCGACTTTCCTTCTCTGTTTCTTGATATGCACTTGTTGGTGTGACTGGTGGTGAAACTATGGAAAGAACCCCAGCCCACCACCCCATGCAGATTCAGAGGTCAGTGTAGCTACCCACTGACAGTAGAGCTGCCCTGAGTGAGCCTGAGCCCTTCCCAGGGGTGTCAGTGCTCCAGGAGCTGCTCCAGTGTGGCTCTGCACAAGCCACAGGTCCTGGAAGGCACAGCTCCAGGCTGGAGTCCAGCAGGGGCCGTTCAGAGCCCCCAGGGAGCTGCAGGGACTCTGCCCCAGCAGTGCAGCCCCTCCTGCTCTCCCAGGGCTGGGGCTCGTGCTGTTTCCTCACAGCTGTGCAGCATTTCATCCTTTCTGGAACACGAGGTGCCCCCAAGGTGTCCCCAGCCCGGCTGAGGCTCAGCAGTGCCCAGGGTCCCCCCAGTGCCAGACCCCGGCAGGGACACCAGAGCAGCTGACAAAACCTCCAGCTGCACCCATGAAATGTGATGGGAATAACAGCAGCCCAAACTGCCTTTAAAATGCAGCCAACACGCGCCCAAAAAACAAACATAGACCCAAGAAAGACCTGTCAAAGCATCATAAAAGGTTATTTTCTTGCCTGACCTACCCAGTACAGGTACCTATCACGTGCCAGGCCTCCAAGATGCAGCCCCTTCTCAGCTTTCACAAAAAACACCACCTCAATACACGTGTTTTTTTCCTTGGTACTACAATTCTTTTCACAAACCTGACAGCCAAGCACATCATACACAGGAAAAAGACATCTCAGGAGAGGTGTGGGAAAGCTGGCGTGGAAACCTTGTGAATACAGCCTACAATAAAGCTAATGCACACAAACCATGCACCATTAGGAGGGGTAACAAGGAATTGCAGCTGCAGGATTATTTGTGCTTAGTATTTATCACAGGATGATATCAAGCTCATAAAAGACTGGGCTTACGAGAACAACACTGTAAATAATTTTTTTTCCATCATTTCTTCAACACTCAATGACAAAAAATTAGCTTATGTAAATATCAACATGTATCCTAAATAAAAGAGCGGTTTGAAAATCTCAGTTTTTAGAGAATTGTTTTAAAAATGTCTTTTCCCCCTCGGATCTGTCAGGTTACCATGGGATTTACCAGAACTCTTAATTTATGGAGATGTTTTCATTCTGTGTGTGAAAGCATGCATGTAAATACATTCTTGTCACATTAAATTCTAAGTTCAGAAGTGAATTGAGGAGAATACTTAAGTACAATCAGTGTATTTCTCAAC
The DNA here is from genome assembly GCA_013397775.1 of Eulacestoma nigropectus. Classification (NCBI taxonomy): domain Eukaryota; kingdom Metazoa; phylum Chordata; class Aves; order Passeriformes; genus Eulacestoma; species Eulacestoma nigropectus. The sequence goes on from VZTE01001857.1 coordinate 4,101,499, forward strand.
TGATTTTCCAAATCATATTATGCTTTTTGCAAAGGATAGAGAACGCTCCTTTAAGCATTGAGGGCCACAAATTCCGCTGTTCTTTCAAAACCCCAGTTTTGACACTGAAAAACTTCAGCTATGAAGTAGTTTTGGTTTGTTTGTTTTATTCAATCACCAAAGGAAGAAACAGTTTGTTCCTTTGTACTGAAAACACGTTTGGGCCGTCAACCTCAAACCTATTAGTTCCAAGCAGTGAGGGAAAGTTCAGGGAACAGGTTCTTTATCTCAGCTGTGGTTAAATTGGCTCAGTAATTTAATAACATTCCAGCCTCAGAATGAGCAAATTAGGAAGGCTTCTCTTTTTATTTCCCTTTTTTCCTTTTTTTTCTGCTCTGCCAATTATAAATACTTTTATTTATCGTGAAGGCTGAAGTTTATTTGCACTGATGCATCTTGGGTTAATAAGGAGAACACAGAACCTCAATTTCAACAAAGCATCTTCCCAGAAGGAGCTTTTCTTCAACCAGCACTGCTGTACCATAGAAATCATTCTAGAACCCCATGAACTCTTTTTTAAAAATGCTTTGGATATATAACAGCATGTTCCACTACAGAAAATGCAGCTGGGAAAGTGGCATCACAAGTACCAAAGAGAAGGAAAAACCTTTCTGTCAGCAGTGGAAAATGGCACAGCTCTCTGCCATGAAATACCCAAGGATCCTTTAGGAATTACTCAGCAAGTCTGAATGGTCAAGAAACTATTCGAGTATAGATTAGAGACTATATAGAGTATGAAACACTCAGCATGGCCTCTGCTGACCAAGGCAATATTGTTTATTGTCTTCTAGGCATGTTATCAGCTAATCTCAAAATAGGAGCAACACCCTCCACCTCCTCTTGTCTTGCAAGAATGGCAAAGACTACCTGAATTAATCTCTTTCACTCTGTATAATATTCCTGTGGACTGTTTTGGAAAAGAAGTGCTGAAAGACAGATGAACAAATGCACTGTAATCACGCCTGGACAATGGGCAAACTGAGCTCAAATATCCATGTGATTCTCGTGGGTATCCCATACATTTAAGACCACAGTGCAACTGCAAGCCTACGTCACACACACAATTATAAAGTTAAGTTCTCTCCTTGATTAACTTAAAGAGGCCCCTAATCTGTGTCTGGTTCTGCATGTGCAACTTCAATTTAAGTCAAATCTGCCAGTTTACTATTTTCTCTGTACTCTTTCATCATATAAATGATATCTTAGAAAACCAAAAAAAAAAACAAACAAACAAAAAAGAAACCAAACACAAAGCAACACACGACTGATTTAGGATTTCAAACTCCCATCTTTTAAAAGAACAACATTTACATTTTGACAAGCAATAAAAGCACCAGCAATCAGAGGCTTACTAGGACACATGAAGCATGTAAATGATAGTCAATCATGGCTCAGAAGTTTTCAAGTATTTATTCAGCATTTATAAGCGGGCAATTATTGTCACTTCCCTGTATCCAAAATAGCTCTTTTCTAAAATGCCTTTTTCTTATTACTTCACTGTGAGGTCTTCTGTGTATGCAGCACCTCAGTTGTGACCCTGAGTTATTATTAATCAAACAAATCATCTCTCTCCATGAACAAACAGTAAATTTGCTCTGATGGAGATGGCTGTTTCATTACTTTGGCTTTCCCGTGTATGTGTCATCACCCACGTCCTTGCACTGAGTTACCCATTGCCACAATGGTGAATTTAAACCTTGTAATTGTGCTAGACTGTAGGAGAAGCTCTGCTTCAGATATTCTGATTTGTCCTATTAGTCCCACTGGTACTGATTTTCCAAGAAGTGGTGACATATTGGTAAGCAATATTAAATGTCCTTCACATCAAATTACACTGCGCAGTCATTGCTGATCTCTTGCCACCTGTCACACCTATCAACCATCAGATGATAGAAGTTCCCTGATCTATCAAATCCACCATCTCTCAAATTAAGACAATGAAGGGCTTTGAGAGCATTCTATCTACATCTCTCAGAAAATATTAATGTGTTGCACTGAGGGCCAAGCAAAATAAGTCTTTGAGAGGCAAATGAGAAATTCTAAACCCCTCACACGGCACCACAGAAAAAAAGAATCATTGAAAATAAAGGCTCCATTTCCAGGAAAAAGAAACTCCTTATCAAGATGGGATTACTTTTAAAACTTGTAAGACTGGTGCCTTCCACACACTTGCTGGTACAGCCTTAAAAGCCATGTGATACATCACAACAAGCAGCCTAGAGCTGGAGTTAAATTGGGTTTTGTCTTACACATGTTGGGCTTGATTTTCTAGTGCCAGAATGTGCACAGAGAGGCCACATGTGTGAAGATGTTAAAGTGAAACCCTTGCGTGTTTTTAAAACTGATATTCACAACCTGAACTTCTCTAATGCTACTGCTTTGATTTGAAAACTGAAATAAATGCAACTATGCATCTTTAAAAGCTTTGAGGATCAATAAATTATCAAATAAAAAAAGAGATGGAAACAAGGAATGGAAGAGTTTACCTTGTGCTCATCAAATTATCCTTAAACAAGCACAGGTGGATAGAAGACGTCTTGTAAATATCCCACATAATTAGGTGAGACTTTTGCTATGATAAGATTCTCTATTAGAAATATAATTCTACTGTATTTCACTTTCACTGGAAACAGCCCCAGCTCACACACAGGCAGCAAACTCTTCTCTACAGAGTGATGGTAGATTTACATTCAAAATATATTGCAAAACACACTTGAGACATGGGAATCTTCTGAAGCACCTGTTAAGGCCAGGAATTCCAATCTGCTCTCTGTGGCTGAAGAAACAATTTAGTCTCTCTGCACCTCTGGAATAACATTTGCTAAGAAATTAATATTTTCTATGAAATGACTCAAAAAGAAAATAATACACACTAACAAAACAGATATTGATTTTTTTACCTCTAATCTCAACAGGACCATTTTCAAACCCTCATTTAACCACAGCTAGACCAGTCTCCATAGCAGACACTCCTGGAGTCACTAGCAAAAAACATGTTTTTGCAAAACTCAACCTTTTTTTCTGAATTAACTTCCCCTTCCCCCCCACCCAAATTTATGAATATCCTGGTTGTTTGTAATTTACTGCTTTAATATTCATCACATTACTTTAAGTCCCGAGAAACAGAATTTAAACCTTATAACCTGGTACAACACATACAATTCTCCTGGGATTAAAGAATAAAATGCGTAGGTAGTGCTTTCATTGCTGTTGCAGTAAAAGCCTGTATAAAATGGAATAAGCCAACTCAAGAGAAAGCATCAGCTAACCACCACAAACCTTCTAGCCATTTCTCAGACGAGTAAAAGAATAGTTCTAACTCTGGTTTACAAATACTTCAGCCTCAAGGATTCTTTAAAAAACAAAACAAAAGAATCTTGTACATGAATAGGAACAAACCAACACACTGCAAAATAATGTGATGTCTGTGAAACAAAAGATGGGGATTGGGCACAGGTTGGATCTTGGAGGTATTTTCAACCTTAGTGATTCTATGAATATAGAAAGCATGTAAAAAAGCATGGGCTATTGATTAGCGCGTCCAAATCTTGTGATTCAAATGTATTGAGAGTCAAACCTGTGCCATCCTCTAACAGAAAAGAATGACGGGGGAAAAAAAAGCGTCGAAAATCATTATGCATTTTTTAAAATTCATAATTGTACCCCAGTCTGATGTTGTGAAAGCTGGCATGAAAAGTGAAATGCAAAGTGTTGATAACAAAGCTGTGAGATGAGGCTATTTTGGTAACGTTTGGGGGGTTTTTTTTGGCTAATATTTTTTGTTGAAACTGTTAAATAATTGAAGAACAGCTATTTAATACAAATGACAAAAAAAGCTTTAGCAATTAGTGTGTTTATGTTGTGCTTGCAAGGAACAACATTTTACAGTAATTGCCTTGTAAGAAGGTTATTTTCCATGCTGCAATTCCAGCTGCATCATAGATTTAATAGATATGCCTGTAATTGTTAAAAACATAACTTTTCCCAATGCTGAATGCACCGGTCAAACACAGCTGCAAGAGCAGGCAGTGACACAGATGAAATGTGTGAGTTAAAAGGTGAAACCTGCTGTACATCCTCCCTCCTCTGAGCTGCTGCTGGGGGCTATAACAGCCTGCCTTGCTCCCAGGGGGGTTTTTACCACGTTCCTGGCTCGCAAAGGTTTTATGGTTTTGTAAAAGATTTCATGTCCTAATTTAATTGCCACAGTTCCAGGACTTCTGTGACTCCTTGGAAGCCCCGAGAGGCAGCCCACTCAAATTTCAAGCCTCCAACCATAACCATTGTTAAGCTCTGTCCCACCAGAGAGAGGATTTGATTACAATTCACTTTTGCTACCACAGCAAACCTGACACTGGTTCAGCATCTGAGATGCTCAACTGCGTAAGGGACGATGCTGTTGACTGGCAACAACGACTCCGTCAACTTCCCCAGAACAGGGCACCAGCTATTTAGGACAAGCCCAGGTCTGAGAAAACATTTAACTCACACTGTTCTCCAGTGTTTACCCAGTACTACCCACCGGCTGCTTATAACGCTGTCAGACCCAGGAAAAATAGCAATTAACACAGTATTTGTTGCCATCAGTGCGCTTTTTGTTCCATGTGATTTCTTGGTTTAACATCCTCACTTTAGCCAGAATAATTTATGTGATGCTTCACTCAGTTTCAAAGCTTTCTTTGTCTGCTTCACATCAGGTAGCAACAGGGGCAGAGTCCATCTAGAGTTTACAGTTTGGGGATTTCAATTAATTCTGTCCATCTGCTTTTCCACACAATGATTTTAATGGTTTTGCAGGAGCTCACCCTGAGGAATCACACAGAATATCTGGTCCCTCCAAATCTTTACAAACCTGAAACAGTGGACTCAAAGATATAATTGTCCACGTTACATGGATACAAACGTTGCTAAGGAATCTGGACAGACACTTCACCTGTTTCTAGAACGTCACTCCAACTATTCTCTGCTTGGAATGCTAACCCACCTCTGAAATGGGTGGGATTTGATCTTTCCCAAAACAAGCCACATGCACAAGTCCCAGGGGAGGCAAGGAGAGAGGGGAGAGGGAGGAGAAGAAAAGAGAAGCCACAATAGCCATAAAATAAATACAGAAATCTGATCGTTTGCAGTAAACATACACCAGACAAACTGTCCACAACAGTGGAACAAAGAAGCAGGCTCTGGAGTTTATAGTAATTGGCACAGCAATTAATAAGACATATAGCACATGGTAAAATCTGTTCTGCCATCTGTGTCAGCTGTCCCCAAGTGGACGCTGTGCATGTTTGCCATGTTCATCAGCATTAAGATTGCTACTCCAAGCCAAGTCTGATTTTATTGGCTCCTGTTAGTTCCAATGCTAAAAATCTATCAGCATTTCTATTCAAAACTTCTCATAATAATACCAAAAACTCCAAACAGAAAACACAGAACCACATAGTACTGGAAATTTTGCCTAACTTTAGTGCCTTCAGGGCAATTAACATCCTATGTTGTGCTTATAAATTAGTTTTCATAATTGTTTACAAATTAACACATTTATCAGAAATGCTGCATATGACAGGTTATACTGTAAGAGCAGCAGAAGTAGAGTTACTTTTCTGAAGCATATTTAAGATCTGATCCAGAAAAAAGTACAATACACTTCAATTTAAGGTGACCATCGATCATGAGCAAAGGAAAAGAATACTCTTTCTCTTTTAAACTCCTGGATAATTGCAGGGAGCTTTGTAAAGTCTTCTCCTCTTTACATCCTCAAATCCCCTGTACTGACAATGCCTCCAGCAAAAGGGAAGGTTGATATCCAGTGCAATCTGTCACACAGTTTTATAAACAGTATCTCAATTATTTCCGATCACCAAGATCAGTTTGTTGGGCTTGAAATGGCATCTGCCCTCCCTTTGCTTGATGGTGAGCCATGGACAAATGGCTGGTGAGCACCTTCAAGCAAGTCAAGAGCTGGTTCGAGGGCTGCAGGTGGAAATGCTGTCCCGTAGGTTGGCACAGCGATGTTTGTACCTGGAGTCCTCCTGTCACCACCAGGAACTGCTCCTCCTCCTCCTCCTTTGCTTACACATCCACATGTGCACGTGATCTTTTGTAAATCCACACCTTTCTTTCCCATGAGAGCTGGGTTATCAGTAATAACAGTTATCTAGAGACAGATGAGGATTTTCACAGTAGCCTCTACCTCAGGAGTCATGAGGCGACTGCTTTCTGCATTTATTCGTGTGGCAACAAGAGCTTCACATGAAACTCCCTCACATTGCGAGCAAAACAAATCCCAGAGAAAGCATAAGGAAGATGATTTGGTTTCAAGAGAGAAAAAGCTACTTGGGAGCTCCTGTAGGACTTCCCACTTCATGAGTCACACAGCAGTCACAGGGACTTGTCACAGAATTTACTTCTGCAAGCACCAAAGGATGACTGTCTTTAAATCAGACATGTTAAATGCACTGCATCTTCTCTTCAAAAGCAGCTATATTCTGTAACACCTACACATCCAGAATAAATTAGCTTTTTTATTCAGTGGTGTCAACAATGGTAAGGCCCAGAGAATAAGGGAGAAAGAGTAATGCTAGCCTATGCCAAAATACTTATTAATTACACCTTCTTTCAGATGCCTCCCTTGTCGAAACCCTGTTTGGTGCCACATGAAATAAGGAATAACACGTAGTCTCTAACTTATGAGCAATAATTTGGAAATTGCCCTCAATTTTTACTTCCTGTTCATTGCAGCAGTGTTCAACAATGCTATATAAAGGAGAAAGATATATTACCCGTTAAACTTTTCTCTGCACATAGCTCCCTGCTGAACACCAGAGAAGAATCTAATCTAAGGTCAAAGAGGTGGCTCTGCTATGAGGTATTTATCTGCTGCCCACCCCCCTGGGATGTCAATAGAAGTAGCTGATAGTGTCAGCTGTGACACTTTTTCTGCAGCGGGCATCCGCCCATTACCAGGTGGAGAGAAAACCTCAGCTTGTTTCATACGTGAAACTGGAGAGCTGTCATCTGCTAACAGATTTTTATTACTACCAGGAGTGTATTTGAATTCAAAGTAATGACCTGGAAGTACAAAATTCCATATTCTGTAATCCCACAAGCCGTGCAATTCTCCCTCTTCAGTTACTGCTGAATATCTCTATAGCTTCCTCTGCTGCTCCTGATTTAATATAATGCTATCAACAAACCTCCTTAGCAAACAGGGTCATGGCAAGATTTACAGTGCTTTTTCCCAGGCCTGCAGGTGAATTTATTTTACCCAATATATCCATTTAGATCCATTTTCCTCAGAACATTATTCTTCAAAGACAACTTAGCGAGTTCTTCAGCATCAGATAAAAGTCAAGCTAAGTGGTGCAAAGATGACAAGGTGTCCTGCATGACCTTAATCAGAAGTTTAAGTGCAGGATAAAAGTGAGAACTGAACTGAGAGCCGCTACCCCAACTGTCTTTTTTTAAACGTCAAGGAGACAAATGTTGCTGCTCAGATATGGTTTTGTTTTTTTTTTTTTCTCCAGACTGACACCCACTGCTTGTGGATTGCATTCAGCAAGCAAGGATTGGAGCAATATTCTGAGAAAAGCAGTGTCACTCACCAAACCTCAACGCACTATGTGAGAAAGCTCAAGGCATCCTGTAATGACAATGGACAGCAGCATTAATGTGAAAGTAGCTGAGTTTTATAGATAGGTTTAGTACCCAGTGCTTTACTGTTCCAGCCTAAAGCAAGCCCTCACTCCCCTTCCCCTTCTGCTCCATACATTCCAACCCCCAAGTGGCTTTTTCTGTCACGTGTGGTGTCACACACACACAGGCACAGGTCTGGCAGAACCAGAACTTCCAAATTATTACAAAGCTATGGGGAGGACTTAGAGCAGCTTTCCAGTGCCTGTAAGAGAGCTGGAGAGGGAATTCTGACAAATGTATGGCATGACAGGACAAGGGGGAATGATTTCACATTGCCAGAGGGCAGGGCTGGATGGGATATTGGGAAGGGATTGTTCCCTGTGAGGTGGGGAGGCCCTGGCACAGGGTGCCCAGAGAAGCTGGGGCTGCCCCTGGATCCCTGGAAGTGTCCAAGGTCAGACTGGACAGGGCTTGGAGCAACCTGGAATAGTAGAAAGTGTCCCTGCCCATGGGAGGGGGTGAAATGAGATGATTTAAGGTCCCTTCCATTCTGTGATTTAACTCTAATCAAACCCCTGCATCCTAGCTGTGAGTTAATAAAGTAACCTGGTTTTAGAAAGTTTTTCTTCTGAATATTTGGCCTCTGGCTTTACAGTTGCAGAAAAAACATCAAATAATGAAACTCTTTCTCCATGCACACTCAACATATAACAGAACTGATTAGCTTTCAATATTATGGAATCAAATTGCTTGAAGTTCCAACTTCTTATTTTGTAAAGAAAAACAAGTTGCTGAAAAATAACATAAATTTTGGCACTGTATCGACCCAATTAGACCTTCATTTCAGTAGAATCCAAAGAACAGCCAAAAATAATCTAATTGAGCAATACTAAAACTGGACTTGTTATTCTGTGTGGTGGTGAAGATGACAATAAAATGGTTTCAAAAGACCCAGATAGCTAAATAAGATTAAAAACATAACTTTACAACCAAAGCAGAGATAAAGAGGAGACACAGAAACACACAGCTTGAAGAGTGCTCTGACTCTGGTTCTGTGGAGGCACTGAGGGGAGGAAATCCCCTGAGTAGCAGTTTCAAGAGTGGCAGAAGGCAAAGAAAACTCTTCAGACAGCCACAAACATCCCTGTACTGCAGAGGGATGCAGGACCCTTCAGCCTCTGCGAGGAAAAGCCACTGGAGAGAATAACTTTAAACTTCCCCTGACTTCCAAACTTCTGGAGGGCTTTAAACGTGGATGGAGAATGGTCCTGCTAGAAGGAAACAGCCAAATACAAACTTTATGCATATTCATAAAGTGAATCTAACTTTTGGAGCTGCTGGTAGTTGAAACAAAGATAAAAGAATTGTGAGAGTAAGGAAGAAATTTCACATGGATGAAATAAAACTGACTCATCTGACAGCTTTGATCATTGTTCAGAAGCTGGAAAACAAAACAAAACTACCCGTGAACAACCGCAGAGACACGGGTGTGCCAAGATCTGGCACAGAGAAGTTTTCTTGGGGAACACAAGCAGGCAGGAAAGAAGTAAAAGAGGACATGGAGGTGGCTGAAACTCTAGGGACCAAAGAAAGGAAAAAAAAAAAAAAAAAACCAACAACACTGCACCAAAATAAAGCACTACTGGGGAGGAAACCAGAGGGCTTTATCCAAAAAAACTTATCTGAATGTTCTTGATCAACTAAGGCTACCGGCAGAAGCAGTGCAAACTGAGACAGAGTTCTGTCCTGAGTGTAAAATTGTGTTCAGGTGAAAGATTTTCTATTAAACATTATTATAAAACCCCGAGTCATTCAATCCTTTTCATTTTTAACAACCGATAATCAGCCGTAGAGAACATTCAACCTTTTTCACTTAACTTTGGTAATATAAGAAGCTGAAATGTACTGCAACAGCCTTCTTTAATATCTATGGTACGATTCCTTCTCTCACGCGCATATAGATGTACTCACATGTATACGTGCATATGTTTGTAGGAAATACGTATGTTCATCAATAATTATCATTCTGTAGTAACTGAAAAACTACCATGACAGTAAATATACAAGAGAAATCAAACTGAACAATGCAGAGAGTAGATGAGATACTTGCTCTGTTTTGAGCAATTCCTATTTGTTAGCTTATTTAACAAGAATGTTTGAACATTTTGGGAACAGCTGCCTTGCTAAAGACTCAACATCCCCAGCCTTTCACTGATGTGTGAGGGCAACAGTGTTCATCCCTCAAGACCTCTCCCCAGCGATAGGTCAGAAATTATATTCCTGATGTTCGCGATTTTATATAAAACACAGTGGGAAAAGGAAACAGAAACACTTAGAAAAGCTACTCAGATAAAAGGGGAGCCTTTTTCTAGTTGATAAATGCATTCAGTAGCACATTTCTTTATGTAATCTCTCTTCAGACAGTAGAAGGAAGCCTCTGCAGAATTTATTTTTTTTTTAAACAGATGAAACATGAATCATTTCATCTTTAAATTACATAACATGAATGCAAATTAATCAGTATCCCTAGACAACTGCAAAGTTGATAAAGTGGCTCTTCAAGTCAGAAGATACTAGAACTGTTAAGCAGGTCTTTGTTACACTGGCTGTAACCCTTGATATTTCTCAAAGCCAACATGAGAAAAGCTGGAAACATTTATATCCATTAGAGGGAAAAGCCTGCTAGGGATTTGAGAGTGCACTGGTTACGCTGCAATCGATAGGTTACCTGTTCAATACAGGGCGTACATTACTTTTACTCCAAGACAAACACACTGGAAGTTATGTTTTGTTTCTGTCATCGAGCAGCTCTTTCTCATCCCAGCTTTTGTTGGTCTTTCCTTCCACAGAGAAATGAGCCCAGGACTTTCTGATTACTAAGGGGGGGGCCTTCATTGTCCAGAAAAATGTCTGTCCCTCATCTGACATAAAGCACCACTTAAGGATGAAGCAATGGTATGAAAGGTGCAACAGAAGCAAAAAGCAAGGGGAGAAAAAAATAAATCCCAGTGCAGCCCCTGTTTCTTTAGGGAGTAAACTATTTAACTCTATTTCCTGACAGAGCAGGAAACACTGAGCAGGCAGACAGCAAAGTGTTGAGAGAAAACAAGCGCAGCTGGCTGAGAAAGGCCCGGGAGCTGCGTGGCAGTGGCAGTGTAGGCAAAAGATCATTTTTAAGCTGGGGGAAATTAAGGGACTCTCTAGCAGTAACCCCCTCCTCCCTTTCCCACTTCTCTCCTTCTTCCCAGAAGGAAAACGTGTCTGAGCCCTTCGTAACAACATCAGAGAATTTGGGTGGGGGTTTTTGTGTGAGTACAGAATCTGGTTTTAGCTGATGGGATCTTTGATGAGGGTTGAAACGCTGACATGAGAATAAAAGGGATCCACAATGCCGTGTTCTAAAATAACTGAAGCTGGAAAGCAAAAAGGGAGAGAGTAGAAGAAAAAAAGTCAAAAAGAAAAGGGAAGAAAACAAAGGAAAAAAAAAAAAACAAAACAAAAAAAACCAAACAGGGCTGAGAGGGGGAAGGAAAAAAAAAAAAGGGTAACTGATACTACAAAAAGCAAGAGAGGTAATGGATTGACAGAGGGGTTTGTCCACAATAAATGACACCAATTCCTTGGAATCAGTGCAGAGCTTCAAGTTTCACACAATTATCTGTTAGAAGAAAGGATGAACACCTACATTTATTACAGTTCTTCCAAGTAAAAGATCAGATGGGTTAAAGATGGAAAGCCTGTGTACACGAAAGGTGGAAGAAAAGCAATGGCTGGAAAAGAGAAATATTTGAATTATTGAAAAACAGCTCATTATTTTCTCTTGAATACATGATCTCAGTAATGGTTACCTGACATTAATGACCATCTCTGCTATGCAAGCAAAGAGGTGGCTGGCGATCCACTCAAGCATTCCAGTTAGCCTTTCCTTCAGGCTCTTCTAATCCTTTCTCATTCAGGAACTTTTGGCTCTACACGTTTCTGGAGTGAGAGCCCCTGGGAGAGTTCAAATAATTTCTATAGGTCAGGAACAACGTGGTTCGAACATTCAGTGCTGACCCTTTCCTGCTCAGCAGTGCAAGAACGTCCCCATTCAAGGACTGTTGTAATCAGAAGGACCTGCAAGTCCTTTATTGCAGACAGCCACGACCACCAGCAAGGGTATTTATTGAAAAAAGCATCCTTAGTGCTTGTTTGTGTCATCCTGAAAAGCACAGGTTATCTTTACCCCCATCCCAACCCCTGCATCCTACCAGTTCCCCACCATACCAGCTCCTAGTGCTGGAGATGGGATGTTTGAAAGCTCTAATCACAAATCAGTTCCAAAGTCATAAAATAAGAAGAAAAACCAACAAAGAGTTGATGGAATATTCCATCATTATCACCACTTTCCATCAGTATTTTGATTTATGACCAGCATCTGTAGCACGGTACAGACAGTCTCTTTAAACACCTGCAACCTAAAAGGAGAAATTTAATATGCAGCTTTATGAAGAAAATAAGAGCAACTGTGAGCCACTGGGGAGCAACATTCACAAACTGACACCCACTGCTTGCCAGGAGAGGTGCAGTGTGCACCTATTCCTCAGATCATTGCTGCCCACACAACATCCTCGCTCACCCCCAGGTGGATGCAAATTGCTACTGGATCAATCCTGATACGTTACAGTACTTCCAGTATTTGCTCATATCCCATCCTACTGCTCCTTTTTAGTTATTACAAGTGTAGAATGTTACGGTCATGAAAAACAACTGCAAAATTACAGAGAATTGGGGGAAACCCAAACCCTGTAAAATAAAGGGGTTTTACTAAATGTGCAACAGGCTCTACAATTGTGTACTGCAATGTAATTTGAAGATAAAATTTCTAAGCCAGATGCCAAGTACACAAGAGCACATTGCCTGAGTAAAAGAAAAACTTATCTTTTAGCCTAAAAAACGCATTTGATAGCAAGACTTTTACAGCACAAAATGTGTGCCTGCAAGACAAGATGTAATACTACAAAGCAAGCTGACTGAGAGGAGCTTACCAGGCAAAACCCATGAGAACTCTCCCTCCTCACCTGTGTCTCAGGAGTCTGGACCCCTGGACAACTGGACAGTCTCACCCTCACATAAAACAAGAGATAACAGCGTCTATAACTAATAGCTCATGATAGTATTACTTTTTCTTCTTAAAGTAACAAATAGAATCACAAATATCTACATTTAAACCTGGGCATACAAATACTGTGCTTACCCACAAATCAGAGGTGTTCCTATAGCATTTTTTCACCATGTGTCTCAGTCACAATTACCCAGGAATAAATTACACAACTAAAACATCTTTCACAAGCCCTGTTGTCCAGAAGAACCATGCTGAAAATGTTATTTTTCTGTCACTTAGATTATGTTTTATTATAAATTTAGTGCTACTAAACAGTAGATTCTGAGGCACAGTTCATTGCAAGTGATGTTGAATTTCATCCTGCCTGACCCAGGGCTACAGGGACAGGTTGGTCTGCATTTCATGTCTCTGCCAATTTAAACTTTTCTCCCCTTGCTGCTAGATGAGATTTGATGATTGGTTTAGTGTTAGCGGTTAAAGGGTCAGTTCCTTTTGTGCAGAGCAGGGGTGTCAGACTGGAACTGCTGTCAATTATGCCCGTTAACAAGAGGTGCAAGCAGACTCAGGGATGTATTTATTACTTTTGTTGGAAGCATCCTGAAAATACAAGCCAAACCTCCCAGTTCCTGCTCTCAGAAAAGCCGCTACTGAAATACACAGGGTGATATCCCGTAGCAAACAGCGAATGCAGGAAAAGTCCCCTCAGTGGCTGAATGTGCTTTCAATAGTATTTTACTTGTATTTATTCTTGCTTTCTCTTTCTACTGTCTGCTTTTACATCCTTCCTTCTGTTATTTCTGACTGGAACTCTGCAATTCTCTTTCGCATCCTGAACCAACGCTTTGTTGACGGCTCATTGTTTGCCGCGTTTCTGACTTGCATGTCTTCCTACTGCAAAATCAATACAGTGTTTGGCTTTAACATAAAAAGTGAGTGCTAACAGTGCTTTATTCTGTAGCTAATAACAGCCCCATATTATTACTTTTTATGCCCAATAAAAAATGAGAAACTGCCAACTACGGTACCCATGGCAAAATCGCAGCCTGAATCTCAGAAATAAACCTTAAAAGCCCAAATTGCACGTTGGGCACCCCATGGCTGACTTTACTACCCATGTTACTGGGTTTCATCTACCCATGTTACTGGGTTTTATCTATGTGCAATGGTAATTAATGTTACAAACTGGGTTATACTGCAGAGATTATCAATTAACCTTTTACCAGGATGTCCACAGAAAAGCACAGCAGAAAAATCAGCTCAAACCTCAGATTATTCTAAAGGAGGATCCCAGGGAAACTATAGCAAGCAAAAATTTACAGAGCAAGGGACTAGGGGGAACAGCACAGTACTCCACTCTACATGTGGAATAATAATCATATTATAAAACTACAGAATTATCCATTGCCCAGTGAAGATCTTGTTTGGTTATCATCTTCCACCACTGATGTGAATGCAAGCCTGCCTACATCCCTATTCCTGGGTTTTATTCAAGCAAATGCATCTTTAAGAGACTTTGTATTTATTATATGTGCCTCAAATTGCTGCTTCAATACTCAGAATCAGTTTAGCAAGTCTCAGTGCCATAGTCTCATTTTGCTTGGAGACACACAAATTAAATAACAAGCCTTATTTTCTTCATACAGCATCATAATCAGCACTGGATAAAATATTTGTACTGTAAATTTTCCATGTGATAATATAGATCTCTTAGATATTAAAGCAAAACACTTCTCCTGCCAACTATAAAGGATGAAATACCATCCTTTCACTATAAAATTTGGCAGAAATAGTCTAGAAGTAGTTAATTCACTGCAGATCAAGTCCTTAGAAGCAAGATGTTGTTAATAATTACAGGAAAAATTAGATATAGTTGCATTTAAACAAGTGCCACATGAAACACGCTTGACCATCTGGTAAAGCTGTCTTAGGGTAGGATGCTGGCAGATATTGCATAATCATCTGCATATGACAGATAATTTTAGCCAAATCTAAATTAAAAAAAATGTTCTCATACTTCTTAAGAAAAAAAATTAAACTGCTTTTCAAGCTTAATAAATATCTGTAGTTATTTAGTATTAACGCTGTCTGAATTCCATATAAAAACTACCATGTTATAGACTCAAAAAAGGAAAACAATACCTTTTTTTTTTACTGTTTTCTATGTGTTTTGAACCACAGATTGTTCTGCCTGGAATTTCTCCTGCATTTTGTTCCTTCAAACCTTTTCAAAGCAGTGGCTTAGAAAAAGTTAGCACATAGAACATTCTTCTGCTACTCAACCACTCTGCAGTACAAGGACTATTTGCTCACATAGCTTAATGATCTGGGATGTGAGAGGTTTGGACTTCATCTGGAAAGGTTTTCTGAAACAGAAAAATATCCACAATTAGTAAAGGTTGTCCTTGCAGAGCAGGTGGTGAAGCTTCCCAATTTATACAGAAATCTATGCAGTCATATCTCATTTAACTGTGTTGATTTACAATTCATTATTTAAACAATGCACGAAAAAAAGTGCACTACAACAAAATGTTATCAGTACTGAAGGTCATTCTCTAAACAATACAATAAAACATGCTTCCTAAAGCCAACTACTACAAAAAAAAAAGGGAGAAAGAAAAAACACACAAAAATTACTTGAAGGTCTAACAAAACAAATATTGTTATTGAAGACAATTGAATCTTACAGTACTTATTCTAAATACAATATGGAATTCAAATTGAATGAAGAGATTTGATTCTCCTTAAATACATTGGAACAGCTGAGAAGGGGTAGAAAACCTGTTAAACAAGTTACCTAAAAAAAAAAAAATAAGGAAAAGAACAGCCCTTCAGGATTGGATTATCTGGAAGGACAGCATTTGTTGTCTTTGCAGTCAGCGACACTGGAATGCCACAGCACCTTCAATTATGCAACTGCCCTGCGGAATTAATGTTTGAATCAGAGTGACTGAGGTGGGAGGGAACATCTTGAGGGCTCCAGTCCCCATCCTGCTCACAGCAGGGTCAACGTCCAGCTTGAAGCAAGTTGCTCCATGTTTTGTTCTGGGAACTCCTGTTGATGTCCAGGGGAGTCCCTGGCCTCCCCCTGCTCCCCGCCCAGCCGGGATCCCCTGGGTGGCAGCTTCTGACTCCTGGTTTGTGCTGTACACCTGTAACCCTGTTGTAGTATTTTACATTTACTGCTGCAGACGTAGCTCCCCTTTTGGAAGCTCCTCATCTTAAGTAGTGGTTGCTGTCTTTTTAAACAAATGCTCTGTGGATAGAAGCAAATCCATGACCCAACATATTTTTATCTATGACCTAACACGGCTCAATTTTCAGTTGTTCCACATATTGGTCTAGAACATTTTTGAATCACTACTGAGCTCAAAGCAACCAGCACTTATCCCACCAAATATAAGCATCTTGATGAAGCAAACTAAGCTTCCAATCCACGTGTCCATGCTAAGTTTCTTTTCACATCCTCTCTTCTATAATTTTGCCACACAATCCATTTGCCAGTCTGGTGCTCTGAGTATTACTTTCAAACAAACCACAAGGCCAGGAGCAGTGAGAGCCCCTTCAGGATATTGAATTCTCTGCAGCCCAAGACAGAGCACACCTTGTTTCCTCTGAAAGAAAACAGTTCTCTTTATCACCTTGTGTTTGTGAGGGGAATATTATCATACAGTCTAATTTAAGAGTGCCATAATGATCCCTGCCCCCTTTACAGCCCTGCTGCATTCCAAAGGCATCAGCAAACACTTCTGGCCTCAGAACACCTGAAATAATTGATGGGATGTGCCCTGTACTGGATACAACCCTGGAAAAGGGTTTCAAAGGAAAGTGGGTTGGCATTTGTCTTCTGTGAAGTACAGTCTCCAAAACGGCCTGAACATTCACTTCCACAAAGAAATGCCATAACAACCAAGAGATCCATGTGTTCTCTGCTTTTCAGCATCCTGGAAGAATGGCTGTGATAAAGCACAGACGTGCTTTACCAGTATCCATTAAGAATCAAATCTATCATGACTTTATTCCCAACTTTCCCAGATGGATTTTTGATTGTTATGGTCTGCCTGAAAGGTAAAAGGAAAGTGAAGAATCTGATACTAAAGAATGTCTACAGGGAATGCATGGCAAACAGCATTGTAAATCCTGCAGACAAAATGATAATTTTGTTGCAAAATGAAATATACAATAGGATGAAACATAAATAATAGATCAAACAAATAAGGAGAGGACAGATTCAAGGAGGGAAAGGAAGCAGAGAGAATATTAGAATTGATGTAACTGGAACATACCAAATGCCAGTGCTGTCCAGTGTTCCACAGGCTGTACAGGGAGAGTGGAGGGCTGAAAACAGGACTCAAACAAAGCTGCTACAGTACCATGTAGTATTTTGATAAGAATATATCAAATGGCTTAAAAGAAATTTTAAAAGGTTTGTGGAAAACTGCAATAAAGAAACTTCGAAAAGAGTCGAGGGTCATGTCCCCAGAACAATGTAATGTAACATCAGCAGCCGAGCTGGCTATTAGTGAAAATAAGTCAGTAAAGAAATGTCAAGTTCAGCATCATGAAAGAGTGTAATGAAACTCAACCAGTGGAAAGGCAAATAACTCCAAGCAACAGCTTTGGTACTGCAATTTCCCCTTGGATAATTTTACTGCAAAGAACAACTTAATTCCTCCTCATAATGACTCCCCATTAGACCAACAGCTATTGCTACTGTCACCTATGAAAACTGTGCTGTGCCAGTCAGAACTCCAAAAGTATTCCTTGCAAACAACACAATCACTTCTTTCCTACCATGACAAAATTAGAGGTATTCACCCATTCATGAACTCCAAAAATGAAGACAACTTCCTGCCACATCCAGCCAATCCCCATCCTCCCCACACTATTATCTAAGGAGAAGACAATCCAGTCAGACAAATAACAGCAGGAAATCCTAAGCTGTGGGATCCAACACCAATATTTCAGTCACCTCACTACAACTGGCATGGGTGCAGCCTCTGCACCTTCATTAATGATGATTATGTCATTAATGATTATTCTCACTAATGATCCCTGCCAAGCAGGGCAGTGAGAGCAGCTGCAGCACCGCACAGGATCATCCCCAGGTGCCACGTCCTGTTCATGTCTCGTGCCTCTGTCTATCAGTGCTTCAAAACTCCAGGTGCCGCACACGTGGGATGTTCATTCCTGTTTGCCCAGGAAGGAAACAATGAGGCAAATACAATTCATTTCCTCCTCTCTTGGTCTAAAACTCTCTGAGGAAAGTGCTTCTTTCAGGTACAAGCAATAAGGCAGCTTCACCAGAGAAATCTCAACTCTGCCACTGGTTCCAGTTTGGGGGGGGTGAGGTGGTGGTGTTTGTTTTGTTTTTGTTGATATTTAGAATTTCACCATTATTTGCCACAAAAAAAGAGATAAAAAGAAGTATGTGCAATAATTATGTACATACATATGTAAAAAGAAGTATGTACAGTATTTTCCCCTTTCCTCCACACCTTCAACCAACATAAACACAGCAACTGAGGTACCTGAAACCTTAACAACAAAAAAATACACAGTTTGAATAGTTTTAGGTGCAGGTTACAGAGCCAGATGAAAGCTCCACTTTGTGTTAATTGACCATGGTTCCTTCCTATCAATGAAACTGCATCGTCTGACACCCTCACAACCTGTAGCTTAGTTTAGGCACAACATTGCTCTGAATGGAGACATATACAATCATGTCTTAACCGGCAATTTAGATAATAAGGCTCAATAAAAGGCAAAATGATGCTGTCATGAATGCATCAGTTATCAGTGAGTGCATCTGAAAAAGTCCTGCCCAAGATCAATGGGAAAAAATAATAAAGCCCCAAATCTCAGCACAACGCCTTTTGACCCTGTGTTATCTTCCTCCTCTGGGCATTTTGCAAGCAGTGTTCAAATTTGTGGCAGTGGTTGTTGTTTATTACGTCAGCCTAGCAGTGCACAGGGCTCCCCATGCAGCTTCCTGGAGAGGCTTTTTTAATTTATCACGATGAAATGATGCGTAAGCCTGTTCTAACAGTGATTCATAGCTTTTTAATTTCTACTCTGCTAATGTCACAAACTTGAGATTTTCAGCACTTTCAAGGTTAGCTCCTGCCGTGTTGGACCTTAAAGCAGTTATTCTGATTTAGCAAAGTAGGTCACTGTCACCTCAGTGCCTTCCTTTGATTCCACCACCTTGTCTTTTATTTAATGACTGTTATAGTGGAAGGACTCGCCGTGCTTTCAGTGCAGATTCTCCCACACCAAACCGTCTGCAGTACAATGCACCTGAATTTGTACTTTCCATGAGACCTAAAATAATAAAAAAAACCCCATACTTTGTAAGTAAACACTGTGGTTTGTGTGATTCATCTTTATATCAGGTTTCAATGTCAATTATGTTTGGGGGAAAATTTCATCTGTACATGAAATATTTTTCCTAATAACAAGATAATAAGCTACAAGGGCACGTAAATGCTATTTACTACAGCAAAGACAGAAAGATCAACACCAAGGTGTTGGAAAAGGACTTTTTTTGTTCAGTGCACTCAAACTACTTTTTCTATTATAGTTCCAGTATTCCAAATATATTGGTTCTTTCCAAAACACTGCATTGATTGGTGCCCCTCTTCTAAAAGCAAAGCTTATTTTAACAGACTGTTTGACTGTTGCTCAAAAGGCACAAATGTATCTGCAGTTCATTCCATTATGACATCAGCCCACTGATTACGATCCACCTTTACTGTCACTAGAACATCAAATACATTGGAACAGATCTCTTCTACAGAGCTGGAGCCTCTGTTTCCTGAACTTGTTACAGACAACTCTGGACAACAGGAAGATTTATTTCATTTGACCAGTGGTCATGGAGCGCACAGGGAATGTAACCTTAGGCTGGGTGCCCAGAGTGTTGTCATCCCACTTACTGGGGGAACCACAGGGTTTAAGTCTTCTACAGCCACCTGTGCCCTCAGCAGCTTTCAGGATTCAGAGAAATTTCCAGATGTTAAACTCACTGCTTGTTCGGAACACAAAGCCTTTATAACCTCATATGGCTCCTCTGCTTCTTTTCACCTCTCCCTTTCACCACAGCCACAGCTACTGAGATTATTGTTGCTTTAAGTTTACCTAATTGTGATGCAGGATGCTACAAACATTCAGCACCTCAGCAATACTGAGCACATTTATGACCTTAACCTTAAATACCTTTCTGGGAAATTTCTATCAACCTGTCTCATTAAAATAAAAGTATTAGTTCAGGTTATCCTAACCCAATGCATTATACTCGACACACAGACAATGACTGAAATCGATGTCGTGTTTGCCAGGGCAGGGGTGTTTTTCTTTGGCACTGCATTATTTATGCAAGCTGCTGAGACTCCTGCAAATGCATGTTGTGGAACAGGCACACTCTGCCCTGGCAGTGCTTCCCGTACCTGAGTCAGACAAATCCTGCTGAATGGTGAGCCTGGCTCCTCAGCCTTTATCTGAGAATAACAATCATGATCATTGTGGGAAACACCTCACTGTTGCATCCAGGCGTTTTTGAAATGGTGACCCAGAAAGCAACATTTCCCATTTCCCAATTCTACTTACTAAGGTGTAATATACTGCCATGAACGCAAAAATATTTCAAATTACTCAAAAATTATTCAGAACTACATCTTCCCTAAGCAAAGTAATATTTTCACTTTTTTTTTTTTTTTACCCATAGCCATTGTAAAAAAAAAAGAAAAAGAGAAATATAAAAACAAAGTCAGAAATACATAAAACAGTAGAAGATCAAAAAAATTTAATCAAGTATCATCTCAGGGGAAACTAATAATCAGCTGTGAAACAGATTCACCATTAATTTATCTGAATTGACTATACAGCATAATGTTCAAATCTGGGACACAATTCAAACTGGGACAAGTAATCATTATTTAACCTAGATTCTGTAAATTCACCTCAGACCATTTCACTTTTTCCTTAAGAGCCAATACTCAGTGACCTGCCACAAGATACAGACAGAAAATATTTTGAAAAGTACAGTATTTTCTTCTTGGTGGCAAGCAGTGCCACCAAGGCTGTCAGAGAAGAAAACTGCAGCAATATCTAGAAAGGGCTTGATGGTCACAGAAAGGTTGAGATATAAAAATTTAAATAGCACAAAAAGAAAGGCTTTGCTGTCAATATCTTACTGGAAATAGAAAGTAATATTCAAAATAAACTTGCAGTCAACTGAATAGTTTATTGAAAAAACATCCTCTGCCTATGTGAGAGCAAAAAAGCTACACCACCACAGCTGAAAAAACAGATGATGATGATAATAATAATGGAACCCAATTCTTAGAGAATCACAGACAAAATTCTAGTTCACAGACACTTAAGGAGAGCCTGACCAGGATTTGGCCACACTCCTTATCTCATATCAGTACCTCAGAACACGTGACAGTGATGTCTAAACAGAAATGTGCAGTCACACATATATAAGGGATCCCTCTCACAGAAAAACTGGCAACCACTTTGCCAAGAATCATGCGACAAAAATGTTTAACGCTGTAGATACTTCTAATTATTACAAAGTTCCTTGGAAAGTTTAGTGTCAGCACCAGTCACCAATCAACAGTGTAAGGTTTTTACTGCTTCAGAACAAGTTCTTTTCTGTTGTTTACTAGCAAAAATTCCAAAGTTTTATAGCTCCTGAACGCTGCAGGAAGCAGCTGGAAATTTTGCATAATTTTCTGAGAGACAGCCAAGCACGAAGCTCCTAAATCTTCCTGGTAGGTAATAACCCCAGTGAGGGCAGGGCTGCTGTGTGCTGCTGGCTGCCTCTGGGGCAGATGCCTTCCCTGTCCCCTCGGGTCAGTTCCTACTGCCCTCCTCCCGGACTTCCCTTTCCCCTTTCCAGACAGCTCTTGTGACCTTGCAGGCATTGTGCATTCGGAGCTCTCTCCTGGAGCACCCATTAATCATGTAATTAAAGTCTTTTACTCCTACTTTAGGAGTCTAGCCAGGTTGAGACATATGTTACTTAGGCATTTTACTGAACCATTAATTCAGTGCAGACTTGTTTGTCTGATTTTTTTTCCAGCTATTGCATTTTAACACTTACTGAGCACAAAACTGAACAATTAGGGTCCTCGACAATGAAGCCTTCCTATTATATTTCCCTCATATTAATCAAAGGCAGAGATTTATCGGCTGGTTTAAAGATCTGGATGTTGGATCGCTGTTCTAATTCATCTCTGCTTTGATTATGCCCTTGCCTATCAGCTCATAATTAATGTTTATAGTGATTATCATCAGCTGTTCTGCACCACGGATGCAAAAGGGGCAGGAAGGTTCCTCCTGAGGAAAAGCCCAGCTGCTGTACGGCCACCTCTGGCACCAGCCACGTGTTCTGTCACCAAACCATGTGGCACACGTAAGTGTTGAGTGAAGATCATGGGCATCACCCACCAAAAGTCCAAAACAGAGATTTCACAGCCCTGTTGTCTTTACAAAAGCAGAGCCGAGTGATGATGAATCAAAGCTCAAAGTACACTGAGAGTCAGGCTGGAAATGATGCCAGAGGTTACAGCAGTGGATTTAGGGAGAGCCAGGTGTCAGAGATGTCACACTGACAGTGTAAGGCAGCTCAGAGTACAGACAAGACTATTGTGCAACTCATATATGCTGAAATACAGCAAAGGAATCAACATAAAAACCTCCACTAGATCATGACCCCCTGTAACCTGCTCTTTATTACACCAAAACCAGCAAACAATGATCTGCAAACATGAGCAGGTTCCCACAATCACTTAACAAGCAAGAGAAAAGTGTTGCTTAATACATATCCTCAAACACGACACAGGCATTTCAAGTCAAGCAAGGGAGAATTATTATTATTAGTAATATTATTATTAATATTATTTAAGCCATCTGCATTTTTCAAATGCAATAAAACAATGATTATTTTTAAAAAATTTGTAATCAAACTACTATAATCTATTTTTTAACTGCTTTTCCTTGACCATTACTACACATAACCTGGTACTGCTCATGCATAAAGGGAAATCACTTGTAATTGTGCACCAGGTGAGCACTACATAACTTTTTCTACCTGTTTCCTGCAATAAGTTCATGAGCAAACACCACGGAACAAAGCATCAGAGGAAACCAATCTTTACAATTCTCTGGAATATCAGTTCACCTTGTGTTTACATAGTCTTTTTTCCTAAAATTACCACTTTAAAACCTTAGTATCAGAGCGAAAAAGAAGGGAAAGTTGCTACGTTTACAATGAGGAAGTCACACATAAAATGCTATTTTATGGTTTGTAAAACCAAACCAAACAAACAATCCTGAGTGACTTTACCAAAGCGTGCTGAAGAGAAGGACAAAAAGGCTCACTGGGAATCCAGCTCACACTGGCAGGAAATCAATAACTCAGGCATTGACAAGACACAAACACAACAGAAAACATTCTGACAAAGACAGGGAGCTATAAGGAATCTATGTTTTATACCTAAAACTCAAAGCACCTTAAGGTTTTCTCCACAGCAACTCAATACAATCCCTCTTTTTTCTCTCACATTCTAACCTGAAATTTAGAAGTAGCATTTAATGCAGGAATAAATGGCAGGATCCGTGGAACTAAAGTTCCAGCTTTGAGATGAGGATGAATTTCAGGTTTGCCTTATCACTGTGGTGTAAGTCAGATGTCAGAGCTGTGCCCATGTTCACCCCCCCTTCTCCCTCTCTCCAGGGGGATTAAAAGAACTCATACAAGGATGGAGAGAGTCCCACCTCAGCCCACTGAAGATGCTGTCTCTGCCCAGGAGGTCTCACATGCTGCTCAGAGACTTGTCATCCTCATTGGATTCCCCACATAGGCATTAAAAAATGCCAGGATCCCATCAAACAATGAGGGGCACTTGGGGCTTCATCCTGTTAAAATGTTAACGTGGTAGCTTTTTCTCACCTTCTGTTTGCTGTTGAAAGAATG
The DNA here is from genome assembly GCA_013397775.1 of Eulacestoma nigropectus. NCBI lineage: Eukaryota > Metazoa > Chordata > Aves > Passeriformes > Eulacestoma > Eulacestoma nigropectus. Next base: position 4,125,255 of record VZTE01001857.1, read on the forward strand.
AAATCCACTCTGAAATGGCCTGCAAGAGTTCTTGCTTAAGTTCAGCAAGTGGCCTCAACTCAACTGCAATGTTATGTTGAAATAATTTTCCATTTATAATAAACTATCCACTCAAGCCCATACTTTCCTTGATGGCAAATACTGCTGGAAACAGCCTAAAATTCTTCAGATTTTAGGACATATTAATGCTAAAACTGAATGGACCCCAAGAAGAATTCCATGTAAGCACATTGACTCCCAGCCCTCTCCATGTAACCAAGTGATTTTCTTAGGTTTTTATTCATTTTGTATTTTTATAAGGACATGGTTTCCATGGCCATATTTCAACAGGATGTGATGAGAGTGCCACGTGCTGAGTTACTGCAGAATCACATCTTCAGAAGACAGAAATTTGTATTGGGTACTTGAAACTGAGCAATAGATGAGAAACAGAAACTGAGTTTTATAATTAAAAAAAAAATATATATATGGATATAACAATTCCAGTTCTTAAGCATCAACAACTATACACATCTCTCTGAAGAGATTATGCATCCATTTTGTGATGCATCATAAACCGGCCAGAAAAAAAAACCAAGAGATTTTTCATGAATATCCACACTGAAGTCTTCTTGTCCCAAATATGGGCATTTTTGAGGTTTACAGATTTATACGTCTGTGGGTGCATGCTTCCTCTTTCCTTTTTTCTAGGAAAGGGTATCAGAAAGGACCAGTAAGGACCCTGCTTTCTGGAAAAACTGTGACTGGATTAATTTCTTTCTCTTCTGAGCAGCTATGTCTGAAAATTATAAACCTGTCAAATCTTGAACATTTCTAAAAATATCATTATAAAAAATATGTATATCTCATTTCCTCATTTAATTTACTCGACTTTTGCAAAGCTGCTGCTCAGTTTGGCTTATGGCAAGCCCGCTTGATCCTCCAAGAAAATGCTTTTAAGGGTATCTACAATTAGCATGGGTTTATCTAATTAATAGAGAATATGGCGTTATTGGGCAATAATCCCTGACAAATGGATCATTATCAATAGTTAACGACTGCTTTGTTAACTAATTGCCCTGGGGCAAAAGCGTGTCTGGGGAGAGACACACTTCGTAAGGAAAAGTAACAGCTATTGAGAGCCATAAAGTTTGTGTCGGGAGGTGCTCCTGCCATTATAAATCCTCCAAACTACTCCTGCTAACGATTCCTGGAGAAGAAAGGCACGAGCGGCTTCCCGAGGTAGGAATGCGTCGTGTGGAAAACAATTATCTGCCGTCGGGAATGCACAGGCTCCACCAATTACAATGAAGAATGCAGCCCATTACACGCGGAGCGTTAAGGGTACGTGAGAGCTTTCCTAGGAAAAACAATCCCATTATACACGCTAAGGAGTCTCGAGAAGGAGCGAGACTTAAGCAAAATCTGCAGTGTGGAACTGATGAATATATTCACTTAAGATCTTTCGCGAATTCCAAGAAAGCCCGTTGGAACGCTCTGCGGAGCCGGGATGCCACGCACGGATTTCAGTTTAGCAGCTCCGGGAAGCCGTGCCAGGGATGCTGCCGGGTTACTCCCTCAACATCCCTGGATTCCAGCCGGAGAAAAGCAGCGCTCCACGTGCCGACCCCACAGGCACCGTGCAGGGAGCAGCCAGGGAGCTGCAGGACAATAGTTTCAATCCCAAACTCAGGTTTGTGCAACTCACCCAGCCAAGGGTGGTGCCTGCTAGAACTTCATATCCAGGGAGCAGATCTCAGAGCTCTGGGCTTCCTGAGAACCCCTGGCTGCGTTTCAATTGTGGCCTGGGTATCAAAGACAGGGCTATACTTAAAGCACATTTTTCTCCTTTAAGTGGACACATCTGCATTCACCACACCTAACTATTACCAATACACCTCTTGCCTCCCCTCACAGCCTCATTAAACAGACACCACAACTTTCAGTTTGCCCACCCAGAGCTTCTCTATTCCTTTCAAATGAAAGAGCAATTTTGAAGAATGCCAGAACTACTGATCTGCCTTTCTTTTGTAGGTTTTCAAATGTTCAAACACCCCTGCTTCAAAAAGGACAACGTCTTCTGGTTTGATTATTCTGTACTACACTGCAAAAAGACAGCAACTTGAAGAAAGAACTAGCACACAAAAAGGAAGAAAAAGAGATGAAATTTACTTGTGTGGAAGGAGTACAGACCACGAAGAAAAGGGATGAAAAGCACAGAAATAACAAGATGGGCAAGAAGAGACAGCAAGAGTTATACTAGAGATGAGCAATACAACCTTGAGTGAGTTTTTAGGGGATAATGAATGCATTATACAATATAGGATCCTATATAAAATATAGGTTAATATATGTATTTAAGTATTATTTTATATATATTTTAAAATTAAAAATCTGGAAAGTTGCTATTGCAACAAAATTAGGTTTAAGGTGTCTAAATTACATTTCATGCCCAGAGTCATTATTGCAGTTGAGATCCTCATTATTTCATGGAAAGAAAAGCAGTAACAGAGTAAATGTATTGCTTTTTAGGTAGACAGGCACCAGAATGACAGTGTACCTATAAACACCTGCAGGGAAATGAAGAGAGAGCAACTTCAAATGTCAGAGGTTTGAAATCAGCTTCCAAAGTGGGATCCTGTGGGGAAAGTCTCACCCTTTGTGCAACAGCACAGGAAAAGGGTCAGGACAACTGACCAGGCCTGCTCTGCTCCAGAAATGGATCTTTTGTGGAGATTCAGAGGGTTGCTGGCAAAATAATGAGTTCTTCAGCTGCAGGGAGGGCACTGAGAGCTAATTCCAGGTGGAAGAGGGACAGGGAGGAGCAGAGGGCAGCAGCTGCAGAAGGCCCATGGCCAGAGGGAAGAACATCCCATGTTCAAACTGTCATACCAAGAGCTCTCCGTAGATTCCAACAGCAAGAGGTGCAGAACATTTATGGGAAAAATAGGAAAAAAAAAATCTCTCTTGAACCCTCACTATCCTTTCATGCCAATCTCAACTTAACACGCAATGCATCATCAAAGCAACATTACACTGATCGTACAGAATTTATGAGAGATGTCCTGTGTCTTATTAAATAGGAATTGAAAGCAACAGGGTAGAACAGGAGCACAATAACATTGTCTTCACATTTCTAAAGACTGAGAAAACAGGTCTTTTTTGTTTTTTTTTTTTTTTAGAGGAGAAAGAGATAATATGAATGTAGATTAAATAGTTTCCTCCTGAAGACCTGCTAGATCAAAAGCAGATAAAGTTGATTACAGACCTCTGTGCTACACAATTCATCTTTACTATATAATTCACCTTTGCCATACAATTCACCTTCATGAAATGTGAAACTCTTATTTAGGAAAAAAAAACAAATAAAAACCAAAACAACACCAAAACCACACCACTCTTTTTCTTTCCTCAAAAAGATTTTCCCTAATTTTCCTTTCAGTTGTCTGCGAAATAAAAGAAAGGTGTTGTATGTTGCAAAGGACCTTTCTAGGCTTTTTGGGAAGGACTTGGAATAGGTGGAAGTAGCATCTTGCAGTGTCAGTGCTTGTTCAACCCTGAAAGGCTGGAGAACCTAGATTAGAAATTACCTAGGAAAAGAGATTATATATTAATATAATCAGTCAAAATGGTGGAAAGTACATGGGTAAGTCATCCACATTGGGGAAGAACTCTGAATTTTCAGTCTGCTGCTAGGACCCTGATCTCTTGGATAATGCTGTCTTACCCAGTAACCTCTCTATCCAGCCCCAAGCTTGCATCGGAAATTATGAAAGATACTCAGTACTCCTAATCAAGCCTTGAAGTGACAAAATAACCAAGGACATCTCAGTTTCATTTCTAGCGGCCATCCAAATACTTCAGGCTTATGGCAAGTGTTGCTAATTATTTATTCCTGTGTTTAATCTGCTCAATTTATCTGTCACATAGGAACTGGGACGGGAAGCTTTGCAGGTCTGGGAAAGGAAGGCACAACTGTTTAGCTGGGAGCTGGCTGGTTAAATCCATGGGTTTTGTACATCTAATACCAGAGCTGTTAATGCATGAAATAAACTGCTTCTTCAACAGTGATTTAGATTATCAATGCAAATACTGTAATGAAAACATATATATATCAGCTTTTGCCTTCCTCTTTTCTGTGGGGTGAGTCCTGGCCAAAGTGTCACACTGTCATTTGTATCTCTTTAGTCCACTCCTGTAACCAGCCATATGTTTCTGTGCACCAAACCAGCGACTCAGAAATGATACCCCAACAACAGGAATGTTTTACAGCCAGGATTCCTGCTTACCCGACTACTTTAAAGGCATCACATGCTCGTCAGAACAGTGCCAAAAGAACAATAAGTACCTGCTGAGGCGGGATGGGAAGTGCCGTGTCAAATATTTAAGCACCTGCACATTATGTTCAATTTCTTTCAAAATATAATTGCCTGGAAATTTTGAGAGAAGAGACAACTCCCATAGCTGGTGCCAGAGAGGAAAGGGTATAAAACACAGGCTCATTCCCCCATAGCTGCATTGCTTCTTGTGTGACCCAGACTGTGCCCCTGAATCCTCTCCTGTCAGACGCTTGTCTCCAGTGAGCACCTCAGATCTGCCAGGATATTTCCTGCAAGTGACTGATGTGTTTTTTCAACACTCTCACAAATGCCATAGCTGTGGAACCATGTCATTTATTGTGTTTGTTTTCCAAGGCTTTCCTTTTAAATGTTGTTGCCCAGTTTCTTGCATCTTGAGATGTGTAACTGGCACTGTAAGCACTGTGGAAAAAAGAGCATATGGACATCCCAGAGCGAAACCTTTGAAAAGGAAGCACTCCTGGGGATGTAAAACACCTCCCAGCAGCGCAGGAGATCTCAAATCTGTGAATTCTGTTGAAAATATACCACATTCAAATTTACCACAGGAACTGCTCCTTCACGCAGAGCAGGTGATGTTTCAAGTCTCCAGAATTGCAAATTGAATGTTAGTATTAGAATTTAATTCTATTAACTCCAGGAGGTGACAGCAACATTGAGGGCAAGAGAAAGAAGGAGCTGATGTCAAGAGCATGAGGGAAAATCAAGACATGCAGGAGTAGGAACAGTTAATTCAGAGCTCAGCCAATAAGAAGGCACAAACTGTGACTAAATGGAGTTTTAGAGCAACTAACAACAGGCAAACAGGAATTAGGATGTAAGAAGAAGAAATTAAAATGTCTCTTTCCCATCTCAGAGACAGCTCTGGCTCTGCTGTAGACTCCTGGTCAGCAAAGATGGAAGAGAAGGAAGGACATTGTGTTAGGCGAAAACATTACACATGTGAGACCCAAGTTCAGCTTAGTACCTACTCTGAGTATGTGGGAGGGTCAAGAGAAGCAGCCCCAGCCCTGCTCAGGGTGGTCCTGCAGCATTCCCAGGCACTCTCTCTCTGCCTGGGATAGACTCACACCTCCAAGGCTACTGCTCTCCTCCTCTGCCAGCTTACTGAGTGCCCAAATTGAGCACAAGCCCTCTCTGCAGCATCCTGGCATCCTCCTTTCGAGGAAAATCTGGATGCCAGTGGGAACCTAGTTTCAAGGAAACCCATCAAAAAGGAAAAATTTCAATTCCCACCCTGAAACATATGCCTCACTGCTGATCTTTGTAATGCTTCCAGGTTCCGCTTTTAGTGAGCACAGTTACTGTTCACAAAGCACTATTTCAGCATGAATGATAATAGCACAGAGAGGAGAATAACAGAACCCACCTACATTTCACCTTGTTAATTTACTTTAGCATGCTTCTAACCAGGAGATTTTAAGAGTTCAAGAGTGGGCAGAAAAAAACATCCAAACAAGCAGCAGCCAAGGATCAATTCTCCATAGGAGTTACCCTTCTAAGTGCCTTTCTGCAGAGCTCACACTGGCACCTATCTGGGCCTGGGGTATTATCTGGGTATCTCCATCCATCCCCTACACAACAGAATGGTTTAACACAGAACTCCCTAAAAAGAACCAACAGTGCCAATTAGTTTAACTACTCATTTACCAATATTTTATACAATAAAAAGTAGCAATTTTACCATGCTTTGATCAACATCACTTTGTGCTGAAAACAGATCAATGCTATTTACTACTTAATATCACATAAGAATATTATATAAGATCATAAAAATTATATTAAAGTTTAAAACCTTCAATATTTCTTTCAGGCTTTGGGATCCAATGAGAATGACAAATTATCTCAATCCATTCGTATTTTGCAGATGCAAACATTTCCTTGGTAATAGGCAAAGGAGCCACAATTTACAGGTTGAAACTGTATTAAATGTACCATTAAAGAACAAATACAGAATTAATATAATTGGTACCTACATAAGGTATTTGGGTATAAAGGTTGGTGAGCCTTATTTAAGAAACCTCATTCATATAAACTTTGTCACAAATTCCAAATATTGCTCGTCTGAAGAAAAAAGCAAACACCTCCCATCATCAAATCAGTGGGATGACCTTCCTACTTATTTCACAGCAATTTATACTAAAAAAAAAAAAAATCTGTTTAGGTAAGTGCTGCAACCACTAAAGTGAGACACAAAGCCACACACAAAAGCAGGATCATGTAAGGAAAGTATTTTAGTGACACCCAAAATGTGAAGTGACTTCACCTCTCCATGCCCATCTCTGTAACATTGCCTACACAACTGTTCTGCTACACAGCTTTTACTGTTTTCCTTTCCAGCATCTTCACATCTTTAATGCTATTTCTCAACATATTTGCAGTGCCAAAAATGCTTAATTTGGCTTTTTTCTCTGCCGTGACTGAGGTTCTGTGTGACCTTGAGTTGAATGCCATTGTAGCAAGCTGTCTCTCACCATGGGAGTTCTCTCTTTTCTCCTGTTTGAGCACAGGATCTTTGATTTGGTAAAGCAGCACTCGAACAGCTGATGCAGCACTCAGTAATTTTCTCCAGACACAGAGGTTTATCGTTTGTCCAGGCTTCAGCAGGAACAGCAGTGTTTTACACGCACATAATCTCCTTTTAAGAAGGCACTTTTCAAAGTGCTTTGAAAACACTGAGCTTCACAGCCCCCCAAAAGGTAACTGAGAAGGATACAGGTATTGCTGCAGCTTCCTGCAGTGGCAGGACCAGCAGGAATTCAATAATGCACAGTGAAAACAATAAATCCAGCTGGAACTACAGTGACTGTCAAAGCTTTAAAAAATATCCCAAAACAAACAGTAAAAAGTACTTTTTTTTTTTTTTTTCTTCCTATGATGCTCCTTAACACCATGCTTGGAGAACTCACTGGCAATAATAACAATGCTCATGGGTCCAACACAAGTCTCCATTTCCCACACCTAATGACAGCAGAGTATGAGGAGATCCCAGATTCAGCTTTCTGACCAGCTGCCTTCATAACCCACTGGAAATGCCTACAACTCAATCTCACCCCAGTGAAACTTCCAGATCAAAGGGAATAGATTAGATTAATGAAAATGGCCAGAATTTTGCTGGACCATGCTGTACCTTTTATTGAAATGTATGAATCAAATCAAGAGGAGGTCTGCTTTATGATGGAATATGAAATAATCATGTTTCTTGCACCAAAAGCATTTAACAGGATACCAAGTACAACAGCAGTGTGCATACAGCTGAAATGGCAAATAGGGATGAGAAAAATCATCTAGTTTTGTTTCACAGTGGTTCTAATGCAACATATGTCTCTACTTCCCCAAAAGCAGCCAGAGCAAGCTAAAAGACCCAGCTCTCTGATATTTTGTACATCAGAAATCTCTGGGTGATGGTGCAATGGGTATTTAGCAAAAGAGAAAAGGGAAAAAGTGTTCAAACTACAAAGGAGTTTTCTTTAAACTTCAAAAACTATACTGAGGATGAGGAAGCTTTCCAACAAATAACAAGGAACAGAACTTTCTTGCAAGTTTTCCATGTATTTATGGCATTTTGTTTTTAAATAAGCACTTCAAGGGATACAGGAGAGGCTTACACAAGAAACTTGAAACCAGTGCTGGCCTCCAGAATGTGGGACACTCACAATGTAAATTGAATTATACATCATGGCATGTACAGGAGACAAATTAATTTGCACGTTATCTACCTTCCAGCAGCTCCCCAGATTTTCATGGCCTGTGCAACACTTGAAAGGTTTGCTCCAGCCCACCTTCTCCCTCATCTCCCTGCTCTGCATTATGCCAGATTATTCTGTTATATAGGTCAAACTCTCTTGCAGAAAAGACCCATATCTTTTTGTGACACATAAGGCCAGAGATGTTAACTTTTTAAAGCCGTACCAACCCCATGACAATTATTTCAATTTCACGTAAAGGTCTTTAAATAGATCAGCTTAGTAAATGATTGTGGGGCACTCTCCTATTAAAAACCCTCTTTCCACAGTGAGCCAGGGCTGCCAATACCCACTTTGAGGAAGCATCTGAAACCTGTGCACCATTTCCTGCAGTAGCCAAACACTCCTATTTTTCATTATTTGACAAATGCACAGGGAAATTTGTACGTGCACTGTGTTCATTAATGACACCAACCTGTCCTTGGGGAGACTGAATATTAATAGCCTACTGAATAGTAGTGATACCTACATTTTAATGATGCATGTGAGCTGTTAAAAAGTGTTCACCATTTTAGTAGTGTGCCCCCAGATTACATGGACACTGCTGAAGAAAACAGTGAGTTTCAGAGACTATAATTAAAAGAGAGAGCTTGAGAAAAAAGAGGACAGAAACAAAAAAAAATTCTTGATAGTTTTAACTTTCTAATCCCCCCAACAACAAAATAAATATACAATAATCTAACTACAAAATTCCTATTATACAGCTATGAAAATTAGAACATTTCTGGTCTTGAATCTGAGACATTAGGGTTTTTTTCCATTTTGTTTCCAGTTCTGAATATTCTCCTATTTGTATTAGATTTGGTGATTAATATAGACCTTATTGCTTTGTATAACTTTTAAAAACTGCACACCCTCTGCTTCATTCTACCTAAGGCTCCCATACATTCACATGTTGCTGGATGTTTTCTCATTAGGTGAGCTGTGAGCTCTCAGTGGTTAAGGTGAAAGCTCTACTAAAATAAGCACTTCTGAAGGAGGAAAATATTAAATCTATCATTTACATTGCAAAAATACTGTCTAGTCATCAGCTTTTCAAGAAAAATCAAAAATACAGATGTTGCTTCCTCCAATGCAGTTGGGTATGTGAGGGGTACAAGTCCAAAAAGCTTTGGACCGCGCAAAGCTACCTCAGTTTTATGTGAGACATTCTAAATACATTAATTGGTGTGATATTGCCCAGGATAAACTGATATAGACTCTGTTGTTATCACTTAGAGCACTTTGATCATGTAAACAAACATCAAAATTAGCATTAACTGGAAGAGGAGCACTGCAAAATCAACAGTGCTGCTTTGCCCCTGATGTATTAAAGCCACAATAAGCTTACTGAGTTTGAGCAATTAAAATAATTTGTATCCTGTTCACGATGTTATTAGATGTGGACAGATACAGAGGAGGTAACAGGATCGTAAAGGAACACAGATAACCTAAAGACAAAGTGATACAGTAAATCACCACAACCACTAAATTCAAGATCTGAAAATTGTAGGCATAGAGGGAAATATAAGTTATGACAACGCTAAGCAATAAAAACATTTGTGAGTTGATAGGGAATGAAAATTTAAATAAAAACATTTCCTTGCCTGCTCAGCCATAACAATGTTCTTTTGTTTGTATTCTTTGTAATTTAGCTGCTTGACAACTTCATTCAACCTTCAGCAGCAAACACAGGTATTGATTATCTCTGAACATCCTAATGACTGGAGACTGGGACACAAACCATAAAAGCAGGGTTTCTGGTTACAAGTGAAATTATAGTTTGCCTGCAAGATTGCACAATAAATCAGAGAACAAATCAGCCAGCATAGGGCTCTGGGGTCACTGAAGTGATGTTGACACATTACAATAATGAGAACTTGAAACACCTCATGCCCTATTGATTTTTAAGCTGAATCATTGCCACTGCAGGAGATTACAAGAGTGTGTACTGGAATCATGGCCCACGTGGGAGATGCTGATGAAAAACACAAACAACTGCACCAAAATAGTTCTTTACCTGTATCTATTATGACACAATACCCTTCTCCCTTGCCCCTTCTCCAAGGTCTCAGACCACAATTCAAACAAGGTTTAACTGCTTAACTATCTCACTTAAAACAACTTTCCTTTCTATTTTTTTCTTTACCTACATTAATTATGTAGATACATAATAAGACTTGAAGTGACACTTTAAAACATCTCACAGAAACTGCATATTAGAAAACCTAGTCTACGAGAAATGATTTTTAATGTTCCAAGCAGCTTTCCTGTTTTCACTCAACAGCAAATTATTCTATGCTATGAAAATAATTCCAATAACCACCAAATTATTTTCTCCGCACAGTGGAGAATACAATGTAGTTTTGGTGTAAACACCAAAAGCCTTGCTACCAGCTAAAAAACAAAAATGCTTCTCTTTTTTTACTCCTTTTACTTCCACTTGATAGCACTGAGAACCAATAAGCTGTCAGAGGGGTGACCGATGGCACAAAATGATTATAATCCTGCCACGACAAAAGGAGCAGTTATCATTTGCTCTGCAGCCAATTACTTTAGGAACACATCATTTTGCTTAAGGGGAGAAAACAATACCTCTATTATCCCTTCCAGCCAGGAGGTCTCTTGCCGTGCCACAGAGGTGCAAGAAGAGAGAGAAACTATTTAACTAGAGCCCCCACAGTTAATAAACTTTGAAATTTGTGGCTTATTCCTGACAAAAAGAACTTTTTAAGCACTGCAATGGTGTTCCTAATGAAGGCTTACTGTTCATCAGCTGTCAAGACAGAAGACAGAAAGGGCTAACTTGGGCTGAGTGAAGGAATCACTCTGTGAAGAACTAGGCAACCTATGGCAAAGAGAAGAAACTTTTACCTCTTGATGCACTTCCCAGTGAAAGGGATTAGACAGTTAAATATATCCTAAGGATTAGCTCCTGTTAGGCTCCTCAGAGATATGTTTTTAATCAGTGGCTCTGCACTTGGCATTTACTCCTTTAGGGAGGGGGGAAATTTTCAAATTATTTCTCTTCTTCTATTTGAAATTCAGTGCCATCAGCAAGACTCCAAAGAAAGAGGGAACAGAAGGGCAAGGAACCTCATTTTACGGTAGAGCCCCACCCTTTTAAGTTCCTCTCAATTTCTAAGGCGCTTATCCTCAACCCAGCTCTCAGAGAGTTGTGATTCCTAACCTTCCTTCAGTGTTAGACAAAAGGGAAGTAGCAGGTTTTTAAAGGAATAGAGGTGTTTGTGTTTGTGCAGATGTGTGAGGATGCACTTGTGAATACCCATATCCCCCCTACCACCACCAGAGCACCTGCAGTTATTTGTTCTTGCCTTCCCTCTCCCCTTTTCCCAGCAGGTGCCTCAATTTTTCTTCCTGTCCATGCCCAAACCGCTGCTGCTTCATCTCATACCTAAGCCTGGTAACTACACTTGAAGTGGTCGATCCCTGGCCTGATCTTCCCTGAGAGGCATCCTCAGACAAATGAGAGCACATCAGCTGTGCTAAGTGCCACAAACCAGCAGCTACAACCCTTATTAACGGGGGAAAACCATCCCCAGCAGCATCTCCTGTGCAATTTGGGGGCCTACAGGCAAGGTTAATTACCAGCATAGAAACTGCAGCGCGGGACAAGCTACCTGCCATGAAACCAGGCTTTTCTAGGAGGAAAATTTAATCTCCCAACAATACAATAGGTTTTTGACAACTGGAAAATAGTACTAACAGAAAATCCAATGAAGGAGATGCTCGGTGTTTACACAGAAAGAACAAACAGCAGTGAGTACAACAGCAAACAGGACTGTCTGCAAAGACAAGCTGCAGGACTTGGTAGGAGTTTAAGAAGACGGAGTGCACAGAGATGTGGACAGGAGGAACCCCACATTAATTAATTACCAGTTGAGCTGCCTTGGCTCAACCCTTGCTTTCAGGACACCATGAACTTCCACAAAGAGAAGCAAATCTCACTGAGATTATTGACATAATCTGTTAGGACTGTGCATGTTTCTCATATTTTATTGTTTTTATAGGATTTTTTCCTATTAGATGAAATTATATTCAGCATTCTCCTTGTAGTTCTGTAACTTCGACAGAATCAGTCTCAGTAAATGTAACTGAGTTCATTTTGCTAATATCAATCTTAATTAATGTCATGGTAGAATTCATTAGACAGTAATTTTCACAACATTTGATGCTGGGCAGCGTTAGCATACAAGCAGATCACCACTTACCATTTTTCATCAAAATAAAGGTCTAATAAGGGGGAATAGTCTATTGAGTAAGAAAAGCCAATTTATTAATACTAAAAAAATAGCTTCAGAAATTTTTACCATGTAGGTAGCATGTAAATATATGGACAATTAAAATGGCTATAAAAGCATTATTAAAATTCACATCCTGGGAGAAATCCAATGGGAAAGACACTGAATTTTGACAAAGAAACTATGCCAGCATGAAAAATACTGAAATTTCCCCCTGTTTTGTCAGTAAGAGCAAGTGTCAGCAGCATCTTCATAATTTGTAAGCCTTATTTACAGCAAGTCAGGACCCCTTGGCAGAGCACTACAATCCCTGGCATGTGATACCCTACCAGGAACTTTTCCTGTAATTTGCAGTAACAACACCCCTGGCTCAGCTGCACAGTTTAGTCAAAATGAAAATTAGAAAGAAAATTGTAGAAAAAGGTCCAAGAGTACATCCATGGTGATGACAGAAGATCAAAGTGGTTAAAAGACTCCAAGATTCTTACACAAAGCCCAGAGGAATAACACTAAGGAAATAAAGGAAATAAAAAGCAGATTCAAAATAAATACCAGCAGCTGGCACAGAGTACTAGAAAATTTAGTTCTCAGAAAAAAAGGACATGGGAATACATAATGAAAATTAATAGAAAAGCAGAAGGACATCTCTCCTCCCACAAATTCTACCTGTCAGAATCTTTTTTAAACACTGCAGATATACCTAATTGCAAGACTCATTGTCAAAGATGTGTTGCCAAACCTGAATACCCAAGGAAACATAAGGAGTGTTCAAAGGGAAACTACATCTTTATATCCTGAGGACTGAAACCTGTTGCCTTGAGGATCAGACTCATCCCTTCAACATTAAAAATCAAGGTAAAGCTGTTCCTAGTGCCCTGCTCAACACAAAGTAAAATAGATATGAAATAAGCTCAAGTCTGAGGAAGGCACTGCACTTCTCTCTACCTGGTTCTTTGTCTTCATTTAGAGGGTAACACTAAAGGTCTTTGGGACTCTTCTTTCTGACTGTTTTGTTAAAATTGAAGAGGTTTTTTTTAACTGTTCCCTTCTCGGTACTGAAGCAGGGCTGGGGTTTTCCTCTTTGCCACACGATGTCAGTGTTGCCGAGTAAAAATTGGAAATTTGCATCTTTATCGGGACTCAAATAAAAGTTCAGACATTTTGCTCCTTTAAGGCTATCACGGGACAACTTAACAGAGCTGAAAGATGCCCCAGTGCAATCCATTCCAAACTTCCAGACTGTCTAACATGAAAAGATGTGCACGTTCCCAGCCAACACGGAATGACAGAAGCGTCAACACCAGAATCCTTCTCCTGTTTGTTAGCTCGAGGGGATGTTCCCACTCTAATTGTGTAATCCCATTTCTACATCTCATTGGCTTGAATTTCTGAAGGATGAAAATTAATCCATGTTATGTTTACAAATCTGGTGAAGAAACAGATTATGAGAGCAAAGCTTAAAACTCCTCGAAAGGTGATCAGTCCTGCCGTTCCCACAGCACTGGGGAATGCTGCCAGTTCAAACTGAATAATTGGCCCATCAAGCTGTGTCAGAGAAGAGGATTTCATACCTGAATGGGGGAGGGAATTGTGCCATAACCTGCTCCCTAACCCTCCAGCACACATCTCTTTCGGAGCTATCATTTTAAAACATAAAAATACGTTTCCTAGAAAACTCATAGTGCTGCTGAGGCACAGTCTAATTCAATCCTTGCTCTCAGTCACCCAAACCTGGAGAGAGAATGGAGGCCTGAAAATAACAGGATCACTGTAAAATATATCCTTTATACCTTATAACTAAAAATCCAACTGTATAGATTTTTTAGAACCGGATCTTTCTTGTTGCAATACCACCGACAAAAGATTCAAAGTAACTTTTCTTGAACACTTGCTTTCTTTTTTATGTCTCAGTACCGTTTTTCCCCCTGTAATCCCTTTGTATCTCTTACTAGCCCACACTGTGTCCCACATTTGGGGTATGACAGGTTAAAAGTCACACTATGTCACCTTCTGACTTCAAACACTGGCATGTGATTCATTCTTCTGTGCAGCCACGAATAAAAATCCTTCCCAAATGGGGGATGGGGAGAAGGTACTAGCAAAGTTCAGCTCCTGTGTGTGTTTGAGGCTGTTTAATTTGCACTAAAAAGCCCAGCAGATGTATGAAACACTGCCTGAGGTCTAATGTATACACCGATGTACCCAGACAGAAGCTTGAAACTGGAGGAAACAAGAGCAGAAACATGAAAAACTACAAAAGGTGGATGCAAACGCTGTTTTCCTCAGTCTATCTGTCTCCTTCACCATCTGTATTGACAGACTTTTATTTTTTTTAGCACTTCTACACAAAAAGAAATTAGAAAAGAAATGGTAATTGTAAATATTGAAGACGATGGCCATGTTTTTTTCAAATCCCTTGCCCACTTGTTACAAGATACTGCTGTGCATCCTGTGTCTTTCTTGTTAACATTTCATGGAGAACTTCCATGAACATACGTTTGTTCTCGTTCCCAACACTTTGTTCTGTCACTGTGACAGATGGCTTTACACTGAAGCATATGAAAATATTAAATTCCTTACCAACCTGTTGAAGTTTGAAATGCCTGTAAGTAATAACCATCTTGGCAGCTATTTCTTTAATACAGATATTACAGAAAGCTATTTAGTGCCTCCATATCAGTTTCCTATTTGTTACTGTCAATTCTAAAAGCAGTTTTCTCTGAACTTGATTAATAGTAGCATTGTTTCATTCAAAATAATATAATTTCTAAGCAGAATATTATGTTTTATTATTTGTTTAGCCAGAAGAACTTGAAAATTAATTGTAAAAATTACAGTCAGACACAATATGGGCTTGTGCTGTACCAAAAGGAGTGGGGAGGATGCTGGGACTTGGTTCCCTATTGTTCCTTCTCTGTCTAAGCACAGCAACTGGCAGAGCACTGTCTTCAAGATTTGAATCCAGTTCTCTCTAACACAATATTCTGCCCTGCGCCAAACTAATTGTTGGCTTTGGTAACTACATAAAAAAACCCAAAACCCCAAAACATGGTGAAAAGAGGGTGTCCAGCATGCTTATCCTTCTCACAACACTCACATCGAATCAAGCAACTTCAATTTCAGTTGGGAAACTAAAATGCCTAAGACAAGGACCACTGGTTAAGAACACACCCTTTTAATTTCTATTATTTCCTTAGCTGGAGGTTTTTTGACAAGAGGTTGCTTGTTCTCATATAGAATGTGTAGAATACTACATAGAAAATAGCCCAACAGAGCTTCTCTGGTCTCAAGGCACTCTTACACTTCTCAAATAGTAAAAAAATAAAAGTCTCAACTGTTCTAATATGTTCTGTGTAATCAGCTTTTTATTACAAAACCTTAATGTTATGTTATTAATAGAAGATGTGAAAGTCTGCACAGTTCTCACATGAACAAATTGTTGTCTAGTTATAAAGCAAAAATATATTCAAAATGTCTGTATTTTAAATTCTAAAGGCAATATTACAGGAATAAGGGGAGCTGTGGTATGTAACATAGATGGTATCAGAGGTTGTACAGAACCAGTTCTTCAAATGCAGCAATTCGATGATATCTGTCTTGTCTCTTATTGAGAGGATTATTCAGAACTTCCATAAGCACAGACCAAGGACCTTCTCAGACCTAAGTGGCCATCTCCACCCAAGCTTGCCCAGCAACCCCAGTGCGAGAGATGAGACACCCGGGAGGGGAGCTGGGAGCAGGGATGGGAGAGGTGCACGCCCCTCACTGCACTGAGACATCCACCTGCTGAACGGGAATTTTGGTATTTGAGAAAGATTTTCCACTTTAGAAAAACACAGCACTGAGCACGAGTTCTGTCAGTTATAAATCAATTCTACAGAACATGTTTACATATACAGCTGCATTTTTCTGGCACCTGCTTCCCAAACCTTTCCTGAAAGCCTCCAGTGATAGAAATCCCATAATCTTCCTAACTCATCTAATTAAATATTAAGTATTCTTACTATCAGGAAGCCTTTCTAATGCCCAATCTAAACCTTCCTTTGTGTAATTTAAGCCCACAGCTTCCCATCCTACTCACTGCAGCCATGGAAGAGAAGAACATGTCGATGCTGTTACATTCAATTACGTGCCAGAATCTGTTTCTTTAAGCAGAAATGCAGTCTCGTGTCTGCAGGAATGAAAGACCAAATGAAACATCTGTTACTAACTCAAGTTAGACCCAGGCACTTTCTACAGCATGCAGGAAAATGAAAAGGAAATTTCGCGGTGGGGAAAAAAAGGACAGATCCTTTAACAATGCCAAAATATAACATGTCAAAGTGGCAGTGCTGTCTGGCTCTTTTCTGCCATGTTTCAAGTTCTATTAAAACATTGGTAAAATTTGGAAATTTGTTAAAATAACTAAAAGGGATTGGTAGTTACCTAACCCTCCTCCCTACATCCAGTGAATTACTGCCTGAAAAAAAACCTGCTTGG
Organism: Eulacestoma nigropectus; assembly: GCA_013397775.1. Classification (NCBI taxonomy): domain Eukaryota; kingdom Metazoa; phylum Chordata; class Aves; order Passeriformes; genus Eulacestoma; species Eulacestoma nigropectus. The sequence continues at coordinate 4,142,058 of VZTE01001857.1, forward strand.
ATCCAGTTAGAATTTTACAGTCTTTGTGCTTCACGGACACAAAGATTTGGGGGAATAAATGTATACATCCTGCACGCCATTCTTAAAGATAATTCCCCATAAGAAACTCAGCTGCCTCATCCATCTTTGTCTTCTGTTATCTTAATGGGCAAAATGCCCTTGGCTCCTCCAGTGGTGCTAAAACCTGTAGGAAATAAGAACAGCCCAATCCACCTCCCTCCTGAGCAGGCACAAGATAATCTACCTGAGTCATCCACTCGGCTGCGTGATCACTTGGAGTTTGTAACCTCCACTTCTCTTGTTCTACTCCACAGCCAAAGTCAAGCTGTGCACCAGCCAGTGACTCACACCCCATTATTTTATGATGTTAGTCACTTAGCTGCTAATTGCAAAAAAAAAATAAAGGGTTTACTACAAATTTATGGACTAGATTTGCATCATTTTCCATAGATGCAAATATATTTCAAAACTGCAGAAGCATTTTCCATTTTATCCCAATCGTTCTTTACCCCCAGCTCTGAGGGGCTGGAATAACCCGCTGCTCTCCAGCTGATAACACAGGATCCTGGGATAACACAGGCTGGGAGGAGCTTATCCAAGGACAGTCCTTGAGATCCTCTTGGATACACCTCCTTGGAGCGCAGAGGTGCTGAACTGGTCAGGCAGAGTTTGGTGCATCACCTCACAGCCCTTCATCCAACACCTGTCTTCTGAATCCTTGCCTTGCATTTCCTCTCTCCCCACACTTGTCCTGGGAGGTTAAACTGACAGGATAAATGTACAGAGCAATAATTCAGAGAAATTCATTCAGAGAAAGGATGTGAACCAAGAGCGGGCAGAGCTAATCAAGTCTTGAATGTATCAGCAGAAGTTTATAACTTTTATCTTTTTATGAGACAGATGATCACACACATATCCACGCTTCTATAAATCTGAGATAGTAATAAAACTTTCTAGCAGACTTTGGCAAAATAAAAAACCTCATAACCTCTGTTGCAAAGAAGCCCAATAGGCAGCTCAGAGATCTCAAGTCAGCTGTGAGAGCCACAGCCTCAAATGTCTAACAACATCTTTAAATAATCACTTCATAATCCTGATTATATTATAAACCATAGCCAATATTTGTCTTCTGATCACGAGTTAAACAATTTGAATGCAGTGTTTTTATTTAAATGCAAAAATGTTTAAAAATAATGTCTCAGATGCAAAATAAAGATTTCCAATCTAAATGATGACTAGAAAAGTTTGAAACAAAATACAGAAATGAAAACGCTTGGGACAGAAACCTGAGGTCTGAACCAGAATCTCTGTCATAAAAGACTCGTACAGGGAGCAGGGAAATCTTTTTGTCTTCAGGTCCCCTGAGAACACGAAACAGAGGTCATCTGCAGCATGGGAGATTTTCATTTGTCTAGCAAAAAAATATTTTTCAAGCCAGTAAAGACTGCTAAGCACTGGAACAGGTGGCCTAAGGAGGTAAGGGATATGAAAGTTCTATATGAGAACGCCTTTCCTGGCAGTTTGCAAAGATTACCAGGATGTCAATCATCAGTGACGCTTGTCAAGGTGCTCCTTGCAGGGAGCAGGGCTGGGCTCCATGGCATGGAAGTGTCCTCTGCACCGCTGTTTTTTAAAATCCACACCAATACTTAGAATGAAGCCTCTAAATTGACAAAAAATAATTGTACGTGGAAAAAAATTAGACATTTTTATAATTTTCTTACAAGCTGGGATAAAGGGATGTTTTCACAGAAATGCCTCACTGTAACACCAGGATGGAGTTTTGTTCTGTGCTCGCTCCATTACGCGTGGGCAACAATGAATGAAAGCAGAACTGCCACGCTGCCTCCCCTCTGCAGAGCGCCCTGCCCAGGGCTGAGATGTAATCATTAATTAGAAGAAACACTCACATACAGACACGATGCTTCTATTAATTAGAAGAAATGCCAACATACGTACAGACAGGCTTTAGCTTTATTTTTCATTGCTCAGGAGCTCACGGCTGCTGCAGGAAGAGCTCGTAACAGCCATACAGCATCGCTGCTGTTTGCTCTTTGCACTCACTCTTTTTAAAATTTGCTTCTTTTACTTAGAGCAAGGCCCAACCAGTGCAGTTTCTCCTACAGGACATGCAAGGACTGCACAGGAGCTCAGTCCCGGTAGCTACTGCCCATCCCAAAGATATCAGCATCCCCCTGGACCCTCTGTGTAAAGCCTCATTTCATTGATAATTCCCGGGCTGTAACACTTTTCACAGCTGAGCTCTCCTCTGACCCCCGGTTCCAGTTCTAAAGACCATCCTGAAGTCACTGTGTTCAGAAAGGGTGCAATCAGCGAACCACAGCTACTACAGGGAGCTGCTAAAACGTTCTGTTCTTGAGATTAAAATTGGGCAAACAGAACTTCTGCTAAGCTGTTATGTGACTGTGCTCCATTTGATTTACAAGTTCTCATAAAATCATAGAAACTTGTTTAAGAGACCGTGATATCTTGAAAATATAATTGGAAGTAAAGAAAATGTATTAAAATACCCAATGCCATTCTTAATATCTCCCTTTCGTAAATTCTACTTCCTGTTGTGGCTCAAAGAATGAGCAAGGATAAGAAAAAGGCTCAAGCTTTCAAATATGAAAGTCAAAATGAAATTAAGTTGTTTCCCACAGCCTCTCTGTTGGTACAAATTTCAGTCTGCCACGATTGGATTTTTGATTCTGCTGGCACTGGGAAAGCCTCACGACTGGAATGAAATGCCATTTGAAATGAGATCTGGTTCTGATATGATTTTGCTCCCTGGCACAGCAGTGGTATCCTGCTTTTCCCGGTAACTGCAACGATTAGGGCAGGATTATAGCCTCAAGTGGTCCCGGCTTAACTGGCAAGGTGGAAAACCAGGACATCCCACCACTGTTCATCATACAGACCTCATCAATCGATATTTGTTTTGAAAATGACAAAAGTATTCAAATGAAAACATGAGATGATATTCATTTTCATTAGCCTTGCAAAATATTCCAAGGAAAAAAAAACAAACTAATGGTTTGTGATTACTCTGTGTCACAGCCAAATATCAAACTTCCCCTGCAAGCACAGGTGACAGCAGATATATTCTTCTGTAAAATGCATCTCTTTCTCTTACACACACCACTTGCTGCTATCATGCACTGAAAAGCTGGGCCATGAAAAGCCAGAGGCAGCCTGCTGTCCCCAGGACTACAGCCCCAAGGACATGTCCTGTCAGGAAGGCAGAGCAACTGGAAAAAGGTGAATACTTGATGCTGACATGGGAACATAAAATTCACATAAAACAGTACAGGAAGGAGCCAGGATGCTCCAGTAGGGCCTGCTCTAAATGCCATGTTCTTAGAAGACTTGCTTCACTGTGGCAGCAGTTCTTCACAGATACTGAGGCCCATCTTAAATCCACAAAATGATGCTGCTTTTGTTAAGAGCATCAGGTAATAGTGCAGGTTCTCAGTGCCAAGCGTACCTCACTTGGTAGGAGGTTTTTACAGTTACAGAAGCCATTAGAGCCAGGTTAATTAGCAGTCAGAAACAAGTCCTCATGTAAGCTACAACTCATTTATCTGGAAAAATGTTCAAACGTCATTCCTGGATTACTATCAGTCATGGAATCAGAAAGGTCAACTTTAACAAGGACAACATTTAAGTGAAAAAAGACACAAACACCTGTCCAGAGAGCAGCACAGCACAAGCAGAATAATTCACATATGCAAAGTGTGGGAGGTTGTTGTCAGCGTTTTACATCACACTCCACCACAGGAGCAGTGAACAGATGATCTGTGCTAAAGTTCTGATCAAGTTCAGGTTGGCCCATTAGTCATTAGTGCCAGGATTTACATCTGCTTACATCCCTCCCCTTCTCTTCCCAGCTGAATTTGCAGTAATTACCAAAGAGGAAACCTGCTTAAAATTTCTCAATATCAAACACATAAAAACAGAAGATTAAAAAAAGTGAAAAAAACCCCCAACAAAACCAAAATGGATCCTCTGGTCTTCCACATGAAAATGTTGATTGGATTTCTAATCATCATTAGCAAAACCTTATATTTAATACATAGCAAATACTGATTTTAAAAGATTCTTTTATTAATTTCTAAACGTTTAACCAGTTTGTTTTTAATTACCTCTACCAAAATGCAGATAATTAACGAGTAGCTGCTGAACTCCAGGTATCCAAAACAGAGGAAAATAGTAGTGTTTCCTTCTCCTGAGAATAAAAATACTTAAATAAAAACTGTAGGTGCAAAAGTAAAGCAAGAGGATTTTCAAGAGTTTTTGGAGTATGGAGGTATACCTTGTTTTTGTGAACACCTGACACAAAAGAACATTTTGAAGTTTTTATGTCTCCAAGAAAATACTGGAAGGTTATTAAGTCCAGGCAGTAAAACTGGGCTCTTTGTCATGTTTAATTGCTTGGATTCATAACCTAGTTTTGCTGAATCTGGATGTTAGTGCTGAGTCAAGCAGTTTCTCCATTTTAATACTTCAGAAAAAGTTTGCGTGTCTCCACGCCTGTGAGACAAAAGCGTTTCTTGAAATATTCCTGACCATCAGTGAAATTTCTCTCTGGAGAAACCTCTTTGCTGTGCATGAAATCTGTAATTAACTACAGAACAAAAAAAAAAAAGTCTCTGATTGCAACCTGGTGAAGGAAGCCATACTGTGCTTCATTTTCAAAGACTACGAAGGGAAATCACAGCCTCTGCAACTTAGCACAGGCAAGTGAAAGGAAGAGTGCAACAGGCACGATGAGGACAAACAGAAAGCAGAAATGTTGCACTCAATACCAGTCCCCCAAAGTAAACACGTTCCCACACTGTCCAAACTCAAGTTCAGCTAAGGTAAAAGTAGTGAGTGCACAAAGTCACCAAAGACAGCAGCTTTGCCACGTTCCTTAACATCTCCACCGGATACCTTGAAAAGAAATAAAAATAAAATAAAAAGGAAAAGACTCATTCCTACAGACAGAACTCCACAGCTGACACGATAAATTTAGAATGAAATGCCACCAGAAGTGAGTTTTGGCAGTGACACATTTATTTCTTTTCACTGTCTGGTACCTCACCCAAATGCAATCCCACAGCATTTGAATTTTAAATAAAACGTGTTTGTGATGCACCCTTTTAAAGGAAAAGCCTGCATGTCTCTTCCATCTGGTGACTGTGTTCTTCTGGCACTTCTTGTGTTCAAAAAGGCATCCCTGGGCACAGCCAGCAGCTGTAGATCAGCGTATCCCCTGAATTCCTCATCCCCTCACAGCTCAGTTTAGGAGAACTATTCCTTTGTAACACATTCCAAGACAACGTTAAAGACAGATAACTCTTCTAAGCTGATTTTCACCTAGATTGAAAATATACCTGTTTCTGGCACAATAACAGTTTTGAAACTTTATCCTCACATAAAGTTAACACATTTCAAAAGTTATGCTTAGTTCCTATGAGATGCTGTAACTTATGTCCCAGTCTTGCAATATATATAAAACCCCTAAAACACTGAAAAATTCTCTGAAATAATCGAGGCCCCCTGAAGTCTTTGTTCCCATTTCTAAATCCTAGAAAGGTACCATCCTGTGACACAATCATTCTAACAAAAACTCCAAAATCCCTATCACTGAAGTTGACTGAAAGCTTGACTTTAGTAGCTTGATTTTTACTAAGGAGTTAAAAATAACACTTTTTTTAGCACATTGCTTAAATTGAAATATGAAGTAAATTTCAGACAAGATATTTTCTATAGATAAAATTCCCTACACATTTTTCCCTGGTTTACTTTTTCACAATTACCTCCGCAATAACTTAAAAGCATGAGTTGACCACATTTCTCTCCCTTTCCCTCTTTAATTTGTTGCTTCAGTTACCATTTCTAACATATTTCTCTTCATAAAATTAATTAAAAATTTAATAGCAGTATTTTTCCTTACAAAAGGAAAAGCCCAAACTTCCAATATTATGCTTGAGAACATTTTTCTAGACCTTTACTAGCATTTCAAATACCATAAAGTTGATCACTTGAAAAATCAATTTACTACTTGTTCCTGGAAAAGTTTTCTGGTTTATGAGCAAAACTGAGATCCTACGAGAAACTTTTATTAAAAAGAAGAATAAATCTGAACAATTTCATGGTAATGATGCTACTGAAGTAAGTGGTTTGACGTTGGAAAGACTGAATGTAACACCTTGAAGTTGCTTCATCCATCTATTAAGTTATTCTGATTTCAAATATTTACTCATGTAGGAGTAGGTAAGAATATAAAGCTCAAGCTTTCTCAAACTGTGCCTGGAAAGGAGTCTAATGAACTGTGCTGACACTCCCCGAGGTATCAGGGCATGGGATGCTGGGAGACACTGATTAAATGGAACTTCCAGAGCAGGCAATGGGAATGGGAGCTATCGTGTGTTCACAGCATCTCAAAGGCCAATTGGGAAGAAAAACTCCAAAAGGGATAATCAAATCCCTCCTAGATCCATAGGTTTAAAGGAAGTAAAGCTGATGATTGACAGGCACTACCCAGGCACTCACAGAGAAGCCCCTGTAAAGGATAAAACCCCAAAATCCACTTTTTTTTTTCAATAAATGATTCAAATCTGAAAAACTAATAGTTCTACACAACACTACTGCTCTTGCTGTAGACAAGGGAACACTGTTCATTGAGTAGCAGTTTTGCTTGCTGTTCAACCTTATTTGCATGTTCAAAAAACAGATCAACAACAGGAGCATTAAATATCTAAGAAAAAAGCTACAATGTATGGTCAGAATATCAAGAAATTCAAACTTTATATATATCTGTTACTTCATTTTAGAAACCAGTATAGAACCAATGTACTGCGTGGAAACTGATTTTTCTAAATATTTCATAAGCAAAAAAAATTGCAAACTTTCTATGTAACACTTCTATAAATCCTAATTACTTCTGTACTAAGACCAAATTCCTTATCACTACAGAAGTGACAAACAAAAAGACTGTTTTGGATCTTACTAAATTCCTCAGTATCTATCAAAATGAAATACCTGAGGTGGAATTTAATGTACCGTCCTGGAAGCAATGTGATTTTATGGTGTCTGAACTGCAGAGCCCAGCATTCCACTATTGGGCTGTGCCAGAGTCTCCTCCATGTGACAGCAAGTCTTTCAAAAATATTATACCCCTATTAAGAGTCTGGAAGAGATTCCTTTTTTTAAAAGCTAGAGAAATCCACCTTCCCCACTCTCCTCAACATTTTTTGCACGCTTTGAAGTGTGTGGGTTTTGTAAAGGAAGAAAATTGCTAAAGTCATTCAAAGTATTTAAATTACTTTGCAATTATATCCAGCTGGAAACTGATAGGCATTTTTAAATCCCAGTCTTTTATACACTGTTCCTGCTTTTTTCAATGCAAATTCATATAAATGGATTGTTAGCCAAAATTACCTGTGTGTTTAAATTGTATTTATTAACAAAACACTGCTGCTGTTATATCCCAAGCATTTTTACAAGTACAGTAATAAAACCTTCAAATACTAATAAATTGTGTTTTCTAAGATCAGTATATTATGCTGGTGACACACAGGGACCCTAAAGTTAAACAGGTGACCAGGCTGGTCAGGAATCCCATAACCTGCCTGCTGAAAGGCAATAATCCACCTGACAAAACCCCTTCTAACGAGACTCCTGCTCTATTTCATATAAATGCTAATACATACTGCATCCACAGAAAGCCAAGCGTCTTTCTGAAGATGAAGTTCACCTAAACTTCAGCCAAACACGGAGGGAGGAACGGATAATCCCCCCCGCATCTTCTTTTCTGCCGGCATCTCGCCGAGGAGCGCTCACACCCAGAGAAACACGCTCACACCGCCGGGATGCACGCAGGGCACTGAGCGGCAGCACCGCTAAGTTTGTACACCTTGGATCAGCCCCCGGAGCATCCCTCTGCCACCGGGCCGGGCAGCCTGCCCAGCCGCGGCTGGAGCCCGCTCCGCTCCGCGCCGCCCGGCAGCCCCGCATACCCCGCACCCTTCACCTGGCCGGCACCCCCAAATCCCTTCACCTGGCCGGCATCCCCCGCACCCATCCACCTGGCCGGCATCCCCCACACCCCTTCAGCCGGCCAGCACCCCCAAATCCCTTCACCTGGCCGGCATCCCCCGCACCCATTCACCTGGCCGGCATTCCCCACACCCCTTCAGCCGGCCAGCACCCCCAAATCCCTTCACCTGGCCGGCATCCCCCGCACGCATTCACCTGGCCGGCATCCCCCACACCCCTTCAGCCGGCCAGCA
>VZTE01001857.1:4150385-4183777 GCA_013397775.1 Eulacestoma nigropectus
GCACCCCTTCACCTGGCCGGCATCCCCAAATCCCTTCACCTGGCCGGAGCCGCCTCTCGCCACCGCCTTCAGGTAGGGAAGTCCCCGCCGGCGGCCGCCCGGCCCCAGCAGCCCCACATGCCAAGTTGCCCCGGTCCCTCCCGGCGGGCACAGCCGGGGCTCCGGGCGCTCTCCGGCGCAGGCACGGCATGGATCGCGCCCTCCCCCGGCCCCAGCTCGCTCCGAAGCTGCCGCTGCCTTACCTGAAGGGCATCTCCCACGCCTGCAATCAGCTGCCAAGGTTTCATGGTCGGCGGCGATGCCGGTACGGCGCCGGGAGGAGCCGGGGGGAGCCGGGCGGCCCCGGCCGGCCCTGCAGCCCCCGGAGCCCCGGCACCATCCACCGGCTGCCGCCCCCCGCCCGGGGCACGGCCAGCCCCGGCTGCCGCGTCCCTGTCGCTGTCCCTGTGGCTGTCCCTGTGGCTGGCCCTGTGGCTGGCCCTGCCCCGCTCCCGCAGGCGCCGAGCGGGGAGCGCTGGCAGCGCCGGGCACCCTCCGCACCCGCGGAACTCCGGGCGGAGGGAGGTCCAGGCGCGCAATGGAAGCGCTGCCGATGGCTCCCGCTACCCCTGCATTATTCCCGATGTCTGTGGGACAGTATTTATGACTTTCAATCTGCTGCGCTCCAGATGCTGCCGCGAGAGGCGAGAGCCCTCGGCTGTCCCTGCCTTCCTCTCCCGGCTGAAGGGCTCGGCTGTGCAGGCGCTCGGCGAAGCCGTTTTGTTTTACTTGGAGATCAGAGCAGCTCCACGCCGGCTTCGCTAAAAACCACAGCCTTGTGGGAAAGGAAGGTGGGCACGGGAGAGCAGATTACGCTCAATAATTCATTTATGGAGTGGCTTAATGGATGGACTAAATATTAGCTGCTTATTAAAATATGAGACGTGGTGCTAAAGTTTGTAGGGGTTCGCTGTTGGGATCAATTTTATCTATACAAAATGGTTAACATTTGGATTAAATGATGACTAATCTCTTGTGAAATTCTGAATTTCTTTTAGAATAATATTGCAGACTAAGTCATTTTTAAGACAAAGACTGGCTGGAACTGAAACAAAACCTGAAAATCTTGCACAAGAGATGGCAGCAATTAACCCATTTGAGGAGAAGAAAAAAAAAGTTTCAGATAAACATTAAAAACTGATGCCTTTCACTACACAAAAGCATTGCTTGTGCCCTACCAAATAAGCTGCTGTCTCAAAGTACATCTATTTATGCAACTGAAGTTTCAATCTGTAAACAACCACTTGTACTCGATTGAAGAATTCTACAGATGCTGCTCAGAAGACTTCTAATTCTGTAAAATGAATTTTCATATCAAACACACATTTTTTCTCAAAAAAACCCCCAAAGTCTATTAAAACATCTTTCAATATTTATCATTATTCTGCAATCAAAAATGAGACTAATAATCTGAACTCTTGGAAAATAACTTATATCAATCACTTCCTTTTTGTAAATACAAATCAAAGATTTTGCACCCCTTTTTGGCAGAAGAGGAGAGACAACGTTTAATTATGTTCTGTGAAAACTTAACATATAGAAAATAATATTAGATTCAGACTGTAATTTCAGAAGGTTTTCCTTGTTTGGAAGCTTTTATCATAGCCATGCTCACCTTATTACCCAAAGGGAAAAGAAAACTTTCTACCTAGACAGACTATGGGACCATTAAAGCATCTTTATCATAATAAAGAAAAGTGTATAATTTAAAAAGAGAATGTTGCAAGGGTTGGCCTGACCACTGGGCCTAATAGCCAGAACATCTCGGAGCTCACACTGCCTCACTGTGTGGCCTTGACCACATTATTCATCACTTCAGTTTTCCCACTCGTAAAATAGAATAATACAACTTCCAGTGTCTCCCATCTCTGACTTCTCAGGAGGGTTTGAAGGATTAATGACCCTACAGTGCTCTGAGAATGAATAAACACTAACTGCTAAGGCAGAGCTAATACGTTTCAGAGCGTTAAAGCACTGAAATGCTAGAAATTCCAATCAAACCACCTCGTGTGTCTAAACATGGGGGAAGTAAAATGCAGGAATTACTAAAATACCATCTTCTACCACTCACAATCAACAAAATACTATGGGTTGGCTTGCTAGCTCTGTTCTTTAAATCTGATTTTTACCATATGTGCCTAGTTTTAAGCTCAGTTCCATTAAAAATGACACCAGGGGCAATTACCACTGCTAATTTACAAAACCAGGCTGTCCAGGGCAAGGGCATTTAGAGTCAAAGCAGTCAGAAAACATCACCATTGCCTCTCTGGCCTGTTGTTTTGAGCATCTGCAGCACATATGGGCCTTCAGTCAGAGGACCTGCAATTCTGGCACATGCTACATGTGGTCTTCAGTGCTGTTCTTCAGAGATGCCCATGCTTTATTCAAGTAATGAAAAAGAGTTTGAACCAACCAATTATCTCATTAGCAAAAAATAAAGGGGGCAGGGGGAAGCACTGGCAAAGCACACACTGCTGCATCACTCACAAAGTTGTGACAACAATCAAAATCAAAATAATGGTCCAAATTCCTATGTCCATCTTAAAAAAGAGAGTTGTAAATTCATGTTTCAGTCTACAGAAGTAGTAACCGTGAATAAAAATCTGCGCACATTACACACTCCCCTTCACCACTCTCTCTCAGTGGTGGATAACCGTGGTTCTTCCACCCCACAGTTGAACAAGAGATGAAATGTCTGAAATGCTCTAATGGTCAAATGATGCCAGGGCTGGTCCTTGAGTCACTGCAGGGGCGTTGCAGAACCTCAGCTGGGACGGCCTTGTTTGCCAGCAGGGATCCTCCAGCAGCTGTGAGTGCAACCAGACCCACTGGAGCCACACCAAGACCCAGAGTTAAATGCCCTGTGAAGTGACCTGTGGGATGAGCAAAAGCTTGAGTGGGGAATCACAGCAGGGCAGAGCAGGGTCATGCTGGGGTTCAGCTGCTGGGGATCCTTGCTGTGACTTTCTCACGCACACATTTCCTACCATGGGGAAGGGACCTCCTGAACCTTTGTCCTTCCCATTACACTTGCAGGGACAAACCTCCAATAACTGAAATATTGCTGTGATGGCAGCAGCTGTTGAGGTTTCAGGAATTCCAGATTTCTATCTTTTTTACTGGAGCTCTTCAAATAAGAATTTTCAATGTACTTATTGAACAGCACAGACGAGTGCCATCACATTGTCTCATGGCACTTAAAAAGTTCTAAATGAATTTAGTTGTTTATCATCCCTTACATCTTTTTCTCCTTAAAAAAAGGAGTGTTTTTCTTCTGAATTTTCCAATTGACAAGGAAAATCACAGAGAAGCAGACCAAAGTAACTAACTGTAAAATATGTGCCTTTTAGGGAATGGTGCAGCTGGCTGATCCAAAGGTGCACGTGTCATACTAGAAAGCTTCCAGCTCAAAGTCTTCAGTGGGTAACTGATTTAGTCATAATTTCCTGAACTAAGCTTCTGTGCTGTGGGAACTATTAAAAACCACTAAATGAAAGTGAATACTGGTCAAATCCACGAGTAGCATCTCGAGCAGAAGGTTATTCTGCACCTGTCCAGTTTGTAAAGTGCTTTTACTACAGGGCAGTGAAAAGTGGTTTAATCTTTAATGCACGTCCATGTCCAACACACGGGGGCTCTCCATGCCCTGTGGATTCCTGCTGGAATGGTTTCCTCCTCCGTGCCATCTAACGAGCAGCACCACACAAGGGAAGCCTAATGAAGCACATTCAGATGGAAAAGTATCATGTGATTTATCACAAACATGCTGCAGTTTTATTTCAAAACAGTTTGTGGTTTCCATGTGCAAGTTTGAGACAGACACGGAACATGTTAAAAAAGCCAGCATCCATCAGATGTCACAAACACAACAAAGCAGTCGAAGCTGAAGGAAATCTACATCTGAGAATGCATGATGTTAACTGATGCTAAATAGTATCTCTGGGTGAGAATCTAAATGATAAGGATTTTTAACTTGAACAATTTAAAGAAGTACAATCAGAAAACAGAAGTTTTTCCTCTACCAAGCAGGTAGAGGAAAATTTTAAAATTTTAAGAATTTTAAAATGTTCTCCAGCGGCTGGATCCTGCAAGCATCCACAATGTCGCTAAGCGCACAACGAAACTGATTAGAAATGTACACAAAAATAACTCGGTTTAGCATTAGACCTACGTAAGAGCTGTTCCAAAAAAACAGTGATACAAATATACTAGGTGTTTTCAGAAACCATTTTTCTGTATATTCAAAATGTCTGTTCTTTCCTTTAGCCAATTACTCACAAGTAGCCTCCATAAAGAATTTGTAAATGTGATTATACCGATCTGAATTGCTTCATTTTGCATTACGAGTTGGTGTTGCCTTTTCCCGAGGAGGTGTATTGGCTATAGATGCCACCAGTCTCTCTTGAAGGTTCTAGTTCTGTTTCTGCTGTTCATACAATTAGGGTAGTTCACAAATGAGGTAACAAACATTGCAAGTGTCCAGAGGTACTTTCACACTCTTACTGCAATGCTAAATGCAAAAGTTTGCAGCATATTAAATGAAAAATTTATTTGCTATATTTTGTCCAAAAAGTCATGCCTAATTTCATTCAGAAACAAGAAATCAAACACCACCAATAAAATAGCAGAGGAACATAATTTTGATGCAACTAAACTAGTACTGATCTAATAAATGTTACTTCAAACAATGCTACAAAAAAAGTCTCTTGCATAAATGCTATGAAAACAGCCATAAAAATAGCCAGTCATGCCTGTATTCACCCTCCTACAAAGAGCAAAAATGCACATTCCACAGGATAGTGATTTTTTGCACAGCCACTGCTGCTTAGGAGGTCATGTTCAAAAAAGAATTACTTATCCAAAGCTCTAAAATAAAGCAAAGCTTCTGAAGATGCATCAAATCAAGGAAAAAATCTGTATCTCATTTTTGTCAAGTGTAAGGAAAGCAGCGGACACCATTTACCAGCAGCACTCACTTTAAAGACTGTTGACTCTTTTTTTGAGCTTGTTGCGAAGTTTAATGTGAAACATAAGGTAACAGCACATCTACCAACATGAAGAAGAAACAGGTCTCTGAAAAGTCTTGAAGCAAAATAATTCCTTCTGTGCTTATACATATTCACAGCCCTGTTGAAATGCTAAAGTAGTCACGGGAATTTGCATTCCTGAGGCAGAGAGCATTTCCACAGGAACAAGGATTACTTGTTAAGGCTGCAACGTGGACTTTAACATTTCTCTATATATGTCCTTCAGAGGTAATCTGGATCTGCTCTCAGATGTTTTTCCCAAACAAATTACAATTTTTTGTTTAGCAATTAGAAAACACAACTTTTTACTGTGTTGAGAGTTCAAAATGTCTCCCAATGCCGCAATCTTTTTTTCCTTCCCGCAGTATTAATGCAAACGGTTTCCTCAATAAAACTGCAAAAGGCCAATTTGTCTACAGAGCCCCATGACCAGGAAAACTCACCACATCAGCAAGAGGAAATGTCAAAACACAATGGCAAATACCTAAAAAACCTGGAAGTGCAATCGCTTCCCCTTGGGGATCAAATTGTGCAAGGCAATACCTTCAAATGATAAAGTGCAGCTACGCCACAGAACAGGGCCCTGAACGCTGCCCAGAACATCAAATAAAGTCAATACAAAACATTTCCCAGTCCCAGGATCACAGCTGGAAGTCACTGAGGGAGCACCAAGGCCTCCCCCAGCCATCCTCAGAAGCACACAGCCTCAGAGGAGTCTGAATTTAGACTTCTCACTCTGCCTTTGCCCCCTAAGTAAAGCAGAGTGAGCACAATCGCCGTGAGACAAGTGTGAGTCTGACACGTGCCTGCACCTACAGGCAGTGAGCTGAGCAAGGAAAATAGAATGACAGAGTTTAGAGATTTCCGGAAGATTTTTGGCCCAGAAAGTTGGCAAAGAAATACTCCTGTGCAACTCTGTGAGATGGATGGAGGTAGAATTCTGTGGAGAAAATGGGTAACTGCCTATTTTTTATTCTTAGTTAATGACAAATCTTTATTTTGCAGCTGTATTTATTTTTACTCAACCTATTTTCATTTGCAGTTGCTCTCCAGATTGCAGAACACACCAATGAGACTTTTGTCACCAGCTTTAGAGGCATGATGTTTACTTCCTACTAAAATGAATGCAAAGATTTAAATATCTTTATAAATACAGGATATAAAGCACTGTAGGGATTGTTACTTGAGAGACTTTAAACATATCTTCATCACTTAATATAACACAACCACACAAACGCCACCACCTTCTGCACTATCAAGTAGAAGGCAGAGGTTGGGACCACCTCCAGCTCAGTTATTGGGGACCTTCTCTCCTTTAAAGTCCTGTTGGCACAGAGAATGTCACAGCTTGTGGGTGCAAGCAGTCACTTGCTCCTGCTCATCTGTGGCACAACACAGTTGACTAATTAATTTTTTAAAGTATTCAAGATGTGACATATACATGGGATTGAATACAGATTAGCATTACAATAATCACAAAGCTTTTGTAGCCTCAAATTTGTCTTCTCGCAGCGAAGTTTCCTTTAATGTGCAAATGAACGATGCCACTACGTATCTGGAAATAAACAGGCTCATTATGATCGTGGCTTGTCACAAACACAGGCATTCAGGGTTATATTAACAGCACACAGTAGGCTGGCAGAGAAATAAAAGATCTGTGCCCAACTGCCTGGTGCCACATCCTAATCCATCTCACCCGTGGCATCCTGGAGTGGTGTTAGGAAAATGTCCTTCCACCCAAATGTTTCTGGATTTGTTTTCATGAGTTGCAAGGGTTTTTTTGGCCTAGATATGAAGACAGGATATATTTGCCAAACTGAGTCAAAAGAGAGCAAAAGGGACATGAAATTGTCTGAAAACTTCAAACCCAGCAAAAGCTGAGAGAGAGGTTCAGAGGAGAGATGGCCCACGCAACAAAATGCAAAGGGAATGGGGAGACAGGGAAGTGAACTAGCTGAAGTGTTCAAAACCCTGAAAATAACTGTCAAGTAAAGGGGAACATAATGATTGATTTCTTTTTCTTTTTTTTAATTAATTTAATTTTTTTACCTTTCAGTTTTTGAGATTAACTAAATCAATGAGTCTGGAGTCACCTCACACACCACAGGCCCCGCTTCAGACACAACAAAAGGACCAGCACGTCCTTCAGGAAGAAATCCTTTACTGACTGTGGGGAGGCCCTGGCACAGGGTGCCCAGAGAAGCTGTGCCTGCCCCTGGATCCCTGGAAGTGTCCGAGGCCAGGCTGGACAGGGCTTGGAGCAACCTGGGCTAGTGGAAGGTGTCCCTGCCCATGGCAGGGGGTGGCACTGGATGGGCTTTAAGGTCCCTTTTGACCCAAAAACAGTCTGGGATTCATGTGCTGTGGCAAAAAAGGCTGCTCCTGGTAGCTGTTGGTAAACAAGAACATTCCTCATAGGCTCCTCAGTGCCAGGGCAGTTAATTATAGGGTTTGCTTTATAGTGAGATGCAAAACACAGTTCAGAAATAGACGGTCCTTTAGAAGGATTTAGGGAGACCAATGCTAAGTTTGTCATCCACCAAGGAATGCAGACAGGATATTTTATATCAACATCTACGTAAGACGTTTCCAAGAATAATGAGTACACAATATTTAAAAAAAAAAATTCACACATTTTTCTGACAAAATGTTGTGGACTCGTGGTGTTAATTTTAGCAGTTTCAATTGGATTTGGTACGGTTGGAAATGCAAGGGGAAATCTGCAGTAATCAGGATGTGACACTCATTAACACTTTCACAAAATACCCACTGGATTTGCATAAACTCTGCAAAGATTCATTGGTGAATCTTTAATACGAGATTTCTCTTGGTTTTACTCCACATTCAGCTCCATTTGCCCTCCCTCTCTCCTCTCCCCTGCCAGTGAGAACTGCTGTAAACAGTTCATAACAAAGCATAATAAAATGTACTGAAAAACTAAAATATACTTGTAATTACCCAAAAGCCTATATAATTGCATATATAATTTCATAAACTGCAAATATTTTTCAAGAAATTATTCTGTAAGGGAGAGAAATACTAATTGGATACAATGGCTTGCTAGAGTGGCACTCCAAGTCACTTAATAAATCTGGAGATGCACAGGCAAGTTCTTTAATGACCTGTGTATAAAACCCTAGCATGGCCCAGCTTGCAGACAGCACAGTGTTCGCATGCAAAGTAGCATGAAAAGATTCTAGAAAATGGATAAACCACTAAGGCAGCAAAAGGTTTCTGCTTCTGACACAAAAATTTTAAGTAAATGCCACTCTTAAGGGAGACAATTCTTGCTATTCCCAATATCATAAACGAGGCAAGAAATTAAAATGTAAAAAAAAAATAAATCTGGGTCATTTAAGTCTTCTTTGAGAAAGACATCCTTTTCAAGAGGCAATACTTACCCTGAGCTTTCAGCTGAACTATCCAGGACCTATTGGACTACGCTGACTACATCAACATGAGCTATTTTAGCAGACAGTCCAATGTATAATGGGAAGTTCACAATGAAAAAAAGATTATTTTCTCTTTTGAACTATTAAAAAAAGCGTTACCGGGTTTAAAAATTCTCATGGAAGCTCATTCTGCTGATAAAAATGCTTTTTGGTTACCTTTGATTAGAAAGAGAAATCTTCTACAGGAATGGTTACGAGTCCAGCATTAATAGGATAAATTTAAGTGAATTTAGTATAAGATTCAGAATAAAAATTTAAATTCAATTCAATTCTTCTCCCTGTCCTAAATTCCTGCAAACAGACATAAATGACATTTAATTTCTGCTGTGCTATACTCCAACCCCACCATTTCTGTTGGAGCCTAAGCTTTGAAATGGTTTGAACTATGTCCCCATAACTGAACGGCTCTACCAGACAATAGATTATTTCACTTGCTTGCATTTTGAGCAAATTTATTGACTGGGAGTCTTATTTCAATGCTCCTACTCAACACATCATTATCTCTGATATCCCACGAGCACATGAAAGCATTTTCTAAAGGAAAATACAACCTAAGTGTGAGGGCCAGGATGAATTCCTGTATTTTATTTCTGGTTAAACTCTCAGGCTCAGATCACCTTTATGTCTTGTTCACTACTGAGTAATGGAAGCAGGCTGGGGAGAAAAACGGATATAAGTGGTTTTATTTGTCTTGTGGAATCTTTGTAAAGATATATTAGAACATCAGAACTTGGATATTTTTTTTTCCCCTGCTGAACAACTGTGAATTGTGCTGAGGTCACTTGAAGTGTAAATACTCTGAGCACTTTTCATTTGGGTTTTCATTTAAAAAAAAGTAATCTCAAAGTGGAACAAATTTTTTTGTTACGGTTTAGTAAGCAGAATTCTCATTGCAATGCTTTAATACTCCCAGAGCACAACTGATCACAAAGCAACAGCAGATCTTGGTAAGTAAAAACTCAAAAATTTTTCTCTAACTCAGAATTACCCATTTCCGAGGCTTACCCGTCACAAGGCTATTTGTGCCCATAAAAAGGCACAAAATTTGTGAGAGAATTCCAATAGCCACAATAGCAACAACATCCTCTGTGCCATTCCTCAAAGAATTCTCCTTGTTGGATGCACAATTGAACTGTCAAAGACTGCAAAGAACTCTGGCATTCCCTGGTTCAAGACTGCAAGGGTTCCACCCAAAACTGTAGAGCAAGAAAATGAATAAATCAAAAAATAAATAAATCAAAAAGGCATTACAGGCTTTCAGAGCGTACTAACGACATGTGAACCTCCTGACCCTGTGACTGAAGTGGTGGTTATTATTGGACAACCACTGTGAAAATAAGCTGTGAGAAAATAAGAAGTCTTTACTGTTATTTCACTAATTCAAATGGCACAATAACGACTCTTTTGAACACAATTTCTCAAAGCTGCCATATATTGTTCACTAGAGGCAAGGAAAACAGGTTCAGCAGATATTTCACTCCTCATTTCTCTGTCTCTGTGGCAGGAATCTCAGATCAAAACACGTGAATGCCACGCTGTCCCTTGCAAGAGAGTGAAGTAAAGCTTAGACGGCCAGCCCCTTTCTGCCTTGCATGGGTCAGGGATGGCCGGGTGAGAAACAAATTTCAGGATGGAAAACCAGGAAAAGGAAGAGGACACTGTGAATTCTGTTGCTTCATAACTCCCTGTGCCTGGCTATAGTGGACATTTTTGATGGCTCAAAGGGATGGGGTGCACAGAAACTCAGGAATAACTGAAGCACGGATAAAATACATTTCTATGACTATAAGGTGATTCTGGTTTTGGCACTCATACCTGGTTGTCTGCAGCAATTGCATCTAGACAGAACTTGGAAACTGGGTGACAGAAACCTGGCCCTGAGGAATCTGTATCAGTATGAATTTCTTAAAATGCAAGCAATATGGGAAAACAGAGCAAATATTTTGAGGGCTGACAGACTCTCCTGGACGCAAAGCTGGCACACATGGAATGAGGCTGGGCAGATGTGTGTTGGCAGGCAGCTGGAGCTCGGTGCTCAGCCAGCTGCCAGCATCCTCCCAGGGACCGATGCTCGGGGCACGCAAAGGTGTGGCTGCGGCAGAAATGTAAACTCGGATTTCTCAGGGACGATTTGGGCCATCGAGGCCACGAGCCCTTCTGCCCACTCTCAATGGCAGAAAACAAAAGCTCATTATTTATACACTGAGAGCTCTTCAGCCTGATCCTGGGATAAAGACACAAGTCCAACACAGCACACAGGGCTAGAGGTGGCACTAAAGGAAACTCAAGAGTCCAAATGAGGAAACAGTGAATTCCACTTCCATCATAACATTATGCCCACATCCCTGCTCCAGACACCAACTCCCACCGAACATGCTTTTCCAGAGAGATCAGGCTTCCTGTTCAAACCACACAAAAAGTCAGCACTACCAGTTCCTTCTATTATCAGTGGTTGTCCCCTTCTGATTTTAGAATTATTGTTCCTCCCAAATGCCACCACTCTTAGTATGTTCTGAGGTTCATATAATTTCATGGCCTTTGCTCCCCTTTCTTCTCTCTAGGAAAACCCTCAATCCCCCCATTCAGAAGATAAACCAAAAGGCTGTGAACCACTACTAAGTGTTAATTTTACCTGGAAAACAAAGTGGCATTCACACTCTGAACAACACATAAGGAAAAGAGTGAAAATTCAGGACACGAGTAAGGGCAACACATTCCCCATTGACTTCAACTGAAAAAAGTTAATTTGTGGATATAAAATTTTGAATGAAAATTACAGGAATAATAAAACTGCAAGTCAACTTTTTACTGCTTTTCAACAAAATATTACTCAAAACTTCAGTATGTCCTATCTCATTCTAGCAGAAAGTTCAAAAGAAAGAACAAAAAGATTTAGGAGGCTAGCCTTTTAGATATATGTATTTGTGATATATATTTATTTCTATATATAAAAATCACAGGAATGTTCCCAAATGAATACATTTGCTGAGACTTTTAAAAGAAATACAGCTCACCATTATTCCATCAGTGAGAGAACCCAAGAAAAACTAGTGATCCAAACTACCCCACAAGCCCCTGTGATGCTCCCCTGAACATCTGCTGCACTTAATAAACATTATATAACTATTTGGATACACATATTTAATATCCTTAATGGACAAGCAAGTACAGCACAACCTGATTGTGATCATTTGGAAAACAGAAAAGTCTCAGAAATGTTTTTGAATTGCAATGGCAGAAACAATGGTCAGTAACATTTTGTAGAGAAGTTGTTTGGATCTGTTGTTTCCACAGGCTGGAAGGCTCTGACTGCCAAGGCTTTGACAATAAAGTGCCATTACCTTTTAATAAGATGGGAAGAGTAAGGCTTAATTTACAAAAGAAAAGAAATTTTCCTGCGTTCTTGTGAATTCTCACACACCATTAAGTCTTTTTTGTATTATTCTAAGAACTGTGGGGCTTGGGTGATTTCACCATCTGAATTTGAAGTCAGAGTAGGATGATTTTTGGAACACGACATCACTTAAAGATTCTCCTATTTTTATTAGCATCCACACCTAGAGAAGTGAGCAACCACCACATCACCTCTGCTCTGCCAGTTTTATTATTTCATTCCAACTTCACACAGTGACTTCAGCTGCTCCTCATGACATAAATGTCTTCCAAGTGTCACACCTACTCTGCAGATTTCTCAACATATCCCTTCTAAGATTTTTAAATGGCTGCTCCATCTACATCCTTAAAACTTACCAATATTTCAAGAGAACATAATATTCCATATTTGTGTTTGTTTACATTTTATAACTACACATCACCCCAAGCAAATAAACTGTGTTTTCTAACCTGTGGAGTTACGCTGTGTTTATTGAAATTGTAGAATTCATACTGTTACTATGAGAGCATGAAACAACAAATGTAAAATTAGAACTCATCATTACCTTGAAATCTGGCGTGAAACCTGAAACTAAATTAAATCTTATCTAAATGCCAAAATCAAAGAGAAGAAAAACACCGCCAAAGGGAAAACTAGATTCTCTTTCCTATTTACTATTCAATTTGTTTGCATATTTACAAACAGAAGACCGAAAAAAGGTATCTGAACAGTCATAACTGCATCACCTGGAGCAGTGAGAGGCTGGCACGTGGATGAAGGGAAATATCTTTCCATCAAAGAAAAGAGTCTAAATCTACTCCGAATCCAGACTTGGAGAGCTGTGAGAATACAGCAAGATTTAATTCTCTGGATGAGTCTTATACAGTATACTGATCAAGACTAATAAAGTTACACAAAATAGGATAACTTTTACCACATCCAAGGCAATATGAAATCATTTGCCTGGGCATAACTCAGTAACAACTGAGCTACTCCCCATCCGCCTGCGCACAGAGGCAGAAATGCAGGCAGCTAAAACTGCAAGCAGATTTTAGGAATTCCGTGGAAACATTCATTGAGACAAGACGAAAAGTTTCCACAGCTTTTCAGTCATGAACTTGACAACAGAAGTTCAATGAAGAATCAAATCAAACTGTTTTTCTTGCAAAATGGGACAGGATGTCATTTGATTCAAATCTGCTGCTCCAGTTATTTGGTCATTAGAACAATGATTCACCATTCCAGGCATCTTTAGCCACAGTTCTTCTGGGCCCATATCAAAGAAGCCAATCTACCAGGCAGCAATATCAGAACACTAGAAATCAAGTCTTCCCAGGAAAGACATTTTTATTTGTGCCAATTCTAGTACATAAATTTTCAAATATTAATAAGCTCAATAAATTTAATGCAGCTGGAAATGACTCAGATAAGCAAAAATGGCAGGCCTTCAATGCAGAATGACTGTCAGGCCAAGGAAAAGAGAGGACAATTGGAATAACAGCCTAAGTCACAGCATAAATCACCACTGAACTACCTGAGAACTCGGCATGATACCACCAGAGATGGTTGTTGGGTTGGAAAGAAGAGAGTTGGAAAATAATTGCCTGAAAACTGAAGAGCACAGACTGGAGTACAAAGGTTTGAACAGACTAAAGGAAATAAGAATGGAGATATGAAGGACAAATACAAGCTCACTGACTGATCCAGAAAAGAGTCATGGTACCAGAAGTACCATCACGAGTCAGGAGCAGGCAAACACTGCTCCTGTTGTGGAATCCCAGAAGATGAGGGGCTAATGTGTGTCTCAGTCACTGAAAGCTGGGTGCCTGAGGGGCCAGCCAAGGGTTGTTGGTAATAACAGACAAGGATTGTTGGTAACAATGAGACGTGGAGTAAGACAATCTCTCCTGATCTGAGATAGGCTGTCAAAACAACAAAGTTCTCTTGCTGCCTGCACCATTGAAAAGCAGAGTCTTTAAAAAAAGCTTCTACAGAATGTGGGCTCTCCCTAAATAGATCAGAAATGAAATGTGTGTGGTAAAACCTGTGAGCTGTTCCCTGCAGACACAGTCCTGCACTTCAGCAGAGCCCTTCTGCTGAAGCTCTTACTGCAGGTCTTCCAGTTAAGTGAAATATAAATTGGTAACTGTTGTTGATACTAATTTCTTAAACACATATAACTAAATTATCCACTAGAGAGCACAGCAACATTTTCAAACACATTCTGCTTATGCCTGCAAGTGCCAAGTGAGGTCCTTGTGGCACTCAAAGTCACTCTCTACACAGGAAATATGCTAAACAATCTGCCATGCACAGCAGAGATAAGGAAGGGACTCAATACAAGGCTTGAACGAGAAAAGGTCAACAGACCATGAACTTTTAATGAACAAATTTCAGCTGCTCCCAGCCTGGTGTGCAGTTCTTGGACATTACTGATGAAATAACTTCTTTTGCATTGTACACTTTTGTGTATAAATATATAACAACATACAACAGAAAGAGCAAATACATCCTTCCTTCCTGCAGGAGAAAGCCTGAGCAGCACTGCTCATCAGCATTCTGGGCAAGAGCTGCTCTGCTTCCTGTTCTCCCATATATTCTGGTGATGTCATGACATTTTTACTTTCCATTAAAGAAAACCTTTCATCATTTACTACTTCCCATTTTAATGAGCATCCTGAAAATTCATCTATCATTTAAAAACGTAAATAAAACTTTCTTCAGTTTTGCTGTATTTGCCAGTTGTTGAGAACAAAAAGAGTATCATCCACATAAAGTACTCTGGAATTTCTGTTTAAAATATTGTTTAAAACTGCTGTATTCCCACAGGCCTTCATCAATACATTGACAAGGGTGTCCACAGCATGCAGAAATCTGAATTGCACATCTCAGAGCCACAGGGAGACAAATTAACTCTACCAGAGATCTTTGCTAAATATGTTTTTCTTCCTTTTTCCTGATTTGAGTCAATCATTGCCGCAAAAAGATTAATAGCATAGGGCATCTTGTATTCCCAGAAAAACATAGAACTTGGTATACCTAGTCAAATATGTTCAGAAGTGGATAGATTCAGACGCTGAAAAAAAAAGTCATTGAAAGTATTTAAGTCTGAAATAAACTACATGTAAGAGGAATCTGGTCCTAAGCAGCACCAGTTACTGCTTTATAATCTGGAGAAGAGGGGGTTTATAGACATTTCTCATTTATGGCATCCCCATGAATATAAATGGAATTAGAAAGCTGACGAATAATACAGAATGAAAAGAGAAGTGCTAGGAAAACATTCGCTGTCCATGGGAATTGCAAGCAGCACAGTCAGCTGTGAGGATGGAGAATCACTTGACAACCATTACTGCAAACAAAGAGGAACAAATAGCAAGGTGGAGAAAATCCAAGTCAGCAAAAAGGGATGAACACGAACCACAGCAAAGGTGCTTCATGAGTATAAAGGCTAACATGGATTTCCATAGCTCAAGTCAACAGGGCACTGAAATATCACAGAATCCAGATGATGTAAGTGCTAAATGCAATATATGCATAGAATCACAGAATGGTTTGGGTCAAAAGGGACCTTTAAAGCCCATCCAGTTCCAGCCCTGGCATGGGCAGCGACGCCTTCCACTATCCCAGGTTGCTCCAAGCCCTGTCCAACCTGGCCTTGGACACTGCCAGGGATGGGGCAGCCACAGCTTCTCTGGGCACCCTGTGCCAGGGCCTCACCACCCTCACAGGGAAGAATTTCTTCTTAATTTCTAACCTAAACCTCCTTCAGTTTAAGGCCATTCCCCTTTGTCCTATCACGACCCCATGAAAAGTCCCTGTCCAAGCACTCAGTACCATTTCTCTGGGGTTACTACAATCTAGTTTTCAGTTTAAACTATCAGTTTAAAATCACCATCACTGTAGTTTTCATAAAAGGCATTGTTATATGCTTATGCAGTTGGGGAAAAACAAACAAACAAACCAACCACCGAAAACCCCACATAGAAATAGAAAGAAGAAATATGAATTATCAAGTTTTCTCAGTATAATCCACCATTATGGATAACTCCCAGCACAAGCAGGTTAACCAGTTTACCAAACCCTCTCAACACTGAGAAATGTATTTTAATGTTGATAGACCTGATTTCCTCTTTCTGCCTTTCAAATCACACTAATGGGGTCTAAGTCAGAGAGGGAGGGTGTAGGGGTGGTATCTAAAATAGCCTAATTGGCAACACCCTGCAAAATAAGGCTGGAAAGTAGCAGCAGCAGCCAGATCCTACCTGGAGAGCAGGTTTGTGATACAGGCAGAATCTGTGCTTCACCAAAAAAAAGTTGAGCCTTTTTTGATGATTTCCAGCCCCCAGTAAAACAGTTCTCTGCAGCATAAAGGGTCCGGGTCTTGGGAGCAAAGCTTCTTTGAAGGGGGGAAACATTTCCTGGCTGGACATGAAGTGCTGACCCATGGTTATTAGAGCTGCAGCTCCTTCACCTGCATGGTTTTCATAAGTGTTTTGGCTCTGCAAGAGTTGATGAGCAGTTTAACATCCTGCTGGGAAAATAATAGCTTCTATATCCATGTGTGGACCATTTCAATTCATCCAGGGAAAAGTCTCTGTATGTGCAAAGGCTCACATGAAATACATACTTTTAATAAAGCATTTAGAGGCAAAAAGAATGATACTGACTTTCCATCTCAGTTAAAGACAGGCTCATGCTGGAAAAAATTTGTTCATGTTGGACAAATGCTGAAGCTGATGGGCCTAAGCCTTCTGTGCACAGTGTACCAGACACTTCTAAATGGATTCTAAGTGGATTTATCTTCCTAAAAGATGTCTTTTTTTTTTTAAATTACTGATTTTAAATTTGCCAGAAGTCACTCAAAAGACTGTAATTCTTAAACAGCATTACCACAACAAAAATGAAAATAAATCTCAACTAAAGCAGGAATTTTATTATTCAAAAAAATTCTGTACCTCTGACTGCTTTGAGTATATCATACCAAAGCAGGACCTCACCCAAGGATGAGAAAAGACTCAATTTGAAGAAAAGGCACAGTAAAGAGGCTCTATGAATTAAGCAAGAAAAAAGGTACCTATTTAATACCATGGAGAGGTGGTATTTTGAACTCATCAGTGTGGGCTCAGAAAGGGCCCCAGTGTGGGTTCGTTATCGAGGAGATGGATAAAGAGATGGAATAATCACTCTGATAAACTTCACCTTTTTACGGCTTGCCAGGTGACTTTTGAACACTTAGGCAGGCAGTGCTGAAGGAGGCCACACACTCAGATCTGTCCAGCATAAAATACCTGAGACTCCCCCACCAGGGCCTGGGCACACGGTGAGGTTTGGGCTCACCCTGCAGACCTTGGGCTTGGCTGGACTCTGTGCTGGAGCTGAGCTCACCACCGAGCTTTGGTTGTGACTGAACATGTCACAGTGCATAGCTCTGAAGGGAAAAAAAAATTTAAAATCTGTTATTTAGCAACCATGTGTAGTAAGGATCAGCAGCAGAGTGAAGTGAGTGACAGAGAAGTGTTTTACATAAAGGTCGTGGCTGTGCCTCAGCAAAACCCTC
Source organism: Eulacestoma nigropectus (assembly GCA_013397775.1). NCBI lineage: Eukaryota > Metazoa > Chordata > Aves > Passeriformes > Eulacestoma > Eulacestoma nigropectus. The sequence goes on from VZTE01001857.1 coordinate 4,167,837, forward strand.
TTGTCAAGGACAATGACACAAATCAGAGCACCACCAATGGGGTGTAAAATCACTCCAGCTCTGAAATTCTGTGCTGAGAATCTCAAGACTGGTCATTTATCAAACAAACTTCTGAATCTCAGAAAGACAACAACGATCTCTTAACATAATCACATTTTTTAGTAAGAGCTCAGCTCATCAATACACAAAAATTTCGTAAAGAGTTAATTTAATATCAGCCCCTTCACAAGCTCCGGATTATCCATCTTGGCTTTTTGGAATGGAAACAGGAGACTCATTTCTCTGACAAACTGGAAGATAATTTTTATCTTAAGCTTTCCACAAATACTACTTTTGTGTGAACTGAGAAAAGCACGCGTATAGTATCATTTAGCAAAATTAACAGAATTATTTTTACACTGATGACATTAAAATAAACTCAAAATATACGTAAGAATAAGGCTCTTTTTTTATCTTCTGTCTACACACCCAATCAAGTGATTCTCTGCATATATTTCGCACAAAGCTTGACAAAAAATTCCGGCAGCCCTAGATCTAGCTGTATTTCACAGTTTAAATGTTTTTAATTAAGAGCTTGTGAAGAATTGAAATGTATGTGCTTCAGCATCACACCAGCAACAATTTCCAAAGCAACAACATAAATGGTAAAAGCAACAGGATATCCCAAACAGCCCATAGAAGCAGCCATATGGTCCAAGACACATTCTATCCATTGCAAGAGTAAGACAGTATTTTTCAAAACAGAATTGAGAATGGTAGAGTAGAAAGCTGGTGTTTTTACTAATGCTGTTTAAATTCTGGCCTAATGTAGTGTGTCAGCAAGCAGTACCGAAATTTAACCTTGTCACAAATTGTCTCCTTCCTTCAAGATGTTGAAAGGGGAGGTGGGAAAGGAAGGAGAGGATTAAAAAAAAAAAAAGAGGGAAAAAAATGAAGAGATATATACATATATCTTGTGGATAAAAGCACCTAATCCCAGTTTAGCTTCCATACAATAACTCTTCTCAAAGAGCAACGAAAGGGGAGGCAATTTCACAGGGAGGTCTTCCGGGGTGACAGAATATATGGATTCCATTAACTGAAGACAGCTGTGGAGCCCATTAATTTTCCCTGGCAGCCTGGGGATGGCACAGGCCATGCTGGTGTTTGTTAAGCAAACGGGACATCAGCTGAGGAGCTCCCTGGGGAGTGTTGGCTTCCCAGGATTATTGAGAAAGGCTGATAATGCCCATTGGGCTGGCACAAAAACCAAAGCAAGTTACCTCAGGTGTGCTTAGGCACAGGAAAGTACCACCAGTGATGAGCTGAAATTCTGTTATCAAATACCATGAGCAGGGCCTGTGGCACGGCCATCACTGGAAACTGTCAGATATTGCATTTCCCTGGATGTGGTCCAGAATGGGGAGAAGGAACAAGGCAGGGATGTCACACCCCTGCTGACTCAGCAGTGGCTGGTGTGGCCCCACGGAGCCAGACACAGCCACAGGGACACCCACGGCTCAGGGAGCTCCAGGGGAATCCAGAGCCACAGGGACACCCACAGCTCAGGGAGCTCCAGGGGAATCCAGAGCCACAGGGACACCCACAGCTCAGGGAGCTCCAGGGGAATCCAGAGCCACAGGGACACCCACAGCTCAGGGAGCTCCAGGGGAATCCAGAGCCACAGGGACACCCACAGCTCAGGGAGCTCCAGGGGAATCCAGAGCCACAGGGACACCCACAGCTCAGGGAGCTCCAGGGGAATCCAGAGCCACAGGGACACCCACAGCTCAGGGAGCTCCAGGGGAATCCAGAGCCACAGGGACACCCACAGCTCAGGGAGCTCCAGGGGAATCCAGAGCCACAGGGACACCCACAGCTCAGGGAGCTCCAGGGGAATCCAGAGCCACAGGGACACCCACAGCTCAGGGAGCTCCAGGGGAATCCAGAGCCGCAGGGACACCCACAGCTCATGGAGCTCCAGGGGAATCCAGAGCCACAGGGACACCCAGGGCTCAGGGACCTGCAGGGGTGCCCAGCTGGGTTGCAGGTCACTGTGACAGCGCTGACAGTGCCCCAGAGTCGTGGCATCCCTGCTCCTGCCACCTACAGAACTGTCCCAAATTTAGGGAAACTTTGTGCTTTTGGGAAATGCTTTCTTTCTCTCGCTTTGAAAAAATGCCAAAGGAACACTGTAAAATATTATAGCTCTGCCACTTCACTCTTACAACTTAACCTTGTTTTCTTTGGCGCCTTTTTTTCCTTAACAGTGCGTTGCACTCTCTTTCAAAGCTTCTCCAATTAACTTGTACTGCTGATGACCGTCAGACAAAAATTCTGGAAAGTGACAGTAACAGAACACTGCATTTTTTTTTCATTTGCCCACTTGCTTGTGAATGTGCCACGCTTAAGGCCATTGAATCAAGTGAGGAAAGATACAGAAGTAGTTTATATTACTAGAGTAACTGAATGCTGACAGACAACAAAAAGATAACTGTGCGTGTGTTTTGCAGTGATGAGAATCTATGGATCTTCTTCACACTGCTTTGCAAGGGTGCAACTCTTACTTGGGTACAGCAAATGAGATACCAGCTCATCAGCTTAGGAGGGGTGGAAAAAACTGGTCCCTGGCAATGAAAATACATCATTTTAAGGGCTTAATTTATTTCCTTTATTCGGTGATATTAGTTCTGGGTGCTTTCCTGCAGCATATCAGGTCTCTACAAACCCCAGTATCACTATGGCTAATCTATAATAACATAACTATCTGCAGTTCATTCCACCGCCTGCACCAAGTCATGAAACTCAATTACCAAGGGAGAAAAAAATTGAAAAGCCAAAACAATGATGTAGAGCAGGTGCCAGGGTGTCAGTGGAGCTGCCACAGTTACTGCTGCGTGAAGCTGGAGCACTTCAGAAATTCGGAGCACTCGGAGCAGCCCATTCCCAGCCCACGCAGGGCAGGACAGGAAAGTGTCATTGACACAGAATTTATCGAGGTAAGAGGCCCCAAGTTCAGCCTGTCTTTCCCCTGCCCCCTTATTTTACCTTAAATAACGTTGTTGATGTAGTACGAGGTTTACCCATTGAGGTTTTTTTACCTCTCAAAATAAGCATTCTTCTCTACTGTGTTTTAAAATGCCAGTACATCAGAATTCATTACAGAACCAAACAAAACCAATATAATGCATGCATTTAATAGAGAAATAAACTGCAGCAAGAAATGGGTTTCAGTATTTAAGGGCGTGAATAATGAATTAAAAATTAAGTTTAAATTATGTTGAAGGTCATAGAAAAAGCCTCAAAGAAGGATAGTTAAACAGACATTAAAAGGAAGATTTAAATAGGTGATCTTTTAGTATTCTAGCAAAAACCCTCTGTCTTTCACTCTTTATTTAAATTAAAATACCACTCAGTGACTGACCTTTTTAACATGGCCTAAGGGAGCAGGGTATGATCTTGTTAGAAAAGAAGTGATATTAAAAGAGCAATGCTACTAAAAAGCAGAAGATGATGGAACCCACTGATTAAAATTTGTTTGCTCAGGGAAGATTAACTTTTATGAAAAGTCCTTCCTGCTACAAGCAGAGACAACTGCTGCTGTTACCATTTTGGTAACTAGTTTATGGACTGAGTTAATAAAGACTGTCCTTAAAAACAAACCACAAAGCTAAACCACAGGTTTGCTGACATTTCAGCCAAAGTGTCCCTTCTTTTCAGCATCTCCCTTGGAGGCCAGCTGTGGCAGAGATGGACTTCTCTAACTCTCTGTTCCTGAACATTCCTTAAATGGTGTCCTCCAGCTTAGTACCTTGACTTCCAGATTTTTATCCAGAGGGGTCACAGGTCCTGCCAAAAGACAAAGGGGAGGGCAAGACTTTGGCCTTCTGAGAAGTTCACAGAAAGGACCTGAGACTGTAAGACTGTGGTTACACCCCTGTAGAGACCTCAGCCTTGTTATGAGGGAGCACAGAGACAGCTCTTTAACAATCTTCACCTGACTTTGATCTCTGCTACTCCAAGGTACTCTCCAAAATCTCTACTCCACTTACTTTAAATGTAGTCTGTCTCTAGAGATGGAAAAATAGACATGGAAATGATGAATGCCTAATCCTCACCAAGTATTAAACAGCTAAAACAAGTTACTGATTCATCCTTTCCAAGAACTTCTATCAGAGGCCGTGTCCTTACACCTCTGCACAGCAGAGAGCCCCGAGCAGGGGGAGCTGAACCCCTCCTCAGGGTTGTGCCACCAACAAGGAGAGGACTGAGCTGGTGCCACGCTCCCCATCCCCACCTTATGTGTTGTCACATAAGTAAACACTGGCATTTCAAAGTTTTACACTTCAACGCTTGGAAACTAAGAAATGTGTTCTGTCTCTAAATTTCCAGGTGGATTTTAATGGATTAAAAGCATCACTGCCATGACTTAGAGGAAATTCATATAAATTAGATGGCTGGCAAAACCTTGGGGAGGTTGTGTCCTTGACTTCACTGAACTTGTCTGGTGTATCAATTAGTACATTAGAAATTAAATATAAACCACTAGAAGAATAAACTGCGTTCAGTGAAGCAACCAAAACCTGATGTCACAAATTATGTGTTGCTAAAGGGAACACTTCAAAATAAAGGTGTCCAGGAAATCAAACACTACTGTCTTCCTACAAGAAACCCAGGTGAAAATCTCCCCAAAATACTAAACATTTTTAAATCTGAGTCAAAGCTACAGCTTCTTTACCTCCTTTGGGTCTCAATATTGAAACGTTGCCAAAAAGGCAGAACTGTGTATATGAGTATAGGATATTCTACAGTGTTTTGAGCAAGAGAGATCCTGTTTGATCCTGTTGTCTTGTCACCTTATGATACCGAATTTGCTGAACATGCTCAAAGATGACAGCTCCTATCCTAAAAAAAGAGAATAAACTGGAAGCCTTCCAGTTCTTTTGCTGCAGAGACTGGAAGGAGCCCCACTGAAATCAGGCATAACCTTCTGAAATCACGTTGGTGATCGTTCATTTCAGCCTCCTCGTGAGGTAAAAAACCACGAAAGTTACCAGCTAGGCCAGGAAGTGTGGACCATTCCCTTGGCACACAGTAGATGCACTGTAATGTTTTCTTCACTTTAATTTGTGGCTGGAAAGGGATTAAAGCAAACAGTTCTGAGAACTAAAATTAAGTCAGTGATGAGAGTTGGATGGATTTCTAAAAACAAGCATTTCTATGAATTTATATACATTGTCTGATTTAAATTGCTGGATTTCCCCCCCATCTTTACTGAAATTTCAGAAAAATTACTGCAGTGCTGGGAAACATACAAATATAACCTTTTCCTTTTCAGATCTCAATGTAGTTTATTATAGAAATTAGTCTATTAAAACAAAACAAAACAAAACAAAAACCAAAGCAAACAATAACAAAAAAACCCCAACCAAACAAAAAAAAGAGCAAACCATATGTATTTATCTATCCTTAAAGTAAATCAAGGTAATTTGAACTATTCTAACCTTGCCTCTTTGCATAGAACTTCTAGGTTTTTGCTATACAGAATGCAGATGAAACTTTCAATAACAAATTTTTTGATATTCACTAATACCAAAAACCTTCTGTCCTACAGCCCTTTAAAATCTCCACATGCAGAAGTAACTGGAACAGAGAAAACTGTCACAAAATGAGATAATCAAGTTCTGGTTTTGAAGATTTAGAAAACAGATATATGATTTTTTAAAAATCAGAGTCTATTTGACTGATGTTTAATCACTTTATTTTCAGATTACCATGGAATCTTCAGCAAAATTATGTCCCCTTCAGTAATTTTATATAAGAGTTTTTAAAAAAGAGTCTCCAGGATTAGCTAAAGATCTTATCAAATCCATGGTGATGTGGGGCTTTCTTGATTTTGAGTCCAAAGTCTGAAACGTTGCTAGATTGCTAAAAGTTCTTTTTCTATTCACTTTTATTTGTAGTTAAAACCGACTTTTTGAATTTTGAATTAAAATGCTAATATTGTGTCTTCCTGATAAATAAGCATGGAAAAGCCTTCACTGACAAGAAAGCCAAAGCTGTTCCCCAATTATTTGAACAGCACTTTCCTTCTGACTATGTTGGAGATGCTCCCAGAGATCTTAAAAATCAAATGTTGCACAAATTAATTCCAAAGAAGGAGGTGCAGGGGTGGGCAGGAAGGATCAGCATTGAGTACAAGTCAGTTTAATTTGCAGGTATCTGAGAGGACATTATAACAATGACATGAATAAGGATAACAAAATGTTAACGAAAAAGCACTGTCAGTAATGATACATTTAGATAAATGGCAAATGTACTTGCATGAACTCTATCATTACTGCTTCAATCACAGTCATACTTAAACTTTGGGGAGCTAATTTCATTTATAAATTCTGCTGCTGCACATCAATTATCAGCAGCATTACTAACAGTGAGGCACAGAACTGCTGTGCGAGGGTGACTGATTGTCTGGCATTAGCTCTGATAAGAGAAGGGTTGCAAACCACTTTAAATGTCAAAAACCTGCAACAATAATGGGCACGAGCACCAGTTATATTCCTCTGACTTCCCTGCCTTCCTGGCAATTCATTATTCTGTCTTCCCACTGCTACATCCTCTAACCAAAAAATATAAATGCCAAAGAGCGCTGTTCTTCCTTACAGAGAATTTCCAGCGTCTTTATTGTGAGAGAATTATCTGATTCAAAACCAGAGTTAATTCTCTGAGCAAAATATTTGCAGTTGGTCTAGTTCAAGATCAGTAACAAAATTTTGATTTCAAGGCATTAAAATCAATCCTTTAAACACAGTGATTCAGTATAAGAAAAAAAGAAAAAAATTCAGCATCAGTCTTTCTACAGAAATTTCACAGTGTGGCTCCAGTAAAGAGTGCAGAAGGTTAGGAAGACTTACCCAGAGCTGCTGTGAGCATGGCTGGTGTTGCCACTCAGTCACACGGTGCCCTGACCAAAGCACAGCAAGAGATGCAGGAGCTGCCTCCTGGACATGCAGCCTGAATGCCAACTGCCTGTGACATTGACTTGTTTCCAGCCTCTTGTAGTGCTGCCGCTATCAGTGTTATATTTGTATAGTAGAATAACATGAAATATTGATTCTAGAGTGCTTATCAACTGGACCTGCTCAAAATACTCTTCCTACGAAGTTCAGCGCTGTTTCTCATGCAGAACTGGTGCTGTATATTTGTGCAGGGAGCTGCTTGCTCTCTCACAGCACTTTGAATTCTTTCCTTGAGACATAAGCAATAACTTTTTAAAATCTGGGAACAGTGGGAAAAGACAGAAACAGCATTTTCTGAAATTGTATGAATTGCCCTTTATACTTATTTAAATTATTTGACAGACTGACTTTAAAAGACAACGTCTATTCCATTCTGGCTTCGATCACTACCCTGAAATCTGTATCAGGGCAGGACAATGACCAGCAAATTTCTGATTGCAAAATGAATTACTAAATATTCTCAGCACGTTTTTTGGGTGGTTTTTTTTTTTTTTTTTGCATGAGGTATTTTGGGCATTTTCTGTGTGCCAATACGATAAGAATAAAAGCAGAGGCTGCTGCCCGTGGTTTGCCTCTGCACCCTGCCACGGGCGTGGGTCGTGCAGGGGGACAGCTCCAGGGGCACGGGGGATGCCCGTGCCAGGGGCTGCACACCAGCTCCCTGGAACAGAGCCAGCAGAGAGACCTGGCACGACCAGTGACAAGTGGCAGGGGAAAACTGTCTCCCTCTGCAAACCCAGCTATTTACAGGTAACTTGTGCGTGCCTCTGTGGATTTCTGCTGGCTGCACGATGTGGCATCAATTACAGCTAAACAATCAAAATCAACGGGACTTACTCCACGCCACCAGTCAAAGGCATCCCCTTCCCCTCTGCTTTAACTTCCATTTTTAATGTACCCCAGCACTTTTATTCATTATTAACCTGTTTAAAGCAGCTAATCATGCAGTCACTGTTGTCACAGCATTGGTGTTCATGTAGATAACAGCAGAGTCCTGAGGGTGGGCTGCTCTTAGCTCTAGACCTCATAATGCCAAAGCAGACAAACTACACCGATGTGGGACTCCTGAAAATTCAAAGCTGAACTTGTTCATTGTTCTTTCAGCAGGTCAAAAATTCATTATGTTGATGTACTTATAAAACCGACAAAACCAACAATTAACTCTCAAACTCACCTTCCAAAAGATTAAAAATGCCTCATCTGATAGAACAAAATAGGGCTAAATAGAGTTTTTTCAATATAACTATTTCAGTTTTGTTTTGGCTGAACCCTCAAAACCCTGAGAAGTCACCCAATAACAAACATTCTATTTCCAAACTGGCCATTTTTTTTTTTTCTCTGAGATCTAATGTAATAATAATGCATTTATTTAACATTTTACCCTGTAATGTCTCAGTAGGTAGATTCTATTAACTTGCTAAGAAGAGCCACACATCCCAAACTAGATAAAGGCTTGTACTTCAAAGACCTGTAAAAACCTTTCAGATTCAGCTGGAAGATTCTACTACAGAAGTTTATCATGAACTGAAAAACACACAAAAGATAGCATTCTGCAAAACCTGAAAAGTAAATGAGAAAAAATCTTTTGTTTTACATATTTAGTTGTTCATGGACTTGCACCAATACAAGTAGGATTTGTTTCATTGCAGTGACCATTTCTCTTTGATACCAAGAAAAAAGTTCAACTCACATCTATACAACTGTACATAATAATTTCCTGGATTATTATAGCTTTAGAGTTTGCTTCCCTAATGAAAATAAGCCTGCTACAAACAGAGATAATCAGATGTATGAAGAACCACTGTGGCTCTGATTAGCTGTGATACATGAGTCATCTGCAGAAGCTGGAGTTCATGCATTCATTGCACCAAAAGACAGCACCAACCTCCCACTGAAACCAGCCCCCTGAAAAGCCCCAAATTTCAACAGAAAGGCCCACAAGGAGGGAAAAACGGGAACCATAATAATGGAGCTCCACACAACAGCTTGCTGATCACCAAGCAAGAAAACTTGAATTTCTTCCAAACCTCAGCAGCAAAATGCAAACATTTCCCCCACGCAAAAAACATAAATAAATCAGTGTTAGTGCAACTGAGAGCAGGCAGCACTGCCCACTCCTTGCAACCCCAAGCAGCCTCTGCCCAAGAACACAGAGTTTAGGACACAGATGTTTTGTTCTTGCTTTCAATCACACTATTTGACTATTCAAAAAGTTATTAGAAAAAATATTCATCTGCCCTTATTTCTCAGACCACTCTAGAAATGCAACTATGCACAGAGGGCTGCCAGGGTATTACAGGATCTTCTAGCTGGGCTCAGTGCTGTGTTTCTCCAGAGCAACAGAATTCTGGTTTTTTTTTTCAGTAAGAGTATATTGATTATCTGTCAGGCACCATAGACAGATGGACAGTATAAATAGCAAACATTTGTGTGATAACTTAAGATTTAGATTTTAATTCACTTCTGGGTGGGTTTTTTCCCTAGCATCACTTTTATAAAATCAACACCTTAGAGAGATGAGTAATGGCAGTGAATTCAGATTTATAGCTATAATAGTTCTAACACTAAAGTAAAAGTAGATGCTTTATTCCTTAGATTTTTCTCTTTAAGAACTCGGTTTTGCGTTCAGACCTGCTGGTATTTTGGATTTTGGCTTGCCTAGCAAGCACAACTTTACTTCTACCTAGTGGACTTCTACTAAGTCCAGTTGAGAAGTGCACAAGTGCAATAATTACAAAAATAACTCAGCTTTGCCAACAGGGCATAAATCCAGCAATGCTTTGTGAAGGCTTTAAAAGAGGAAGAAATACACCTATTTCTGTTCCTTTTATCCTCTTGCTCCTTTATTTTCAGCTGAGGATCCCAACACTGCAGGAGCCTCTTCCACACAGGAACTGATGTGACCAACACTGAACGTGAGTGCCTTGATCCACACAAACCCCAAACCACCACTGTTCAGTCACGGGGTGTGACATTGTGGAGTCCACAAACTTTTCAGCCCTGACACCCATCAGGAGTAACTTTGAGCCCTGTGAGGACATGAAGAGTGCACTGGAACTGTCCCATCCCTCTGGCCAGCTGCTGGTTACTGTCAGCAATTCCATCTGGGCATTGGATCAAACAGTGAGTGGTTTGTTTACATGTGCCTGCCTTCAAGCGATTCAACTTGAACAATATCTTGACATAGGATTGCATCCAGAACCTAACATTTAATATGTGCTATCTCCTCTCATACAGCAGGTGGTAGAAGTTTCACCATTAACGATCTATTTGCCTGTACTTTTCCCATCTGAAATAAAATATTGACGAGTCTTTAAAAAAAATGCATGACAGCAAATATATATTAAATACCTTAAAACAGGTCTGAAAGGCTGTATTACAGCTTGGAGCTGTTACCTGCAAGCTCCCTTTTCACATTCCATTTTTGCCCTGCTTCGTCTGCAGCCTAAGATCAGCGCAGAGAGCTTCTTTCAGTGTTTGGTAGTAACAGGCTTCCCCTTCCCCAAGATCAGCACAGGTATCTAGGTCACCATAAGGGGATAAACTGCTAATAAAAATAGTTCTCTCTTCCCCTTAGGATTTCTCTTTTTCTGAATTTCATCTGGGCTATAACCCTGGTTTGGCTTTAGCTACTGTGAGCCCATTTCCCCCACGTCCATCCCTTCTACAAGTACACCATGACCAAAATGACTAATGAAGTGTTTACTACACGTTAAGCTGAAAAATTAGGTAATTTAAAAGGCAAAACATGACAAGGAGGGTCAGTCAAGAAGGCTAATTGTATTAAATCTGGTGTCCTGGAGTGGCTCATGAGAACAACGCATGATCTGAAAATCCTCCTGGACCTTAGGAGGTGCAGGGGATGCTCCTGGTGCTGTACCTGTAGCTCCAGATGCTGCTCTGAACTGGCAGGCCAATGTTCCTGTGCTTTGATGACTTGAGGACACAAACTCTCAAGATCCAGACTGGTGAAGACAATATCCGAAAACTAAGGCCACAACATGGATAAAAACCTAAAGAAGGGCCAGCACAAGTAAAGAGAAAGTGGCTGGCACTGATCATAACCTTCTATAGGAAATTTGGTCTGTGTGGATGTGTCACTGAACATGTATCTTGATCAAGCCTACAATTAATTTCCAGTGTCAAAATTATTATAAAAATTGCATGACTGCACTATGAAATTTGCGTCGTGCTTAAGGGAAAAAAGGTCGACCAGAATGAGGAGTGAAAACCATTAGTGTGGTATTTCTGAATATACAAATACTTACTTTTTTCAACATGCAAACATTTAAACATGAGTGTCCAGCAAATTACATAAGCACTTGAAAAATAAAGCACTCCACAGATATACCCAGGATATTTGCTGGCCTTGCACATGAATGAAGCAGAAATGGACTTCAAATAATGTGAGTGTTTTTTACAACACTGAGAGAGAGAAGGGGAAAGAGAGCAAAATCTTAATCTCACTAAAAATATGATGATGGCTGCATTCAAATCTCAGGTTTTTAGGGAAGATAAAGCCAAGCATTTTCAAAACCTTAAAAGGTGTTTCATAAAGAGCCATTTCAGCACAAGAAGTTGGTTAACTTTGAACAGTTAGCTAATGAGCCAGCACACTCCAGCCTTAGCAGCAGTGAATAAACAGATCTTAGCAGAGCAAAGCAAAACCAGCCAGGAGAGATGAGCAGCAATGAGACAGGCCCAGGACCATTTCAGTGAGCAGGGAAATCAGCAATGAACCCACTGAGTGGAGTGTGTAAGAAATAATTTCTCCAGACTTTCAATGCAGTCAAACAGCTTTTGGTTCAAATGCTAAGATTTTCCTCCTCTCCAAATCCCTTGTCCTTCGACAAACAGGGAGGAATCAGACTACCTGATACACTTGATATGCTACTGCTATTTTTTAAATGGCTTCAATGCTGCTCAAGTCTTCAGTAACACTTTGTAACCTGTCTAAATTCAGAAAATAGATAGAGATGATGAGAATGAAAATGCAGCACAGTGCCCTTCAGATCCTCTGTCATTTGGAACCTGAAGTATGTAATTAATGCCAGGGCATCTAGGGAACATAAAATGCAGAATGTGCAGAACCTAAGGCGTGTTCTCTTCTATAACTGCAAGTACAATAAAATATCTGACATTTCATATTGATCCTTGCCATGATAATATAAGAATTATTTTAAACTGAAAGTAAAATGAAAGCAGCCACCTACATTCACTTAATACTAGAATTAAGTAAATATAAGCCTGCTGCCACAGGGAGGCACAGACTTGGCTCTCTGTATGGGTATAGTGTTTCTTTTAAATTAATGTATGTTCAGATATTATTGCTCCTTCAGAAGTCAAGACTGGGATTAACACTCCTTTCATGCCTGGCACCATGTTCTGCTCTGCACCTGTGACTGACCAGCCAACACAAACTGGAAAATAGTGTTCCCTAACACTGCCTCACCTCGGGTTCTGGGTGCAGTTTGGGGCACCACAGTATAGAAAACACATTAGGCCACTCGAGAGCATCCAAAGGAGGCCACAAGGATGGGGAAGGGATTTGGGAGGAAGTCATGAGGAGCAGCTGGGGGCACTTGGTTTGCTCAGCCTGGAGAAGACGAGACTGAGGGGAGACCTCATTGCGGTCTTCACCATCCTCATGAGGGGCAGTGAAGGGGCAGCACCAATCTCTTCACTCTTGTGTCCAGGGACAGGAGCCAGGGAACTGCTGGAGCTGTGCCAGGGCAGGGTCAGGCTGGAGATCAGGGAAAGGTTCTTCCCCAGAGGGTGCTGGGCACTGCCCAGGCTCCCCAGGGAATGGGCACGGCCCCGAGGCTGCCAGAGCTCCAGGAGCGTTTGGACACCGCTCTGAGGCACAGGGTGGGATTGTTGGGGTGTCTGTGCAGGGCCGGGAGCTGCACTGGATCATCCTGTGGGTCCCTGCCAGCCCAGCCTATTCTGCGATTCACAGGGCAGATCTGTGCCTTGTCCAACAGCAGCAGCACCTGTGGCTGCAGTGCCACCCCAGCTGTGCCAAACCCTGAGCCAAAGGCGCCTGCGGCCTGGTGCTGCTGTGACTGCTCAGTCCAGCGCTGACTGCTCTCGGATCATTCCTAGGGAGACAGATGGGAGAACGGCTCCGGCAAACGGGGCCTCGGCTGCTGCAGCTGGAGCTCCTGCAGGAGCAGCTGTGGCCCCGCTCAGCAGCTGGGGCCCTGGCAGGGACACCAGGGCTGCTGGCCACCAACACCCCGGACAGGGGCTGGCGAGGGCCAGCCCGTCTGATGGCAGCGGGGAAGGACAAAATACAAATGACATGCTCAGCAGCAAGCAAAGAGTAACCTGCACTGGATTCAACACCACACTGGTAAAACATCCCCCCACCCAGGCAGGTCTATGGCAATAAACCTACTGAGAAGAAGAGAAAAATGCTAGGCTGGAAAAAAGCCTTCCCTTCTTGCAGATACAACTGTCAGGATTGCCATCCCGGCAATTCAGAGCACACAAAGAAATGATGGTCCTTAGGGAGCGTTTGGCACACAACCAAACACTCCAAGTACAGTTAAAAAGTTCTTTAGAGCACCACATGCATCTCAATAAGTTGAGCATTGAGGAAACAATCGTTCCCATCAGCTGACACCGGAGCAGGCACTTCCCCGATGGAACAGGGTGAGCAATGCATCACTCTGGTATTTGTGGCCTACCACTCCATTACTGCTTCTCTATAAAATTACATTTCTGATAAAAATTTATGTGTCAAACATTTTTGTGATTACAGACCAAAAGTCAAAATTTGCATTTAAATAGATGTATTAAAAACTCAGCAGCACAGGTAGAAGAGGGAAATGCTGTTTTAAGGAAATTTAAATAGGGAGCATGAGCACAGAAGGGATTTTTCTTCTTAAATGATTTGAACAATTTTGGTTTTATTACCCTTCCTGGGTCCAATTCAAAGTCAAGATTGGAACCATAGTATCCTGTACCCCTGGACTCATCTCAGGCTGAGCTAGAGAAAATAAGTCTCTTTTCATCTTTCCATTGGGAATGACCCCATTTGTTGTAAACAAAGTATTTTTTTGTTCACAGTCCAAGCCCATGCTTTTCACCAGCTTGCAGCCCAAGCCATATTATACTCTTTGCTCTCAAGTTCTTCGCTCAGTTTTCTTTGCGTCAGCCACCACAGCCATTGCACTTCTGCCCAGGCAGCACAGCCGCTTCTGAGAGGGATTTCACAGAATATTCTGAGTTAGAAGGGACCCAAAAGGATTTTTGAGTCCAACTCTTCAGTGCATCACTCGTACACAGCTCAAATCCAGGACCTTGGTGATATGAGCACCGTGCTCTCACCAGCTGAGTTGGTGAATTTTCAATGTGCAACCTAAAAATTCACCAGAAATTCTCCCATACAAATGCCCAACATCAACTACCCCCTTGGACTTAAATATATTTTATTGTGCCCCTTTTTATTCTATAAAGGATTTCTGATGTTAAAGAAATTCTTTTTCTGACCTCTCCCTGGTATCTTTTCTCTCTTCTCATTACACACCTTCTATTTTCTGTATGTTGTCAAGATTTACCTTTAACCCTTGCCTCAAAACCTAATTTTGTACTTTCAAAGGGCACCTAAATCTTGGCAATGGAATGCCTGTGTCCTTTATAGTCCAGCTGGGATCAGCAACACATGTTCTCCATAGAAAAACCATATAAATCAATGTGTGCAGTGCTTTGTTTTTTTCTTTTTTTACAACATGAACTCCATTATTGTTAATGGAAGGAGTTACATTTAACTGTTGTCAGTTTTAGCTCTGCCATGAGTCAATGCCTTCATAAACATGCTGGTTTTTCCCAAGAACAAACTGCTACAGAATCAAATCAGCTCTTGGAAACACGGATGTAAGCATAGCACAAAAACATGATAACTAAATCACCATTTTAGGTGTGTGTTTGCCGTCTTCTTCAGACATTCTGTGCTTTCTGAATAATTATTTCTTTAACACAGGGAAAACTTGTCTGGGAACACAAATTTCAAGTATAAACAGAGATTAATCATGAGAGGATTTCTTGAAAAATTCATAGCAAAACTTGTCTTCCTCCTAGGTAATCCCTAAATTTCTCCAAGTAACATTTTTCAGGGAATTTAGAAATACAGCCAAAAGCATAAAGACCATCACACAAGCAAGTGTTTTTTCCTCTGTTGCCTCCCCCTGGCCTTGCAGACAACAACTGTTACTTGCAGAAAAGTTTTCTCATTCTGCCTCCACAGCACAGAGCTGTTACAAGAGCATTCCCAGGGGCCTGAAGTAAAAACTGTGTCCAAGACATCGGGAACATCAGTGCTACTCAGGAAATCATTGCAGTGCTTCACTGCCAGTGGTGGCTTGCAGACAACCAAGAGAAAAACCTAAAAGTGGAGGATTAAATTCTCTACAGCAACATTTCTTCCAGCTGCCTGTCGGAGCCAGGATATTCCTCATTTTCATTAAGCATATTTCAGGAAAACCCTTACCTGCATTTTTATATAACACATGTAACAGGGCCATTTCATAAAACACCACACAGCATTTCAATCATATTTTTACAATATAGCACTCAGGGCATCGGCAGGGTAATTTTTTTTTAGGTAACAGATGTTACCCCACGCTCCCAGACCTGCTGCCTGCTCTCCGTTTCCTTGAAGCCACCAAGCAGCAGCAGAGGGATGTCAGTGGCAGATGTGAAATCCCAGCTCAGGTCAAGCCCAGTCTCAGCAGGGCTGATGTCCAGGACACCACAGCCTGGTGGAATTAACCCCCAGCAGCCAGAGACAGAGGGGCTGATGAGGCTGCACAAACACCCCGTGCCCTCTTCACTCTGCTCACTCAGTACTTCCCCTCCCTAAATCGATCCCATAACATATCAAATCTTCAGAACTGGTTCCTATCCCGCTTTGCTCCATTTTTTCCAGGAGTTTGCCTG
>VZTE01001857.1:4183844-4243938 GCA_013397775.1 Eulacestoma nigropectus
TGTTCCAGTTTTTCCAGGAGTTTTTCTGTTTTTTTTTTTTTTTTTTTGTCAGCTGTTGCACACACAGCACTGCTTTCATTAAATTGTCCATTAAAAACCTCATTTTGTAGGATTTCTCCACAAAGATATCTAAATATCTAACTTCTCTCAACGTTAATGGGATTGAGGCACTACAATAAAATCATGGATCTCAGCCGTAATTTTAATATATATAAATGAAAACTTGGATTTTTATTTTACCCTCACAGGATATATAATTTAGAAGTCATTTAGAGTTTGGGAGTTTCTAATGGACATAAATTTACAAAGCCCACAGAAAAATTAATATCTCTTCAGCGAGCCTCGCAAATATTTTTTGAAGTTTCCATTTTCTTGACCATCCAAAATACCCTTTTCTACTTTGTTGTAATACTATTTCCAAAAGCAATTGATTTAGCGCGTGGATATATCTTTGTCTGAATACACAGTAATAAAATGTAACTATTCTTATTCAAGAAACCAGACAGAAAGAAGTTGTTAATTTGTATCATCCATCTATTGGTCTTCGCATTCAACTATGTGTCATTCTTTACTTATTCCCTTGTCTATTGTGCATGGGTTTTTTGCAATGCATATAAATAAGAAACATTAAAATATTTAGTGACACACGGGGTTTGGACGATGCTACCGTTCACACATTAGCATGGGGCACTGAAAAAGAGTCTGTCACTTGATCTCTGCCTCATATTCCTCGCGCACAGAGCATCAAATCGCAGTTGTAGGGTTGCCATCCACAGCAGCTTCACTGTGGGTGATGGTGTCAGAACAAACTGCGCCTCAGCTGCCACCTCGTGCCGCTGGACATTCCCCATCCAGCATGGGCAGCACAGCCAGAACACTCTGAGTGCATTGACAGCCTCCATCCCACTGCAGCTTGGACTGGAAAATCCTGATCTGGCCCTGGAAGTATGGTATTACCAATCTTTCCAAAGAATTCTGTTGGCTGTGGCAGAGTTCCCTGACGCAAACATATCCCCACAGCCTCAGAGCCCTCCCTGTGCCTGCGGCGGGAGGGCTCTGGTGGAAGAACCTTTCCCTTCTGTCCCCACTGACCTCACTGTAACATGGGTCGTTAACACAAGACTCCTCTCCCAGATTGTCTTTTTGGAAAGGGATTGAATTTCCTATAAAATGTGCGCTTTGCTTGTTCTGCCCTGTTTAGTGTATTTTTCTGGGCATTTGAAGGCAGCCCATCCCCAAGGCCAGCTCAGGGAGGTGTCACACCTGCTGAAGCTCCTGCATTCCACCCCTCTCTACTGACACTGAGCAATAGGAAACAACAGGGGAACAAGGAGTGGTGGCAGAAACTCCAACCAGGGGGGCAGAGCCAGGATAATGCAAAATTCCTGTCCTTTCCTACTGAAAGGGAACCAAAAGGCTTTAGAAATGATGCCAAGAATGTAACAACCTCAGGATCTCGTTAGTGCAAAGGTTTCTTCCTTCCCTCTGTAAATACCACAGCACAAAGTGTTCAAGTAATAATGCCAATCCAGATCCCTCAGGAACAGACCAAGGTTCAGACCTGAAGTGTTTCACATTCACTGTCCTATAACGCTTCTTTTTCACAGAGCAGCTGTAGATTGATCTGGCCAACAATAATCCTGCGCTGGTGCCTTGAACAAATAATGAGGTTTTCCCTGGTATGACAGCCCCTGAACACGGAAAGATTTTCCTTCTTCTTCCCTCCCCAGCTCCCCTAACGTCCCCTCCTCTGGAGAGCAGGGCATTAGTATTCACTAACTGTGTCTTTGGAAAGGTTTGATCTCCTAGCAATTGCCAATAGCAGAGTTCCATTACATGGACAGTATGATAAATATTGTAGAGGTCTCACAGCTGTTTGGATCAGTTTTAACCCAGGCACACCCGATGGGAGCGGGGATGCCCCGGTGCCTCCTGCTTGTATCCCTGCAAGGGCAGCTCCAGAGCCAGCCCCAGGGACAGAGGGACACAGGGACAGACAGACTGCACGTGCTCTGGGACTGCTGCCATGGACTCAGAGCCACCCGTGAACGTCCTGGCACCTGCCAGAGCTTCTGATCAAACTGGGGGTGCATTAGTACAGGTTATATCCTAAATTCACACTGATTTTAAATGGGAGCCCTCCACAAGTACTAAATGAACTAAAGAACATCTGTAATTGGGATAGAAAAAAGACTGTACATTGCGTCTGCACCTAGTTTTGTTATAGCTGGGAATGCTACAGGCTCAAGGAGAAACATTAAGCTCTAGTCACCATCCATATGGGGAAAAACTGCTGAAGACCAGTGCTGGAAACACACGAGAAAACACCCAGATCAGAACCTCCCAGAAATACACTGCTGCCTCTCACTTGCAAGAAAATCTGATGCCAAGTGGTTCACATCCCAGGACACGCTGCAGTATTTACAGTCGGTTTTAATTATCCACTTCATAATTGGGTTTGTTTCAGCAGGTGCTTTAAATCTGGGGATTTCTAAGTCATAATTTATTCCATCTCAAACTTTTACCACCACAAAAAATTACAATAAAAAGGCACAGGTTCTCCTTGTAGCTGGTGTAAAAGGTGTGACACTACAAGAGAAATCTCTGCCAACACAAACTAATTTTCCAGGGCCTGAAGAGGACAATTGAGCTATTACATGCATATTCTGAAATAACAGCAGGCAGCACACTCCCGAGATGCTTCTGAGCACGCCACCTCCACCAATCCCTGTGCAAACACGGATTTTCTGTGCTGGCCACAAGGGCTCCTCCCTGCTGGGTGACCTAACAACTCAGACACAAATTTCCCCAGCAATGAGAGCACAGGAACTACATTCCTCTGCTCTTTGTTTGAATTCACTACTGGTGACCAGGAGTAACATTCGGCATGACAAATAATTTAATGAACTACTAATTCAGAGTTGACCTTCACTGAAAGCACTGTTTAATTACCCAGTGTTTCTGAAGTCAGGCAGAAGAATGTTAAACCATTTCCGAACAGGTGCAGGAGGCACATGTTAATTTTCATAGCAAAGGTCATTACATACGTATTTCTGCACTTTTTCCTGGCATCTCTCCTGTCAGAGGATTACTTAGGTACGTTCAGGAAGGCAAGGAGGAAAAAAATTTCTTCATGTACTTTCAGCTTAGCAAAGTCTTGTCTCCTATCTTTTTTTCCCTTTTTATTTTTAAAGGGTAAGTCTGAGCCCAGTGATGAAAGAGGAAATACATTATCTTGCAAACTGAAGTGGTAAGATTAGATTAGTGCCTACATAGCTAAAAAATACTTGTAGTATATGTTTTCATACTAATGTGTAAAAAAACTTCAAAGCAGAATGAAGACCTATTTTCATATAAACCTGAAGGAAACCCCACAACAAAAACACTCCACTCGTTGAGCAGGAAAAAGAACGAGGCAAATTAACCCATGCTTGACAATCAGCATTATAAAAATTCTTTGTCTGAAAGCAAGATCAATTTCTACTTTAATCTGTGGACATGAGATATTAACCAATAACTGTGCAGAGAAATAAAGATTTCTTGGCCTGTCTAGCTTTATCTTATCAGACTCCAGAAGTGGGCTTCATGTTACAGACTACTTTTTTTAAAATCTTATTGCCTGAGGAAGTGTGAAAACAGCCTCAAGAAAAAGTCAGCTTTAACAATATTGAGCTTATTGTCTCCCTCTCTCTTTGTTTCATCCTTCAGGCTTTGATGCCTTTCTCACAAGTATTTAAAGTTGCCAACCCCAGTGAGAACATGAAGAATGTACCAGAAACAACTCCACCACCATGTTTTCCTAAGGTACCAAATGACACCTCTTCCTTCAAATGACACTTCAGTTGTACAGAAAGCAGGCAATGCTAGGTGGGGATAACGTTTTCAAGCTTAACAAAAGTGCTGCAGCTGTAAAATTCATTTTATGGTTAAAAAATGTAGTAGGGGATTTATTCTCAAGGCCAGCAAGGTTGGCAGTTGCAGTGGATGGGCTTGTTAGGGTGTTGTGGAGCTGGCTTTGTTAATTTTGGTTTTTAAGGTTTTTTTAAGACCAGAAAGTGCCAACACTTTATGGAGCATCCCTAAAGAACAGACTGAGCACCCCTATAATCACTGCTCCAAGAATAAAAGAAATCAAAGGGGTTTTTCCCTCTTCTTCTGTCCAAAATAACACACACCAACTTTTATTGCCTGCAACCTACACTCAGAGCAGTAGTTCTGCAGGGAACGTTAAAACAGCTCATCTGTCCCTCAGCTTTACACATTGGAGTCTGGTTCCACAAGTCAACGTCCCATCCTCAGTGACAGAAGAGTGTTTCACTAAGAGTAAAGTGCTACTTTTTTTACACAGGGGAAAAAAAAAATTCCTAAAAAGCAGTAAAGGGTATCAGAGTGGTCCTAGAGGATATCAGCTAGCTAAGGTGTGTGAAATGTGTTGAAAATCACTTTGCATTATTTAACTGGCTGTCCCCACCACACCGAGCAAATGCAGCCAGATGCCAGGCTGGAGGGAAATTTCATGCCTTGTTGTCACAGAAAGGCTTCTGGCATCAGGACAAACACTGATGCCAGAGAAACCACTTGTCTCATGAAGTCTCTCAAAGAAAGCTTTCCCTGTCGTTGGCCTGGGCACGAGAATCCTTCTGGCACTCTGCTTTTGAAACCTTGCCTATCGTGCACTGGCTGCTGGAAATATATTGTTGATTTTTAAAGCAAACCTAAGTTGGTATCAGCATTGCCAATCAGTTTCCTAGTCCCTGACTGGCTGTGTAAAATCAAGATTTCAAGGTCTCTTTTTTATTATTTTTTTTTTTTTATTTTTTTTAAAGCAGAGAAGGCCTAGGAGTGGGAAGGAGGATGCAGCAGCTCTTTCCTGACTTTCCTAATGCTGTGCTGAGATCCCAAGGCAGTGCCTTGGATAGAGAGAGTTACCCAGGCAGCAGGGCTGCGCTTTCCAGGGCTCTCCTCAGCGCTGCTTTTACATTCTGAAATGCTGGTCACAGGGGTCCCATAGTTGCCCAGTTCATCACATTCGGGCCAGCTGATGCAAACAAAACTAACTCTATACAAACCAGTTTCCAGTCAGAGAAGATGCCTGATCCAGCCAACAGCAAAAACAATATTATTTTTATATTCATGTGTATTACAGGATTTTATTACCAAGAGTATTATTTAAGCTCCAGGAAAAAATACTGGGAGGTTCTGGATGCTTTAGATCCAGGCTCCACAGTGAAGAATGTTTTTGCTGAAGCTGTGATATTACTGCTCTGAAACAACCAATGGCTCAATAATTTCAAAGATCCTTTTGAGGGTTTTTTTTTTCTGCTGTGCAGGCATTCACCTATTAGCAAGGACAACATTTTGACTCAAATCATCCTTAGGTCATGGAAATTAATATGCACATTCTGTTCTACAATATTAAAATTGCCAAAAAATCCCCATATTTCAATAAGTCAGATGACTATAAATCATGTTTTTACTGAAACAAACATGAGATAATGGGAAAAATAATTGACCACACGCTTTCCTAGGCAGGCCCACATTATTAGTGGTTATGTTAAAGATAGAAATTCACATCCAAGCCATTAATGCATGCTTAAAATGCATCAATAATTCAGCAATTTTTAAGTTCAACCTGGGAAATCACCTTTTACAGATAATATATAGCACAGCACTGTCAGACCACAAGCCATCACGTGTGAAAAAGATGGAAATTTGGCCAACTCTGCCTTTTGTGCACATCAGCATAACTCAGCGTGCTTCAGAGCTCGCACTGCCCACCGAGTTCTGAGAGGTTCCCACAGCAGAGCGGCCTCTGTTTGCCAGGCTCTGACCTCCCATTTAGAGGGTGTGATACTGCAACAGCGCTGATGGGAAACTGGTGGGATCAGCAGTATGGAAATGCCACACTCTGGCACAAAAAACCAGCCACACCTCGGACCGAGGAGCGGGCAGCATTTTGTGATGCTTGAATTTCCACTGCGTAACTCTGGGCTGCGTGACAAAGGGGAAAAGGAGAAGGCAGCGCACTCTGTGTGTCTCACACGTAGAGGCACTAATAGCTCACTCTCACCATGCTGCCTGGGCTCCTATAGTTTTATCATTAAAGATTTTGGTCAGTCAGCGGTGGTGGTAATTATCACATAAATTAACTGAGAGACAGGAAAACCAGAACCTAAGACAGAAAAAAAAAAAAAAAAAAAAAGTCTTGTCTCCAGCAACAAAGTACAGGACTTCATTTTCCAGTAATATTTTCAAACCTAACACCAATGATGACCCAAGGTTTTTTTCTGGAATATTGCTTAGGTTACAGAAAGAAAGTCTATTAGTGAGTGCATTTACCCCCTGGTATCCAGCTTTTATCTGCTGACCTGTCACAGTAAAACAATTTTGAAGATGTATTTTCAGATACAGGTGATTAGCACAGCAAGGAAAGCAGCAGAGTGAAAATTCTTTTTCAGAGAAGTGTTGCTGGCAAGGAGTGTAGGTAGAAAGAAGGAAGAGCAAAGAACTAATCAGTTTGGCTACACTGGGCTACAGTGACCACATTTTTTGGTTTTTTTTTTTTGTGGGTTTTTTTTTTGTTTGCTGTTGGTTGGGTTTTTTTAGATAAGGGTATTCTGCTTTAAAATAGTTCATATCCTGCTCAGTTCTGCATGGGAATGTTATCTTTTCAATGCATTCAGCTGACAATGCAAATTTCTGAGAACCCTAAACCTTGTATTTAGACATATGTTTAAATAAGGACACCTTGAGATTCACTACGCCATTCCATCGCTCCAAGATAGGTTCAAATTTTATTTCTGCTGTCCTTGACAGAGCAGGGCTAATTTATTTTTTTACTTTTTTTAAGATCTCCAACAGAGAAAACCTCTCCCTGGCACTAAATGATGTTTGCTATTAGGAGGTTTGCCGTGCATTTGTTGTCTGGTTTAGGATATTTTCTGCTCATTTAAATTCCAAGTTCATCCTTCACACAAGGAAAAGACAAAACTTGCTAACTGTTGTGGCACAGATGTTATCTACATGGATCAACATGCAGGAGCCTGAAATGCTTCGAGATCACACGGGGCAGTTGCTGATATAAATGACAGGGCATGGCTCTTAGCTAATTGAATTATGTCAATCACTACTCCCTGTAAAATAATATTCTCTCCTTTCCTTTTCTCTTCTTGCATCTCTGCTCAAGTGTTTTATGATGCCGCAGGAAGAGACTGAGACCTGAAGAAGTTACATGAACCTGTAACGTTGTCACTGCTGCATAATTAACCCTCAGGCTGCTGAGGATGGACAGGACCTCTGGACATCAAGCAGGGACACCTAGAGCTGCCCAGGACGATGTCCAGCCAGCTTTTGCACAGCCCCAAGACCCCAGAACTTCCCCGGGTTACCAGCGCTCAGTCAGCCTCTCAGTGGGAAATGTTTCCTGAGAGGGAATGTTTCCAGAGGGAACTCCCTGCACGCCAGTTCGTGCCCCGTGTGCCCAGCGCCTCTCGTTCTGGCACCGGGCACTGCTGAAAGGTCCCGGCACCCCGTCCCCAGGTACTCGGGTACAGTGAGGAGGATCCCCCTGAGCCTCCTCCTCTCCAGGTTAAGCGGTGCCACATCTCCCTTGTACGGGGACCCAGAACTCCAGTGTGGCCTTCCCAGCGCCGAGCAGGCAGAAGGACCCACTCCATCTGCCAGCAACACTGCTCAAGCAGCCCAGCACACCAGTCAGCTTCTTGGCCATGAAGGCACGTTGCTGGCTCCTGTCACCTTCTAATATACAGTTTTTCTTTTACTTTCTCAGTAATATCACCGATTATTTTCACTTCCTTTGTGGTCCCTCCTTAACTCCACCATCCTCAGCTGCATTTTCTCACTAGTTTTACAGAAAACACCATCCCACGCTGTGTGGGTGGTGGGGCCCTGGCACAGGGTGCCCAGAGCAGCTGTGGCTGCCCCATCCCTGGAAGTGTCCAAGGCCAGGCTGGATGGGGCTTGAGGCAACCTGGGATAGTGGAAGGTGTCCCTGCCCACGGCAGGGGGTGGGAGCTCCTATTCTCTTCCAACCCAAACCCTTCTGTGATTCTATAATTTCTCTAAATCATGATTCTAGTAACACAATCAGTGTTAAATTACATTTAAAGCCTATTCGTCCTTAAAAACACCTGTAAGTAACTGCTTGCTCCATACCCTCCCTGAAGCCCTGGGCAGTCACAGGGAAGTCTATAACCACACCATTGGAAGATTTGGGGTCTGTGTGGGTCCCCCTTCTATTTTTACATGCAAGCCTACATGCTGCTGCTGAATCAGAAGCCTTTAAGGGTTAATAAAAAACCAACAAAACATAGGTTTGGAAGTTATAGAATTAAAATAATTTGTCACTGTCCCTATATCATCACAGAATGACGATACTTGGAGATGTCATATTACAGAATTCTACATCACAAGAAGAAAACTGACTAATTGCTAATTCTGCTGTTCCTCTTCCAGGCAATGGAATTCTTAAATATCTTGCAAATGACAAAAGCATATAAGTCATTTTTCTTTTTGGGTTTTGCTTGCTTCATGCCCACAGCACCACAGAGATATTCCCTGACAAGGACACCGGATAGAGCCAGGGAGATTGGATGTGTTGTGAAATAAACCCGTGACATTTGGGAAAACTTGGCAGGCGAAGAAAACAACACACAAAACCCCACACATAAATCAGACCTCCAAAACTTTTAAAAGCAGCAGCAGCCAAAGAGCTGAGATTGGCAAATTAATCCAAGTTAGAATCTAACTTCCCATTATCAATCATCAGTTTTTCTGAGGTTGCTTTCTGTTCTGTCAGTCCCCTGTCCACCAGCACTGTGCCAGACTGTGAGCTGGGAGAAGTCAGTGGGAGATATTTTTCTCTTCTCCACACAGCAACAATGGCTTGTAAATAACGTGCAGATGTTACAATGCTTGTTTCACAGGCTGCTGCAACGAATATGTGTCACCAACTAAACAAAGAAAAACCTGAAATGAAAAAAAAAAAAAGGAAAAACCTGGAAAGAAAAATTCTGTCTCATGATACATTTCAGTTATTACGAGCAGAGTCCACTGCCTGTGCAGATGGGTTTGTTGCAGGCTCCCTTCACATGAACGTCCCCAACAGAACCAGACAGACCAGGACCAAGGATAGTCAATAAAATGATATCACAGAAAGTACTGAAAACCCTAGGGAAAATCAGTGCTCCTCTGTCTGGATGAAGGCTCATTTCTTCATGACATCCCACACCCCCCATGCAGGGGAAGTGTGAGTGACTCCCAAAAGACTGAATCTTCAGACTGTAGGTCTGCAAGAATAGCCCCCCAAGAACCAGGATTTACTGACGACTTGCACAAATCTTCATGTGCTGCCTCTTTATACACCACTGGCTCCAATCATGATGATGATAATTTTGGACCATTTATTCCAAAAAAAATGTTTTTTGTACTAAAGGACAGAGGAATCACTTGAAACATGAAAATGTGTTTTAAAGGCTCGTTGTGTACAGGGCATTTGCACACTGAGAATCTCGAGTAGCACTTTAGAGAGAGTTCTCAGACAGCTGATGTACTTTACCCTGGAGTACTTCTACCATTGGTTTGATATATTTGTTTATGCATTTTATAAAAACTCTTAGTTCAATAAATGCTGCAAGATCAAATAGCATGCTTTTGAATTATGCAAAATTCTATTATACATATTGTAAATAAACTCTATGAAACATTAATCAACTTCAAAATGGTTTCATAAGGACTCTGTGCAGTGTTTTCTCTTTGGTATATTTCGAGCATTACGATTTTGTTGCATTCATGAATATAGAGGTGAAACTTTTTCCAGAGAGAAAACTACTTTGGTATCAAGATACATGCAACTGTATCAACTGAAATACCATTTAATTTACCTTTTATGCCAAAGCATGAGCAACGTAAAGCCACTGAAATGAGAAATGAAATACAAATCACCACATCTACCTCAGTATATTTAACACTATTGAATTGGTAACACTAGGCTTGAGAAAGTCCTGAATTTATTAGCATTTTAATTCTTCACTGATGTCACTACAACAGAAGCTCTCTCCTGGCTCAACAACTGATCCTTTGCCCTCATTAAAAACAAACAAAAATTGTAGCCTGTGAGCACCTGTTAGCAACTAAAGGCGGAGAGCACGTGCTCTTCTGCTTGAAACATACTTAGCACTTCTCATATGAAAATGTCAGATAGGACTTTCTAAATGAATTTCAGAAAGAGCAGAAAAATCAGTTTTAAAAATCCTTGTTATCTTGTTAGATAATAACCTAACAAGGAGCGTGGCAAAATAAATGTACTGACAGCAAATAAGTCTTGTGCTCTAAATATAATAGATCATGAATTCTAATGGGTTGTAAACACTCACAGGAGATGATTTTGAACTGAGAATTAACATGAGAGTCATGCCACTGAGAAGAAACCTTCAGCCAAGCTGCAGAAAGCTTTGTTTCTGCTTGGGTTCTGGGGCTGGGCTTTGTTTGTCTCTTTTTGAACACTCAGAGCAAAGGAGGACCCCCTTGCTCAAGGGATCTTCCAGTTTGCAATCACTTAAAATAGAACCAGGATAGAATTGCATCAAGTCTTGCAGATATCAGAAGTCACACAATCCACAACAAAATGGAAAAGTGAATTTATTAGCAAGCTATGAAGTCACAGACACTGAAAGAAAATTTAATTCTAAAATGTCCTCTTCTGTTATACAATACAGGCTTCCTGCTATCAGAAAGAACTCTTCTCACTAGTTTTACATTGATACCAAGAAAAAACCTCAACGACAACCCAAAACAACACACAAAGCAACTGTTTTTTCCTTATTTTAAGAGCTAATGAGGGAAAATGATGCATGAAGACAGATTCCTGCATACAACTATGAGGAGAGGAGATGCCTGTAACCCTTAGTTTCTTCTGACAGACAGATTTAATTACAAACACATCTAACCTCAGAAAAAAGGTTTTTAAATATAACTCCTACATTATTATATTTTCTATATTTATTTTGGCTATAAAAAGGAAATTATTTTAATCAAGGGATTAATGAGAAAACCTGACATTCAAATTAGCTGTTATTCAACTACAACTGACAAGTATTTTTCAGGAAGTTAATTTAGTTTCCTTCTCTCTCTCTCTTTTTTTTTTCTTCCCCCACTAACTCATAACAGGAAGAGGTATTTTACCTTATGGGCACTTATTTCTAGTCCCAGGTTGTTCCACTAAAGGGCAGCAGAGCAGCCAAATCCCTGTGAGCTGGTGCTGCTGAGCCCCAGCCAGCCCATCTGTGGGTAATTTCAGCACTCACAGATGCTGCAATAACCACTGGCAAAGCTGATCTAGCAAAGGCTCAGAGTTCACTTCAGACAGATGTTCTGGCAAAGCAAGACAGTTAAAAAAAAAAAAATAAAATCCAATAAACAATATCACCATTATCTACTCGGGGAGCAGCGCTTTGCCCTCCAATGTACTTGGAACAGTGAGAAATGGCATCCTGAGTGTTTTTCTTCTAATAAGTCCTTGCATTTCTCCAGTTTCCCTCCCTGCTCCGGTGAGTCACTCCCTTGCTATTCCACCTCATTTATTTGGCTAGTTGCTTGCTAACTGCAGCTTATTTGCACTTAAAATAGTCACTATGTTTCAGCATATCTAAATAATTAGGCTAATGACAGCAGGTTTATTCCTGTTGATTCAATAATGCATCACAGATAATATCACCATCCCGAAGTCTGCTCATTTAGGAATCATTAATAAGGCCTTCCACCAAATCTAACTTGGCTGGCATGCTGCATCCAAATTTTTTTATGAGGATGCAGTTAGCTTTGTTTCATTTGCTCCTGAATTCTTATGTAAATGGATTTTTCCTCCAGTGTTTCTCCATTATATAAACACCCAAATTTACTCCAAAAAATGAATTAAAAACTGCCTTCTCTGCGTTCAGCTGAACTTAGGAGTGCTGAAAAAAAAAAAAGCAGCAAATAAATACTGTGGCCTGTACCATACTATCAGATTAATGACATTCATCGTTGATCATATTATTACATTAATTATATCCACCAAAGAGTGTCAGCCCACTCCAGGTCACAACTACTCTGGGCAGGAGAAAAGAGAAAGGGTTGATTTAGGCTGGAGATTAAAAAGAAAAGCCCATGCCCACATGGATATCAAACTGACCCACTCCTTGATCTTTGGCCTGGCAAATTCTTAAATTATAAGATCATTAAAAACACACATTCAAATAACTGGAAGGGTTGTCCGACTATAATGTGTTTTAATGGTTTTTCCAGTCTTGGACGTATAACTGAAGTCATGAAACTCTCCCCAGAGGCTGCAGGAACACAGAAGGGGACCTACAGAACCTACCAGGTTTGCTGCTGGGGGCACGTGAACTGCCAGCACCCAGAAGAAACACACTTGTTTGAAAACATTTCCCCTCCCATCCGCACTGCCTGGCAAAGCAGCTGCCTTACAACATCACTGGTAGTTGTTTACTATAAAATAGGTACTTTTTTTCTACCATTAATCCAAAAAAAAAATAGGAGGATAGGGTAGTTAAGTATCAAAGCTGAGTGAAACTGCATCCCACATTACAGTACTCTGAGGTGAGGTTCACCTTAAAGCCAAGGCACTGATTTTCTCCCTAAACAGATCAATAAAACATTTTGGAATCTAAAATAATGTGATCAGACTCATTTCAATAGAAAATGGCTTTCAAGAAAAACAACGGCTACTTTAAAAGATTTAAATAGTATTCTTCCATCATAATTCAACAAGTACATTTTAAATGCCACTGAATATCATAAATGCTGATTCCTGCCTTTAAATTTCCCATTATGTATTTATAGAGACACAATTTCTGTACACAAAAATAACATAACCACGAGCCACACACCAGATTCATAAATACATTTCTAATGCCATACATCAGAAGGTGTTTTAACTGGATTGAATCAGTTAAAATAATATACTCTGTCCAACAACAATCACCTTTAGAGGTTTAGGAAAGAATGTAAGCACCAGTGTTGCCCACAGTAATTTGCAAAGAAGGACATCCTGCATTTTGTTCTGTAAGAAATACCATACATTAATTTAGACCATTATTGTTAACTTGCATATATTTTTTGCATCTGAACTATCCAGTGGGAAAGCCATTGAATAGCATTAGATAGCATGAAAAGAGACATTCTTTTCATGAGTCGTTGAGTCCATAATCCCTGCCCTATGAGTCATATCATTACAACATCAATATTCAAATCAATATCAATAATAATTTCAATCTATCCTCTTCTCTCATTTCACTCATCTGTCAATCCTTTCCCAAGGCAAAGGGCTGTACCATGTATTCCACATCTTCCCGGCACAGCGGCTCTTCCACACCTCTGATCATTCCTTTCACCTTCCCTGGGACCACACCCCTGTGAGACACAGGGTAACCAAAATTTGTGTGCAGGAGCACATGTAAAACCAATTCCCACTACAGCAGAGACAGGGCTGTGTTTTCTGTGTTGAATGCCTTCTCCCAAAGTTGCTAAATATTCAATTTGCTTTTTCTGACAGCTGTCAATGATCAAACTAACGCTGCTGAGAACTCCATCTGATGTTTCCAAAAAAACACTTCTGAGCAATAATAGTCACGCACGCCCTCATCAAGGAAAGATTTCCATCTATTATGAAATTCTCAAAGTGAATTTTATTCTGGCGCTTAATCCTTCAGCTTTCTGTACTTTCCCAGTCAGTTTTAGTTCTGCCTGCTTGGAACAACCCTGTCTCAACAGAAATGTGTCATTATTTTGTCGCTTTTACAAACTGAACACTATAGATGCCCAAGGACTTCCCTCTCTCAATCCCCTTCACTGTAAAAATTCACCATTTATTCATCCCAGTGAAATACTGGCAGATCCAGTGGATTCGTTACACTTCAGCCTCCCCATTCATGGATGTGCACTCAAAATCTCCCCATCACTTCTCCTCTCTGTGCTGAGACGCAGATCCTAATTTCCAGTCTCCACTACCAAAGTGTGTCTAAGGCTGCTGCTCTCTTCTGGTTCTGGCTGCGTTTTCCCTCTGACCTCCTCGTCCTTCCAGTGAATCCCACTCCTCTTTCCTCAGCATAACCCATATCTGCTATCTGCACCCCATGTCCTTTTATCAGCAACTACAGTACCTGCCACAGACACAGGACCGTGAGATCTCGATTCAGTTCTACGTGATTTCTTCAATAACTGTGTCATCAAGTGATTTTTGCCTTTCAGTTCAACCTTTTTCCAGGCATTCCACTGATGTTGCAGTTCAAGCAGCTCATCCACCCCCATAAGGAAAGGATCTTTGTATGAGAACCCTCCCAGCTTTGCTGCAGAGAACATTAGTCCTTGGAATTGGGCTTATTTTCAGGTTAGAATATTCTCAGATGGCCTTTCCATACATTTCAGAGATTTTATTCTTTCCATCCTGCACTATTAGTAATGAAAGTATTATGTTGTTTTTCTCCCTTCTGTTCCTTCAACATTGAACTCAGACAGCCTATAAAGGAAGGGACAAAATCTCCGCCTGGAATGCAGCATGAATCCACACAGGATTTCATTCCCAGACCTGAGGGAAGCAGGAGAAACATCCCACAAGGAGGAGAAGTGGGATGGAACAGAAGGAAGAGGAAGAGGAGTGTGCCTAGGACAGACTGATGAAATCTCCAGAGGGTACAGGCAAAACAGTGCTTGGGATAATTTCCCCACTTTGAACAATAAAAAAGGCCTCCCAAGAAACCATGGAGGCAGTGTTTGGATACCAGGAAGGAGCATCAGTGACGGGGCTGTTTACAAGGATCTGCATTTGGGATCAATGTTCTCAAGGAAATAATTTATTGACATCTGGAGACAGAGCCACAGTCAATTTAAATATGGGCCATTTTCTTAAAGAATATCATGAAAAAGTTGTCTCCTATTATATCAAAGTGTCTTTTAGGGAAAACTAGACAATGATACAAATATCCCTAAACCTACAGAGAATTATTAAATGAACCTATTTCATTTAACTGCACATCAGTTGGTACAAAATATTTTTAGCATTTTCACAAGTGAACTTTAGAGCAGCTTTAAAAGTACTCTCTGAAGAATGTTACCGCTCTCTCCCTCTGGTACACAATAAAGCTCAAGAAAAACCCAACTCTAATGTTATTCATCGAGTTATGCAAATGCAGGTTTCCTAGGGTAGTTAAACATCAAGCCTAAAAGAGTATTTTTTTATCCACAGCTTCTCAAACACAGAGTATGCTGTTCTGAGCACACCTGTAGGTTGCAAATCTATATCCTCCTGAACACATTCCTTAAATAAACATTCCTGAGTCAGTAATAGGAACTTGTATTGAGTTGCCACAAAATCACTTGTGTACTATCTGCTTTCATTCGTTTGAGTGGTTTCATTGTCTTATTAGCTCTCATCATCGTTTTATTTTTCCAGGTGAGTATTGTTTGAAGCCCAATGATTCATGTATTCAGAATTTCTGCCTTGAATGACAGACACCTCCATGAAACTGATTCTGCCCTGATCCATCCAGCTCCTACTGTCAGATTATTCCCACTGTTTTAGCAGTAGAATTGATGCCCTCAAAGTGTGATCAGAGCACACTGGGGAGTAGAGACCAGTCACAGAGATGGGACTTCTGCCACTTCATCATCTCCCCTCTACCTTTGGACTGAATCCTCTGCAGATTTTGCTATTTGCACGTGATTTTTGCATAATTCTATACCACGTTTTTGCTGCTAGGTTTCATCCATGATGATCCTGCCTCCTGTATGCTTTTCTTGACAGCTCCCTGTTGTACTACCGTGACCAAGGTGCAAAAAAGCTTGTCAGACAAAACAAGGCCTGTTGCCTGCAGGAAAAGACTTGGAACCAGAAAATACAAACATTTGGAAACCATAACTCACACTGAAGTTTTCTTTTGGGTTTCAAGGAATCTGAGTGGCAAAGCAATTGATTTGTACTTCAATATCCTAACCTGGCTTACACAAAAGACAGAAAACCACCTTAAATTATTTTGTCTCTGCAACTTCTATTACTTGTAGGCTGTGCAGATCTAAAAATCAATAGCACACAACAACTTGGTCTTGATAAAAACATAATTTGTGAAGGATTTCAGATCAATCTTTTTCTCAGTGTAGGCCCAATATATATATATATTTTTTTATAACTGTGTCATTTAGCTGTGCAAACTATCCTTCGAGATAAGGAAAAAACCACCACAAAAACAAACTCTCAAACAAACAAAACCACCACCCTGCCAATGTTTCTCTTTTCTTTTCTAGGTGTGCTCATAAAACAGTTCTTCTGGGGTGCAGATGAGGAAAGCAGAAGCTTCACAGTGAAGAAAACCAGGACTTTTATAGGGTGTGGCAGGAGTAGGGTTAATTGTCATCACAGCAGCCCATGCGGGGCTGTATTTCGGATTTGTGACTAAACCAGTGTTGATAACTGTGCTATTGCTGCTGTTATTGCTGAGCAGTGTTTGCACAGCATCAAGGTTTTCGTTATTTTATTTTTTTTCCTCTTCTTTTTCCTCACTCTTTCCTCAGCCAGTGGGCTGGGGTTGCACAAGAATTTAGGAGGGGACACAGCCTTCCCTCTGCACACACAGACAAGAACTCCAGTCTTTGACCAATCTGCCCAAATTTGCCCTGATTAGTGTGCAATGGCTTTTGGTAGGTCACAGACAAACTGCTCTTGTTGATGCATTAACAGATGTAAACAGATTTCAGTAGTGGAAAAGATAAAGGGTTAACTACCTAGTGAGAAATCCCAAATTGCTAAACTCCAGTGACAAGTTCTAGAATGCTCCCATAGTGCAGTGAGCTCCTAGAAAGGACCACAGTCAGAAGCGGTTCTGGGAGGTACAGCTCAGTTTCTGAATTTAAACAGTCCTGAAGGAAAAGTAAATGCTGCCAAATACAAACTTACTTTGTCAAGTTCATGTTGTTTTACCTATTTAAATTTCTTAAACGATGGAGAATGAGGATAAACTTTTCATTTTACACCAACAGATCTGTTCTTACCTCCCAGAGCTCTCCTTCCTCACTGGAGATGCATTTTCCAGTTGCCACCCCATATTCAGAATTTCAAGACCTATCTTTGATATATATGATTATAAATGGTTATATGATTTCTAACACATCTTCCAAGAGCAGAAAAATTCTCACAAAGGCTGTTGTTTATTGGTTGTGCCTGTGTTACACAGGAATTACACTACAACACAGACTTGTGAACTCAGTCACTAACCTCAAATGTAGTAGCGGGACAGAAAGGAAATGAAATTTTCCTCACATCTGAACAATTATTGCAATCCAATGCTCCTGTTCATGTCCATGAGCAGTAGCGGTGAAGGTCCTCCCCCACTGAAACAGGACCAGGCTGTCACACCTGTGCCCAGGGATGCTCAGCAGGACCTCAGATCAGGGCACAGAAAGCCACATACAGGGGCATTGGATGGGCTCTGAATGCTCTGTGTGCAGGGACAGCCATTCCCCACTGAACCCCGGCCTGAGGTCCCACACTTTTACCCTGAGGTCCCACACTTTTACCCTGAGGTCCCACACTTCTACCCTGAGTGCACTGCGGAGGCTCAGGGCTTTCCCTGTCCTTGGCCAGCCCTACCTGCCCCAGCCGTGCTCAGGCTGCAGCTGCACCCAGGACGGAGCAGCCCTTACTGTGGCAGCAGCCACACGGGAGTGGTTCCTCCAGAAACGCACCCCAAAACCCCGAACCGCCTCGCCAGGTTTCAGATGTGCTGCACTGAACTGCCCAAGTGCCTGCTGTGGCTGTACCTCCACTCTGCATAATTGGCGTTACCAGAAAAAGTTTCAGAAGTCTGTAAGCTCTTCAAAGAAAAGAGGATTGAGTGTATATCTTCATTAAGGGATGGTGACACCCTTGACATGACCCAGATCATCACTAGGAATGTCATATTTCAATTAGCTTTGCCCTGTGCTGATAGGACTTTGCATATCACACACTTTCCACACACATTTGATAATTGCAGGATTTTCTTAAGGAAAAATTTCAAATTTTTATGAGATGGGAAAGAGCATGAAATTATAAGGTCTTTTCCACTGTTAAATGAAAAAAAATCATTAACAATAAAAGGTACTGGATTAGAGGGAGAGCAGAGGAAAGATGGCCCAAGAACGAAGGCAATGATTTGGGATTTGAGAAACATGAATTCAAATCCTAGCTCTGCTATAGTCCTTCTCCTGGCACATCACTCAGGCTGCTCAATTTTCTGGCTTCTCCTTCTGTAATAAAGAGATAATAGCACATACTAATCTCACAGGAATATTGGGACTTGATATCTCTTAAATGCCATGGAGCTGTGGAAATGAACTTGATCAAAACCCCCTTAATGCTGCAGTCTGGAGAATATCCAGAGTGCAAACAATTGCCAATGGAAGTATTTTGGGTGTTTACATGCATGTGGAAATTTTCATAATGCCTGAATAAGAAATTGTCTGCACTGTAATGTCCATGAAGGAAATATGTCAGCGGTGTCAGAAAAGAGGCTGCTATGTACAATAAATTCACAAGCTAAGGCCAGTCTGTATTTAACCCCTAAGGCTTTTACTTGGTTAACTCAAAACACCACCTAGAAAGATGGAGAATTTAGAAAGCTCACAGAAGAATCCATCAGAAAGAAACAGGGACTGAATTCTTAAAAGAGAGGAAGGAGAAATTAAGAAGTTGTTAATATATTTCTTTACATGTACATTTGTATACCGCCAAGGGAAAATTACAATGCTAATTTTAGTTACAGAGTTATAATCTGAAATAATCTACCGTGGTATTTCCAAAAAACCCTTTTGTTAGGAACCTGCCTCTTGTTTTAAAGATGTCCTATTCGATTTTAATGAGCCTTATGCTCCTGAATCTGCTTTGAGAGAGTAACTTTAGCTGCCCAAATAGAGAAATCATCTGCAGCAGCGATTAAGCACAATCTAAACAAGGACAGTATCTTCCTTTAGTAGGAAGATCATGGTTTCAGTGAACTGAGCAGGAACCACCTGTAAATCAAAAGCAGACCCCTGATATTCTGGTTTGTAGCCCTTTTACCATTCAGGAAATGATGAATTATAGCAATGGTTTAACAGTGACTCATGCAAACCTGCTCCCACACAACTGCTCTCCTGTCCAAGATCATTGGTGATTTTACTCATACAAACTTCACATTAATGACAGCAAGAAAAAAACCCACAATATTTTCTTCCCCTATGGGAAATGAAACCTTGCAGGCTTAAACAACCCCAAACCCACCAAATTAAACAAAAGTAGTGTATTTACCTCCCTAAAAAGGAAAGCACATAGCTAATGAAACATTTTTAACTGATGGAAAAGCAATATTACAAATCAGCCACCTAACACTGAATTACCTTGCAGCAGCACTAGGGGAAAAAAAAAAAAACAACCCACAGGTCAGGCTCAGCTACCCTAGTTAAGCCTTTTCTGAAGCAAAAACATCCATGAGAATATTCTCCTGCTCATCATTAGGAGCGGGTAAATGCCTCGCTGCTCCTGGTCCTTAATGAATTCCTACAATAACTGTTGAAGATATTTGAAGATATTGCAAAACAACAATGGATAATATGACAGTGGAGCAGATCCTAACAACTAAACAATTCCCCATTCTAGCTCAGATAAAGTAATGGAGCAGAACTTACTGCATCATTTACGTTGTCTAACTACCATTCTTCATCCCTTTTTTCTTGTAATTTGCACATATCAGTAATTCAAACTGCTGCAATTTAAAAAATATTCAACTCTCTAGACTAATACCATCATTCAGGCTGCATCAGAATAGAGAAAGAGGAATAAATAAGAATATCATCACTAAATTTTTTTCTTCCATATTTATTAGAATAAAGTTGTAATATTGGTTTATTTCCAAGAGAATTGTGGTATTTTGTAATAGGTCTCTTTCACAATTATTTTTTTTCATGCCTCTCAGGTAGAAATCCCTAGATCACACTAAACTCCTCAGACTCCTCCATGGCATGCTATGATGCTTTGGAAAATAGATTTAGTGTATGAACAATTTTAAAAGATGTGTTTAATGAGGGGGGAAAAAAGGACTCATAATCCCCTATAATATTTTCAATGCAATAACAGCTATTTCTCCCTTATTTAGTTCTGCGTGTTTACAACTCCAAGGAAAACACAGCTCACTCTAAAATTAGAGAAGTGGGGTTTAAATGCCTTTCTTTTACTGGCTTTATAGGACCTTCCAGTATAGCAAGTCCCACGGTGTCACTGCCAGACAGCAGGAGGAGTGAAGGTAAGACTGGAGAACAAGAGCCTTTTGGCATAAATATCTTCACATCCAGCAAGGTTTAAAACGTGGATAGTCATGGCAGATCTTCCAAAGGATGAAGCTGTCAAATTAACATGAAGCCGCATCCCTGGTTCATCCTCTCTCTGTTACTTTAAAATCTCCTAGTCAAGAAAAGGTGTTACTAACAAACCAAGATCACTTAATTACAGTACGCTTATCAAACTATGGAACAGCTGTGCACAACCTGAAGAGTAAGAAAAAAGCAATAGAATGGGCAAGAATTGTATAAACTTTCTGCCAAACACCGAAATATTTCTGATTTTTTTTCTCGTTTCAGAGAACTCCGGTGGAATACCAAAGGGAAATGTCTTGTTTGCCAAAGGATTGCAGCTTCAGGCAAGGGAGTTGTGTAGGGGAGGGCACAGCACAGCAATCCATCTTCCAGAATAAGCTCGGCTCAGAGAAATGCAACCCAGATCAAGTGTCCAACCTCCTGAGCTGAGAGCCCTTGAGCGAGCTCCATTTCCCTGTCAGATCCCTGCCGGCACACACGAGACCAACCCCAGCTCCCGTGTTTCAGTTTTGGCCGGGACACAACAGCCAGAGCAGGGGGATCATGGTGCTGCTGCCTAGCACTGCCCTCTGCAGCATTCCCACCTCGGAGAATTCCAGTTTGCCACAATGGAACGGGAAAACCTCTCCACTTCAGGGGATGAGCGAAGACTCTGCTTATCTAGGTTTTACATCCATTTCTGCTACAAACCCCCTGCCCAGTCACTATTTGTCCTTGATTTCCCACTGTATATTTGGAACAATTCTGTCTCCTCTGCCTGTCATGTTTCTTTTCAATGGTTTTCTGGAACTGTCTCCTATTGCTTTGTTTACTGGTTTACTCAATGCACTGCAGCTTCGCTGGAGCACTGTAGGCATTACTGCACCATTAATAGAAGGTCAAACACCTAAATCCGTAGGTTGTGAAACTGAATTTTAAAATCCAGGATTTCTCTGTAGTTAGACTGTTAAAACTTTACTTACTTCAACATATTTCTCCATCAAAATGAAATAGGAAAACACTGCAAAGCAACCATAGCTAGGAATTAAATTAAAATTCAACTGAAGGCTATTGAATACAAAATTAGGTTATTACAAGAGATTTTTGGGAAGGGGCAGATATTTGTTTCAATACATACAATTCCAACACCTTAACACCTGTGTGTTGGACCAGAATTGCCGTTTTGGAATGCTTTCTCTCGGGAAGGGAACGGGACAGAGCATTTCAGCAGTGCCGTAGCCACGTCCCCGTGTCCCGGGGTGAGGAGGGCATCCCGCCCAGCCAGATGGAGCTGCCAAGAGCCAGCTC
Source organism: Eulacestoma nigropectus (assembly GCA_013397775.1). Lineage (NCBI taxonomy): Eukaryota > Metazoa > Chordata > Aves > Passeriformes > Eulacestoma > Eulacestoma nigropectus. The sequence continues at coordinate 4,205,529 of VZTE01001857.1, forward strand.
TGATCCAGAGGCTGTTTCCAGGCAACACACGGGGCTGGGGCTGAGCCTGCTGACACAGGGACCCCTCGGCCCCACAGCTGATGGATAGTCCTGCTGCTGGGTTATGAGCACCGGGGAAAATAATCAACAAATTATGCACGTGGAGGTTGGGCAGTGTTAAGCCTTCCTCAGATTCCAAACGAGCCTTTTCTTCTTCTTTCTCGTTGTAGATCCCCAAACCTCTGCTTTAGCTTGTTGAAGGAAAAATGAGTATCTTTTCCTGGAAACTACATTTATAGCTACTGAGGCACTGTATTCACAGTCAAATTGAAGTTAGCTTCCTCAAAACATGCTGTGATTATCTCAGGGACCGCGGTCTCCCCGGGGTTAGAAACCCCAACCTCCTTCGTGCAATTTTCACCAGAATTTTTCTAACAAAAGCTGTCAATTGCATCAAGTTCTGCTAAGGGCTGGAAGGTTATTCTGTGCTAGAAAATACTGTTCGTGGCAGAGGAAAAGCTAAAAGCAACAAGCATGCTGAGCACTACAGAATTGATTTAAATCTGTCTTCAAGATGAACAGGCTTTTTTTTTTCATCCAGTAAGGCAGGTAGTCGTTTTGAAATAATGAAATCTTATTTCAAAGACATTAAGAGGAAGATTGTGTTCAGTGTAGGAGAATAAACGCAAAACTCTTCTTTTTCTAGCAGGCACTGTGTGTCTAATTTTTTCAGTGACACGAAACTGTGTGTTGGGGCAGAACTCAGCTTCTCACATTAATACAGCAGAACAAAAAAGTGAATATAGTCTATTATTTTGTCAATACCCATGTGCAACACAGAACAAAGAAGAGTGAAATTATAAATGTATATAAAGCAAAAATATACTCAGTCAGCCTAATGCAGAACAAGCCATGCTCGTTACCTAGCACAAAATATCCGAGAACTGGAGTTTATTTTAAGCAGAGGATTACTAAAAACTGTTAAAGAAGTATGAAATACACATCTACCAAGAATTATAGAAAGTTATATCGTGAATAAAACGTGCATAATCATTACTGGTTTTATGTATGTGCTACAATGGAAAACTTTACTAAAGAATAAATTCCAAGTATGAATGAGCAACAAGTGTTCTGGATTTAGAAGCTTCTTCTCAGAAAGGGAAAAGGCAAAAAATTAATCTGCACAAATACTTTTTTCACATGTCCTCTAAATTTTGGAGCTGAATTAATGATATTCCCTATTCTGACTTTATTGAGAGCATTTTATAAAGGAAAGCATGATGAATTAATTATCCATAGCTGTTCTGAGGGAAAAAAGTGTCTGTGAGTAATCTGTACACAAAGTAATCAGCCAAAGGTGACACAAACGCGACAGTGACACAACCCAAACACGTACAAGGGGAATACAAGAGAAAATCACTTTAACCTACAGCCAGAACCAGGCAAGATTATCTTCTAAGCCTGTCACTGGCAAGCTGCTGCTCACTGAAGGCTAAAAGCCATCAGACCCTTTACTTGTGCTCTATGAGTCTGGTGACGCAGCAGCAGCACAGCAAGCTGGGGAGTCCAAAGAATTTCTGCATTAATTGTGACAGCACAGGAGAGATCTCGGAAAATCAACAGGCAACACAAAAATCAGGGCACTTACTGAGAGGAGGCTCCGCTCATGGAAACAGTAGGCACCACTTGCATGGGGCTTCTGTGGAGTTTCCTGGGGAAAGAAAAACACATTCTTATTGGGAATGAGGGATTCAGAGGAGCTCCTGCTTGTGCCCTGCGCTCACGGGAGGCTTAAAGATTCAACAAAAAATACAATTGCTAATGCACTGCTTGGGCTGCCACTGTACACACTGTTGGGTCATAAGTGCATTTTTATTGGAGCACAAAGCCAAACAGCAAATCTGGTTATTGACTCACAAGTGGGATTTTATTATTTATTTATTAAACATTCCATGGGCAGCAAATACGTTCAGACAGTTTGCAATGCATTTGAAACCAAAAATCTATGTTTTCATTGCAAATTTACCTACTAAAACAGACATTACTAAGCTATAACTGTAAATTTTCCCCAGCACACATTTCTGCTTCAATGGGAACACACCACTGTAATTTGCTTTCTGTGTATCCTTCAATTGAAAATTTGAAGCATTTTTGCAAAAGAAAAATTATCATAAAATGCATAATCAAAGAGGGGCCTTTCAGAATATATTTTACAAGCACATATTTGGGAATTCCAATCGAGTAACACTCTATTCCGTGCCACTCTTTCTTATTAATAGCAGCTGTGACATGTAACATTTTACAGAATTAGGCACTGAATTTTAGTAGTTACAGTAGGTTCAGCCATGTTTTACCTACCAGATTTTCCCTACACGTATTTTTCATTTCCAAGTGCAAATGGCAATATGTACTCTTTGATACAAATACTCCTGAAAATAGAATCGTTGCTCATATTTTGAGTCTCCAAAGATAATACACACCTAGGTCAGAGTATAATCAAATCCTTCTGTAGGTAAATTTAAGATACTTTTAATCCACTTCAGTTAAATTCCAAATAGTAAACATGTTGGATATTTTTTTCACATAATATCCTCCTCCTTGTATGTGGTTTCATTTTAGACAAAAATATTAAATAAATCAGTAAATTAAAAAGTCAGTGGAGGATCTTTCAATGCAACTGAGGAAAAATGGGAACAAGAACCAGCAGTACCAGAAAGGCACGTGCTCTATAAACATGTCAGGCAGCATTGCAATGATCACACACGCTGATACAAGAACTCCAGAATTTGGAAAGGTGACAAGCAGGAACAGCAAACACACTCGAATTTCTGTCTCCTTAGAGCTGGGACCATCTAGGAGAGCATCTCTCGGTGCTAACAGCCAACTTCACACTGATGCTCTCAGCAGCAACTGCAACTGACTGACTGCCCAAACCCTCTCAACAACCAATATCTGAGCTGAACACACAAGTTTCTTTTTATTTATATATTTTTTGGGCAAAAGAAGAGCGGCACACTCAGAAACCGTCACTTTGTACAGATTTCTCCCCACCCAAGGGAATACCCAGTCCTGCTGGGGCACTGCAGCCCCCTGGCCACCACCAGCCAGCTCAGGACAGCTCCTTGTGCAGGGCAAATCCCACAACACTGAGGACATTCCATCACCGACCCCACAGCAGGTCACAAGCTCCAGGGCTTGTACAGCCCACCGGGCCAAAACTACCTTACCAAGCACACTTAATTTATTATCCATCTATTCAGGCAACAATGAGCAAGATTTCAAGTATATTCATACAATTATATGAAGCAATTTTCAGTAGAAGGAAATACAGCTGGAAAATGCCAGTAGTTTTGCGGGAAAATCCTCTAAATTCTGATAAAATCCTATTTACAGGCCTCAAGATAACCTGGTTGACTCTGGACTTGGACATTACACCTTATTCTTCACACTGACACGAAATGCCATTGAGAACTGTCCACACAACTACAAGCAATCCTGTGGAGCAACACAAGATGCACATTTTCAATGCTAAATTTTCTTTTCCACAGCTGCCATAAATTGTAGCAAAACATGAAGTGGGCCCTTGTTTTGCACTCCTATGGCTCAGAAATAAATTCCCAATTAGCAAAGTCTTGCTTGCATCTGGTATTACAACATCTGGATGTGACAGGCACATAAATAACAGCAGAACCCTTCTGCAGAGTGACCACAGAGCTGCCGTTGTCCAGAGACAAGGAAAACCTGAGAGGCAACTGGAGGAAGCCCTGCTAAGTGTGTGGGGAGAAGCTTGACAGAGATGATGATCTATTAAGACTCACTTAAAAATGAAAAAGCGTTTCCAGGTGAAAGCATCAGGTGCACAGACAAGTACCAAGACATGCCAGGGGCTTCTCCCTCGGGGCAGCAGCTCAGGCAGCCCAAACAAGCCAAGGTTGTTCTGCAGGGTCACTGAGAGAGAGCCCCAGGCCATTCAGGCTTCATAAAATATCACCATGCCCAAGCACTCCAAGAGTATTCCAGACATGTTATTATTTTCCCATAGTGGTGGCTTCATTAAGCATTACATTAAATAAAAAAAAAGAACCTAAAGCAATAACAGAAATCACTACTAATACATATATACAATTACTAAGTCTGACTTAACACCCACTGCTTCAGACTTTTATCAAAAGCCTACGTCTAAATTGATCTAATCTGATGTTTTTTAATTCTGTTCTAAAAATGCAATTAAACAATGATATCTGCTGCTGCAAGTTAAAAGCCATTCCCTTTAGATAACAGCCAAATACAACAAGCAGTGAGTTTTGCCATCATTAGACTTCTAACCATATTACTTCTATTTTGAGGTTTTTTTTGTTTGGTCTCAGTTTAATTTCCTGTCAGCCTTACAAGAGATTTCTAATGTTTGGGCTGTAGGATATGCTCTGATTAAAAATAATCTTCCCAATTACTGCCTGGCATGACTCTACTGCCACATGCACTCTGCCACTGGCTTCTGCATTTCTGTCAGCAGTAATTGTGTCTGTAGCTTCTAACTGTAAATGAAAACCCAGGGGGCATATTTGGGTTCCAGTTTCCTTTGCCCAGCCATATCTTTTAATTTGCACTGTCTGTCAAAAGGAGATGTTCATAGGCACTAAAAGGAAATCCTCAGAACATCAGGTTTAAAAAAGGAGAAAGGAGAAAAAACGAAATGCAACTGGAATATGATAAACCACATTTGATATTTATGCCAGGAGACTCAACACAGAGCAGCTCACTGCATTAATTAGCCTTAGAAGAGGGGGATTGAAACCATTTACTGAGCATTTCTAGATGCACTTTGTTATCATTAAATTTAATCCTAAATCTTAAGCATTACCTTAGTATGGCTTTTTTAAAAATTCAGTCATTATAATGAATATTTTACAGAACAGCATTTCTTACCACAATGGAAAAAATGATTATTTCTCAGGCTCTGGGTCTTGGGCTAAACTGTGCCATGGGGTTTCCATCTCCAGCCCTGGCTGACCCTCAGACATGGCCCTCTGACCTACACCGCACCTTCTCTCCAGCCTTTCCGTTCCTGTGGGGACTTCAGACCCCAGAGGTCCCCTTGCCTCCGTCCCCTCTCCATCCCAATGCACTGCTGCTCCTGGAGTCCCCAGATGGATCCTGGGGCTGTCAGTGGCCAGCCCCTGTCTCAGGAGCTGGCTCTGCTCTCCAGACCCAGCTGGGCTGTGCTCCCCGGGGAGAGCCCGGAGCTCCTGGCTCTGCTCCCTCAGGAGCTGCCAGCTGCCCCCAGCCCTGGGACATCTGCACCCGGAGTCACGGGGCTTAGAGCCGGCACTCAGTGCAGCCACAGGCACCAGGCACGTGCTGGATGCATGTTCAGACCCTCCTGGATTCCCTTCTCCTCTCAGGAGTGCTGCTGTTGAGATGGAGAGGTGGCCCCATGTCCCCAGGGAATGCTCCGTGTGACACGAGCAGGATGGAATCAAGGTGTCCTGGGGCAGGGAATCTCCGGAAGAACAAAGCACCAAGCACAGACTGTACCCAGTGAAGTGGGCACAGGAGAAAGTCAAGGAGGAGAAAAAACATCTGATAAGACATCAGGAACAAAGTTTTGTGTGGAAGGGAAAAAGCACAACCAACCACACGTGCAAGAATGCACATGTGGGATACAGGGGGCTGCTGCAAAGGATGATATTGTGAAGTCTATTAAGAAGATGGTTGCAGTTATTGTTAGAAGCAAATATTCACTATAAAATGAAGAATATTGTAAAGTCCTCTGAAAATAATTTTCTCTGAAGTCTCAGTCTCTGGTCTTTCAAAAGTAAGTAAATTTTTGTCTCAAAATTAAAATGGCACACAGCACATTTGGAATCCAAGGGATGCAGAGAGCATATTTTTGTACAAAGGAATCATGGAAGTATTCTTTGTGATAGGAGGATAAACACTGAGATTTGGTGCATGTGGGCAGGGAGTTGTCCAAATAGCACTTAAAATTGAATAGCTTCTCTTGGCATAAGAACTGTTTTGAAATACTAAATGCAAATGTTAGTGCTCTGCACTGTGTTTGCTGGTTGATGCTCTATTCTGTATTGTTTGTACCTGTACAGGAGGGGAGACAGTGGGAAGTTGGGAACAGACTCGATCTCAGCTCTGTCCTGAACCTTTGGCACATCGCTCTACGGTGCAACTCTTTTGCAGGGCTCTGCCCCTCAGTGCATATTCTGTGCCACGTGATGACAAAAGACTGGCAACAGATAAGAACTGCAAGACATCAGCTGAAAGGTCTGTGCAGTGGAGACTGTGACCACCACTGCCTTCACAACTGCATGGTGTTACAGAGGAAAAATGGCACAGACCTGTTAAAATATTGTTTTTAAAATACTGTACAAGCTGTGGAAGGAGTTGTCCGTGCCCCCTCTGAGCCCTAAAGGGCAGCAGCAACACTGCATGGGCTGCAGGGCAGAACCAGACTGTGATAACCTCAAGCTATCTTTGCTTGTATTTCCATATCTTACCTGAGATAAAACCGTCATGTACAAGGTATATAACCCTACCTGTGACTGAAACTGCCAGAAGGTTTAAATAAATACCTGCTTTTTTAAAGAACAAGGTAAGGCACTGAGTTAAAAATGGTTACTCCTGTGACTGAGGCCATGTAGGTGTTTACGTATTTATTCAGCATAAAAACTGTAGGATTAAGTATGGCAGTAAATGTACTATGAAGTTGAAAGAAACGTTGGTCTCTTACAAAAGGACCTTTCAGAATTTTGGCTGCAGAGAGAGCTCACAAGCAGAGCCTCAGCTGGGAGAGAATCAGCTCCTCTGTCAATGCAGGGAGGGGCAAAGCCCAGGGCACGGAGTTTCTCCACTCCTATTGTCATCGCGACTCTTACCATTCCAGAACTTTTCTTCTGACTTTTTTTTTGTTTGTTCCTCCCCACTTTTCTGCAGTACAGACTGTTCTGCCTCAGGAGCAGGTGGAACAATCCCACCAATAGCAGCAAGATTGCTCCCATGTTAACCATGGTAACACACGGCTGTGCCCGCCAGACTGAGATCCTTTATCACAAATTCGAGGGAACAACGCACTCAAAGGAGGTGCAGAAATAACAAAACTATTTGAAAAAGGCTTAACTGTTCTCATGTGCCACTAGAAAAGTCCTTCTACCTATTCCAGTGGTGAGATTTTAGCCCTGAATACCCTGCTCCCGACAAACACCAAAAAGCAGGAACATTGTACTTCCAGGAGAGGCTTTACATTCTGCATTTTTAAACTAGTGGTTCTCTCATCTATCATAGGTCAAGAAATGAATCACACTTCTGTAAGCAATGCAGTTTGGAAAGAAATACCCCATGTAGAGAGAAGAATTGCAAACCTATCTATTTTTTATTATTTTTTAACAGAAATTTTGACATTGCTCAAGAACTGTAGATGTTAATAAAAAACATTTGAAATCAAGGACTACAATAAGAAAAAATAAAAACAAACCAAAACCCACCAGTTTATCCAACAGTTTTGCGACTTATGACATAATTATTCTTAGAGAAACAGCACCACTCTGGGCTACATCTATGAGCCCTAACAGAAAAATAATAGTTAGAGGGTCCATCACATCCCACTGACTGGAGAATGTCTCTTGTGGACAAAGCAAAGAAAAAAAACCTAATCTGGGTAAACACAACAAATTTTCTGATCCAAAGACACTTTTATCACCACAGAAAATAAAAGCATCATTTCCCACGCTGGAGACAGAGAGGGGGTGGGATGGATTAGCTGGCAAACACTTCAGGAAAAGGGACTTTCGTAAGGTCACCAGGTCTTGCAAAGGTCCAGCCTTCCCCCAGAGGCCACATCAACCATGCTGGAGGCCACGCCCAGCCCATGGCACCCACCACAGGCCCTTTGCTGCAGAGAAGGCAGAAGTTACTGCTACCTTTGCACAGGGGCTAGCGTAGCTTTAGCAAAAGGATTCTTACTGTTTATGAAGAAAAATTATTTCAATCTGAAAAAGAAGCAAAACTAAAATAATCTAAGCCTGCCATGTCTGGAGATTTACTCCTGCTATGTATAACGAACTACAGCTGATTTCAAAAGACAAGTTAGCGTTTGTTTTATACAACACAGGAGAGCCTCGGGCTGAGGCTCTTTTTGAAAGAATTGTTTATTGTTGTTGCTTCCAGCTGGGTGTAATTTGACAATGATTGCAAAATGTAAAGTCACAAGTACAGAGAAGCCCATGCAGATCCCACACTGGAGTTCAAGTGCTCTCCTCTGATCAGAAGGAAAGACAGGAGGAAGCTCAGCTGTGTCGAGCACCAGATTTTCCCCAAAAGTAACATGACTTTCACTGGGAGAAAAAAGGACCAAAAAGTATAAATGATGCAACCCCTAGGCCCGGCACACAGATACATCCGTGGAAAACTCTTTGGCCCAGGTCGGTTATTTGTAAATAAACAAAAACAGTGTGGGTTTGTTGTTTGTTTGTTTTTTTAACTAGAGCTCTTTTGAGGTGTGCTACATCTAAGCAGAAGAAGAACCCGATTTGTAAACATCACACGTTTCTGAATGACCAGTTCTGCACATTTTTTTCCTTCCTCCATAACCTTCCCCAGCATCCCAGGAAAATCACAGGCTGCAGGTAATGGTACCACTGTCATCACTCACAGCATCAGGAGCTTCACCCCAGCAAAGTGACACCTGTGAAATAAAACCACTCATCACTGCGAGCGGTCAGAGGCGGCCAAGGTTGGGACAGGAGCCTGCCGGCTCCTGCAAATCTCTCACCAGAGCATTTGAGCCTGACACTTAATATTCAAACTGGATTGCAAGCTATGTACTCAAGGATAAAGCTCAGTAATAATAAAGATTCACAGTCTGACAGGCTCAGCATACAAATTCTCAGTGCAGAGCTCACTTTGAATATTTTTTTTTTAATCTAAAAAGGAATCAGGAATTTTCCTCTTATAAAAGAAACAACAGTACTTCCCATTTAGTGAGGGAAACAATGGGATGAGAAAGTATCATTTTAGCCTACACTTAGATATTGGTAAAGAAGCACCAAAATAAATATTTCATTTCAATATCAGAACACTGTGTCCCCAGTCCTTGTCTTGCCCATCAGACACAGGAACACATCAAATAAGCTATGCAGTTTCTTTTTTTGAAGGGCCAAATCCTTCGAGCCAGAAATCCACTACTTTAAACCATTTAAGTTGCCCAAAGTTCCAAAAATTTATGGCTTGTATTTAGCATGTCAGCTGCGAAGCCAGAATCACTGGAAATATTTAAAACCTCGATATATTTTACTCAAACATGGTATCTAACCAGTGGTCTCACTAGTCCCACATTGGGTCACCAACAAACAAACTTCTAGGTGCTGTTTAAACTTAATTCTACCCTTCAGTCTTACTCATGTTTTATTTTTTATCTTATCCAACACTGCTTAGTACTGTGTTTTGTACAGTAATATATTAATTGTTTATTTTACAGTGGCACTGTAAAGTCATAGCCCATTTTTTTTTTTCCATTTAGTGTTTATTTTATGGTACAACAACCTGGCAACTTGTTCCTGAGGTTTTTTTTTGTTTGTTACGTAAATGTATATATGTAGGAGTTGGTTTAAAATGAACAAAATTATAATTAAGTGCCTAATAGTTTTTACCCTGAAAATACTGTTACTAAACATTAGCTCCCCTTAGACTCTTTTGCTTGTTTTGTATTTTGCTTCAAATATCTGTATTTCTACTACTAAATCTACCTTTTTCTTTTAAAATCACATTGCATCCAGCTTAACTCCACCTCACTTAATCACCTTGTTAGTCATACTTTGATTCATTACATTTCACTGCCTTTCATATTTAAATTATTCCATTTCTTTTCCTACTCCCCACATTACCTTTGAACATGCCAGGTCTCACTTTGTGCAATGATTCCTTCATATTGCAGCCCCACAGAATTCCCTCTACTAACACTTGATCATTCTCCCTGCAAGTTTTCCTGCAGAACTGCCTTTCAAAACAATCCCAAATTTACACATTCAATCCCATCTCTTCATTTCATTTACATTTCATAAGCACCAAGACAGTCAGCGCTACAAGAAGCCAAATTGTATTTGCTGCATCATAAACAAGGGATAAACACTGAACTCCAGTCCCTCAACAAGCACCTCGTGTGCTGCTGAGCCTGCCCATGCAGGGATGCAGCTGGGAATTCTGACTCCATCCCTCTGCCCACATCCCTCAGGGTCAGAGCTTTTGTGGGACACAAGATACGGAGGATTGAGGCACAGTGGAGTTTGGCTTATACCATGAAAATGGAACTATTTTCAATCTACAGAGGGAATAAGCAGCTGAATCTCCAGATCATACAAATATGATTATTATGGCATAAACTACTGCTCATTCTTATTCTCTTCTTCACCAAAGCTGCATTTCTCAGGGATTCCATCCACAATCGGCATTCACTTCTCAGTCCTAATACAGAAATGAAGCAATAGCTCTTCTATTCCCATAAAAATATTTTTCTTCACAGATTTCTTAATTGAGCCTTAGAAAAAGATCATCTCCGATGCTAAGCAACAGATCAGCATCTCTCTTCAGAGAGTGCAGATATGAAAGTGCAGCAACCTGAGCTCAAATTGAGGATGAAGTGGTTGAAACAATACTAAACCTGGACGTTCCTCAGAACTGCCCACCCCACTGCTTCCCAAGAAGGGTGTGTGAACAATCCTTCCTGCAGAAACTGGCGCTGGTTCAACGCACTCCCCAGTACTGGCAACTCAGAGGAGACAGGATCTTCTCCAAACTAATTTATCCTCCTGAAAGCTGCTCTGCTGCTCTTTGGCTTCTCGATCCAGGAGCAGCCAGTCCCAAGGGGCTGGGAAGTGCCCCTGTGCAGGTGCTGATCCTGTCCTGGGGAATGAGGGGTGGAGAGCAGCCAGAGCTGGCAGGAGCCGCGTGGGCTGTCCTGCCACAGCCTCCGGAGCAGCCAAAAGCACGCAAAGCTATTTGCCAGCTATAACATCTAAGTTATCATCTCTATTTGCAACTCATCAAGAGTTAAATTGGATTCAAAAAGCTGCCACGTTTACCAAAAGCTGCAAATCCCAGCCTGAGTCACCCAACCTTCTGGGCAATGACCAATCCTGCCTGGACGCAGTGTAAGGTGTCTTAATCTTTCTCGGGGTTAAGAGAAATTCTTAGAAGGACTAGGAGATAACTGCTTGCTCCAATGGAATTTTGTTCCAAGTCAAATTAAAAATGGCTCAGTATCTTGTTACTGAAGGCAATCACTTTGAAAGCATCAGATACTCACTGCTGTCAGATAATAGTTTGTCTAAAGGAATCATGGCAATGATTATAGGTTTGTTTTTTTTTTTTTTCCCTAATTTTACCTTGTAAAATATTTAGGAAATGCTTTTGGAATTAAAAAAAATATTAAACATTTTAAATCATGATTAAGATCTAGCCCACTAAACCAAAACAAGATTATTTTCTTTGTTCAAAAATACACCTTCATAGTTAGTAGCTTGAAAAATCTGTGTGGGAAGGAATGATTCAAGTCGCATAGCCACAACTCACAGAGAAGTGGTAAAACATCTTTGTCCTGTTTAAATATCAAAGCTCTTCTGGGTATCACTTGGATCTACCCATCATAATTCAGATACTTGTGAATAATTCAAGATGTTATGCTTTAACTTCTATCAGCAATTCTCTTGAAGAGGAGCAGTAAGTAAGCATTTCTTATAAGTTACAGCATGGATCCATATAATTAATATTTTGATGTACTTTACCTGTCTTACTGTTTGCTCTTGTGATATTAAGTTGGTATTAAATAAATAACATGCTCAGCTAACTTGTCCTACTTTTCAAAGACGCTCCAATTTATGTAATTGCTTTATTTGATTTATTGTTGCATCTTAAGTCAAGTTACATATTCTGTTAATGTGCTATCAATGTAATTAGCTGTTTCTTAGCAGGAATTTTTTTAAATCAAGCCAGCATTTTTATTGCAAAAGGAATGCCCTGCTTGTACTCCCATGGAATCAAAATACCCTTTTAATGGTGTGAAGTAACCTGCTTCATCTTTGCATGTTTTCCTTGCATGCTGAAGCAACCCAGAGATGAAGCACTGTTACTCAAGCATAAGAATAGTAGCACCCCACTAATAAATTTCAGAGGTGACTAAAGGCACATAAAATCATATGAAAACAACAACTAAAGTATGCCCTCGTTTTTCAAATAAGAATTCAGAGAAAGCCTCTGTCCAAGTGACTGTAAATGATGTATTAAGAATACACCATTTTGAATTAAATCCAGCATTACGAAGAAAAACTGGTTTCAGCTTTTCTTATTTGCTAGTAGTGAAGAGTTAAAAAACTTCACTTCATGAAGTAAATACACATCTTTGGTTAGAAGGATGAAGAATCAACACACAGCTTGTATTCTTGAAATAAACTTCACTTCTGCTGCCTACAGCATTGCATACTGATGTCCTCTAGGAGTTCTGCTTGTCCGCTCTCCAGACTCACAAAGACAACACTCAAGGGGCGGGGACACAACGAGAAAAAAATAAATTTCTGAAAACGGAGAGGAAACGAACTTGTTTATACTGCCTTCCCTCAATCCTTTTCATTCATGAAGGGAATTCATTTTGACTATTAATTAGAGTGGCATCTGTCTCTCCCCCACTGGCAGGAGACCAGTGAGCACGAGCAGCGTTAGCTGCTGGTCCAGGTGTGCAATGACTGAAAACTCATTTCTGAACTGCTCCACCACAGGAGCAGCAATTTACACAGAATCAGCTGGCTCAAATACACCTTCAAGAACACATTAAGTGAGGATTTTCAGTATATGGAAGCATTCTGGATGTATTTTCCAAAATTAAAGTCCCTTAGCAGAACAGATCAGCACTAAGATACCAACTGCTGTACATGAGGCAAAAGCTCAAAGCCCAGAAACCCAACACAGGTATTCTTCAATTTATTCTATAAATCAGCTGGCTTTAGGAAAGCACACATTTACTACATAGTCTGAAAGAAAATTACTGCCACTATATGTAAAACCTGTTGCATTTCTGAGAAGTTCTGAACACACAGTAATAAACTGCACTGATAAATTTTTAAGACCTATAACTTAAAAGTGAACAGTGTCATACATCTCAGGATTGGATTTCTCAGGTTTTTTTGTCTTCTCTACCTCATTCTTTTATCTCATGGCAAAATTCTCTGCCCTGTCAGCATGTGTACTGTAACAGAAGTATAATCATACATGCACTGCAAGGGAGAAACACCTCAAGTAACACACCTCTGGGAACTTGGACTGACAGCTGGAACACAGAACCAAAATTCCCACCAGACCAGAGCGTTTATGAATTCCTGCACAATTCCAAATGCTTTTGGTGACTTCCATTATCTTTGTGAAACTGCTGTTTATATCTATTTTACCTTTGATGCTACAGCATTGTTTCCAAGTCTTGGAGTCTCTCACTGCTTGTATCCATCCTGCAGTGTCAGATAAAAAGTTTCTATTTGTGGCTAAGAATAGAGCTCACATTTCCTTCCCAATGTGCCAAATACCAGACTGACAGCAATGGAATCTCAATATAATCCTCTAATGCCTGAAACCCCTTCAAGTGCCTCAATACATCAAGTGTTAAACGTTTTATAACACCTATAAACACTCCAAGAGTCTAATGAAGCTTATACTACTACGAGTGCAACAAGTGAGAGGTGATGTAAAAATCAATTTTCTTTCACCTCAGCTGATTTATATTCCTTCCTGAACAAATTAATTTCACACTAAGCAACTGGTTTAATAAAACTTCAGAGCAGCCCTATATTAAAGAGTTTTGTTCTTACTTCAGGCAGAGATAACTTGGAAATAGTTGTAAAACAGCAGTCTGGGATTACTCTGCAATTTGTAAAGCCTGGCCTGCCTCATTTCACAGCTTTTTCACACTGAGTTTTATTTCTGAACTTGTGAAAATGAATTTTAAAAAGCACAATGCAGGTTTGCATCATAAACAATAACACATAAAACTAAACTAGGCAAGTCTGAAAATATAGCCCAGGGAAATAAACACGTTCAGAGCCTTAGTGCCCAAACCGAGAATTAAGCTGTGCTTAATCCTAACCCTGTCTGCAATACAAATAGCTGTGTTACAAATAATAAAATCAAGGGGATTGCTGAGGTACTTGATATGAAACAGGGGCATGTCATTGCAGCACAGCTGGAATATTCAGCACTTCTGTCCTCTCCTCTCTGCTGCTGGAGCTGCCATTGCATCTTCCATCCCTCACAGCCCCAAGAAATCCCTGCACACAGAAGTGCCCCTCCTCCTTTTCCCCATCCCCACAGCCACCAACACATTTTGCTGGGTAATGAGGAAGAAGACAGAGATAAAAACTGAATTTCAAAACCAAGTCTATTTTCTATTCATGGACTGAAATAACAGTGAAATAATAGTGACAAATTATATACATTAAGACCTCTCTGTAGCTTTCCTTGCAGATCTCCTCAACTGCTCAATGCAACTGCATTTTCTCGCAGAGACTTAAAAATTAAACAGCATAAAAAAGTACAGCAAGCAGGATGCAACACTCCACAGAGAGCATAGAACACAAAACCAGGGGCTCAAGCTAAAAAAAAAAAAAAAGAAAAAAAAGAAAATGTTCTGAAAACTGGGATCAGCTGAGCTTTTTTCACCATTATTATCTCGGTTGACTGTACTTATGACAGAAGTCAACAGTACAGACTGGATGTAACTCTTCTCCCACCTTACTTGCATTTCTTCCTGTGCCTTCCAGGGTATAATCCTAAGGCAAAAATGTTCATAAAAACAGGTGCACAGCAAAAAGAGGAACCTGGAATGTATGCAAAACATGTGTAATAAATATCTACAACATGATTTGAGTAATTTCAGAAATATTAATGCATCTCGAGTGTTTGTTTAAATAATGTTTTTAAAAGTAATTTCATTTTTTTCAGAAATAGGCACGTACTGCAATTGTGCTAAGCGCTTTTAGCCAGCATGGAGATTTGATTTGCTTGCTATTGATTGAAAAACATATGAACAAAATCACTGCTATGTTTCTGAGATTAAAAATGTCATTGGAGGCTTCAGGTTTACGTTTTCTGATGTTGCTTAAGCTGAAAAAGCTAATGTGGTTTGTGACCCCAATGTCAATTCACCAGAACATGAAGCAGCAAATAGACCACAATTAGATCCATAATGGCAACTTAAACATAAAGTAACACAAGATAACTGAAAGTTGTTTTCTTTTTTCTCATCTTACCTGCATAAAAATTTGCTGAATGACACAAAGGTGTGAAAGCACACAAAAAATGAGTTTACCATTAGAGGCTGAAATATGAACACTGCGATTCAGGGTGGGGGCAGGTTGTGGCAGGAAGAAAGTACACACTGGTCTAGTTTGTGGAAAGGCAGTCGAGGAAATTATTTATCTTCTCATTTCCAAAATATAAAAAATATAAACAAGAAGATTTGATAATGGGAAAATTTTGCCTGACTCCAATCATTTAAGGGAGTTCCAAAGGAACAAAAAGGTGAAAAGCCTTATAGGAAAGGCAAATAAATGAAGGTTTCTTATATAACAAATCAAGATGTCAATTATTTTAACAAAGAGCAACTCGTGGAACATTTGACTTAATTCCATTTCTAAACACTGCATCAATTATTTTGCTTGACACTGTGTAAGGCTATTAACAGATTCCACTAGAGGCTGGAGAAATTTAAGCATTAATGGAGTCTTTACAAGAAATTAAGAACAAAATGAGAAAATCCTTATGTTTAAGGCATTCAGGTTAATTATTTCAACCTGGTGGACAAGGACAAGGTAAATCTCAACCTTTACAATTCTAGGTAAACTAAAAAAGAGTGATAACCTACATACTGTATTCAACTCCTAATCCTACCCCCACATTTGACCAGGTATGTTTCCAACCTAATAAAACCTACATGGTGTAAACTGGCAGATCAAATTATTCCCTTTTCATAGGAAATACAACACATTCTGATGGAGTAATTAACAGTTGTCTACTGCAAATGGCCATGCTTTAAAAATCCCTCCAATTCCAGAGTGGTACTTATTTGAGAACTTTGGTTTCAGCTTGTATTTTAATGATTCTCAGATTAGCTTGAACGACAAAAAAGTTCAGTTCAGTTCAGAAGGTTTTGCTCGTTCCCAAGTGTTTTTGACCAAGCCTTTTTGCTCAGTCTTTAGTTTCCAGCACTGAGTGCCAGGAGAAAGAGCTTCTAAATAAACTCCTAAATAAAAAATACTCTCCTCAAGAACCATTCATAATCCATTTGTTAGTCCCTGCTTGCTTACACCATGAGCAGAACAAACTCTGGACCCAGTCACTGACTGTATTTGAGACTGTTTCACACCTTTTAAATACAACCTTCCACCAAGGAATTTTGGCAAACTCTACTACGCCACATTCCCTCTGCTTCCAAGTGTTGCCTTCAGTACACAAATCACAGCTCACCATACCTGATTATTATCTCTCTACTCGATAATCAGGATTCCAATTCTTCTTTCCTTCCACTACTACTTTTGCCAATCTTTTTTGCCTACAAAACGCCTGTATCAGAATTACATTCATTTCCTAATCATGGTGTCATTTTCCTGAACTGACAGCAAATTTGCAAACGAAAGTGCAAATCTCAAAACACTCAAGCCAGAAGGTGTGCTGGGGGAGCCAAGCTCTCTAAAGAAGGCAGACTTGAACAGCAGCTCTTTGCCAAGCAGCCAGAGCAGGATATTCCACTGCTTTTTGTTGATTTAAGGTCTGTGGCACACTGCAGCTGTCACAACGAAGGGCAGACAAAAGACAGGCTATTGACTGCAAAATGCATTAAACCACACCAGTTTTATAAAGTATTCACTTGGCATTTGTCTCCTGTAACACGTCTCTCTGTAATACAAGGCATTGCTCTCCCTCCTCGCTCTTTAGAGAGATATGAAGTTTAATGTACTGACTGGTACTTAACAATCAGATTTTGTCAGCTTTTGTGCTGAATGGCACCTTCCTTCTCCCATCGCCTTTCCCAGCACTATTCACAGTGTAAATTATTGCCTCATTCCCAGGGAAGGTGACAGATCCATGCAGTACCTCGGAGCACTGAGCTCGGGAGGGAGCCACGTGCTGGCAAGCAAATCACCCTGATGGCACATAAATCCTCGCTGCTGTCACCAGGGGCACCTCCATCTTCTGCCTCCCTCCCCTCTGCTGTCCTGGCACTTCTCCATGCACACACAGCCCTGGGGCTGGAGGGGGTTACTGCTGGCTGCATCTCTGGGAAGGTGCACTCAGGATGCGCCTTCCCTCGCCCATTTCTCAGGGTGAGGGATGCAGTGTTGGTCTGATCCAGGTACTCATCTTCTCCCTGCAAGGCAGGCCCCCGAGGCTGAGAGACCCAAACAAAACCCCACGTGCTGTGCACAGGTGACATGTGCCTGTGGACCAGCAACAACAAATAAACACAAACTTCCACCCTTTCCAAAATGATCCATCCTTCCCTCTTGCCAAGTCCTCTCCACATATCCAGCTCTGATCTTCCACAGGTAAAGCCCTAGGAAAGGCTGAGGTGGAAAGTTTAACTGGTTGATGCTACAGTGAATCGGGCAAAAACATACCCAGAACACCAAAGAACCAACTAGCAAGAGACAATCCTGTTAAAATGATTTGATTCTCAAACAAATCCTCTCCCTCCGTCCACCAAGAGGTCCCAACACCTCATTTTAATGTGAGACCACAACCTGTAGCTCAGATTGCTCTGAATTGAGCTCATCTGAGCGTAATTTCACTGTTCATGGGAGCTGTACAAGGAACTCATTTAGTTCAGCTGAGCACATTATTCAGCACAGAACTGAATAATTTGTGCCTGAGAAGTTTGATGGCATTAACAAAATTCCAAAACGACTGCTGGTGAAAGAACTTCGCTTTCCTTACTCTGCTCCTTAGAAAGACACTCCGGTCATGTGTTCAGGATCCAGAGGATGAATGAAAATCATGAGCTAAGGAAGCCTTTCCATCAACAGGAGGAACAAGATGTGAGAGGAGGCAGGAACAGCTGTGAACAAAATACACCTCTGTCCCAAAGTAGAAAAGCTGAATTCAGTTGAGAAACAGCGACAACACACGTGCACTGGGCTTTGCACCACACTGAATGCAAGGCATTGTAAGACCTATTTTAAATAAAGCGTTCTGAATCGCTTTGTCTACCTATAAACCATCCAAAAGTGCACACCACTATTTTAGATCCTTCATCATCCTCGAGGAACAAATTCTAGGAAACGCAATTACACACCTCATTCAAAAGTGAGGAACTGAAATACAATGGCATTGTCACTTAAGAGAAATCGATTCTACAGCTGCCTGAAACATTACAGTTCCAAATCCCATGGCAAGCTCCTTCCCTGGAAATATTTAAAGATCAGCTCCAGAATAATTTCAGGTCTAAATTACCCTATCCCTTCCTTCCTCTTCATCAGGTTCAGATTTTATTTATTCTACTTTTTGCTGTCATATTAATATATTACTGAAAATACAATTTCAACTATTTTAAGAAAAGAACATATTTTTTAAATTATTTTATCCTGGACAAGAAATCACTTTGAAATAATGTTACAGCTCAAGTAAATTTATAGTTCCTGCAACCAACATAACTATGCATTTTCCATTTTCTTTTTAGCTGTACATATAATGAATTTCACAGATTTTGCTGATGCAAACACAACCCAGTCTAAAGAAATTCCTTATCAGTAACAGCAACAGAGACAAAAATCTGCAAACAATGTAAAGTAACAATAAAAGAACATGAAGAATGGTTCATCTAGGTTGTAAAAATGAAGGAAGAACCTTTTTAAGTAGAAAAAGAGAGGCAGAAAATTCTCATCATCATAATTATACTACCCTCACGTGCACATAATCCAGGCACCAATTATTTACATGGAATGGTGCTGTAACAACTGATGGGTTTAGTTCAGTTGGGGGGTGGAGGGAGGGGATCTATGTCTATGCACCTTGAAAAAGAAAATAAATTCAGCTGCAAAATGTGCAGAACCAGAATGAAAAATAAATAAATACTTACAAGAGCAGATTATAAAATTTAAAGCAGGTATTTAACACAAATACACACATATAGAGAACACATTTATACTGATTTCTATCAATGTTTCTATGGCAAAATCACAGACTCATATCAGGGGGAGGGTCAGGAGAGATCTGTGATAGCTTTGGCATCAAAAACAGATAAAGAATTTGCAGATTATTTAAATTATATTATGTAGTAAATCCACCTATAAACAGAAAACATTCAGAAGTAATTTGAATATTCTGATCCCTGTCCTACCTGACTTTCAATTAATTCGCAGGACGGTTATTTCACCCATTCACCACCGTGTTTGTTTCATGCTTGATTTCACCACAATAAATGATGTGATATTTTTAAAGTATCAAGCGTCTCTTTTTGCTGTGAGAAACGGAAAGCCCAATTTTGCTTACCTTTATCTAAGAATTATGCAGCATAATAATACACCTTGCCAGTGGACTAAATCAGAAATCCCTGTGAGCAGTGTCAGTGTTCCAGAGCTGGTGCAGGTTTGTGCTTTCGGTTTGGGTTTCTGTTCATCTGAATTGATTTCTTTACTCCAGAGAGGATCCTCGTAGTAGTCAGTGCCATCCTGACTTGACCTGTGATAGCCCAAGAGGACTAAGGGGTACAGCCTTAAAACTGAAAGGAAATACAGGAGCTTTCCACTGAATTAAGGAAATGGCGCAAATTTGGGTCCCTGAGGCTGCTGTGGTGACAGCCAAACATTAACCCCCGGCCTGGCTGCCAAAAAATAGAAATACTCGCACAGCCTGTGCTTCCCCCTACGGAAATATAACCCAGCCTATACAGAAACGCTCCAAATTTGACCAGTTCATGCTAAGGAAGTTACAAAGAACTAGTATTTGGTATCTAACTTAAAATTTTTATCAGCTTTGAGAACTCCTTCTCTCAAAAAGACTCCATAAGTAAAATTGTATTTGCAGTGAAGGACAAAGGACGGACAAAACAAGTCACTCTAATTAAGATTTAAAGTTAACAAAGCAGCTGCCTGCTTTCATTTATGCCATGGACGGGTGTCATTTGAGAACCAGGCTTAAGTTTTTTCTCCTTTACCTCCTGCAGTATTACAACTTTTGTTTGTCCATAGCTGCTGCTCTATGAACTTGAAGGAATATTTTGCTCACGGCCCTGTACCGCAGACAGTGACAGAAAGCTGCCCACTGTTAATAGACATGAATGTGAGGGCTTTTTATCTACATGGCAAATTTAGGCACTGACAAAACTGATCAAATCAATATTAATAGCTGAACTGTGCAGCAAGTTCTAAACCATTTTGCTGCTGATAACATCACAAACGCTAAAATCTAAGCATCTTCCAAAAAGTTTGTAGCCAACTAAGAGCAGATTTTTACTGCTGGAAGACATTTTGGCAAAGAGGACTGGAAAGCATGTTAAAACTTGATAAATCTTTGAAAGAGAGGATTGAAATAAATTCCTAAGATTTCACCTCCTGATAGGTATTCCATTGCACAGTGAAGCAAGGTGAAAATTTTGGCATGGTAGTTCAAACGAGGTATGAATTACATCTCTGTAGAAAACCCACACTGTGTCACTAAATAGTTGATCTGAGCAGGTCACCTGGGTGCCACATCCAGGAAACACAAACCCACTGCAGAAACCAACATAAAACAGATATAATGCTAGAATATAAAGAGAAAATTAGCTTTATGGAAAGCTCTATGTAAGTGCATGAAATTACTAAACACAGACATTTAGAAAATTAATACCTAGAACAACCAGTTTTGTCAAAGGAGAAAGAATAGGTCTATCCACAGCAGCAGCAGAGAATCAGGACACCAAACACCACAGTCATGACTATTTTGCAATGTTCAAACACAGCTGAACACACTGAGCCAATGTTACTCGCTCCAAACACCAACAGCTTCAATTCATGTATGTGCAAGTGCACTTCTTGGAAATGTCCCTTTTTTAATGGAATAACAGGTAATTTTAGAAGGCAGGACGGGTGCATCAGAATGGAAATAAAGGCTCTTTACATGAGTACTTTTGTGAGAAAAGGCAGAGAGCGGAACTAGGCCAGGTCTTGAATCTCAAAATGAGATGGGGAGACTGGGAGATGAAAGACCCCTGAACTTCTAAAGCCCTTTTCGTGTCTGTGCACAGGCACACGAGGAGCTGCTGCTGCTGCCACCAAAGCACAGTGAGCTGTGGAACTCCTGAACTGCACCGGGCAGGAAATGCAAAGAGCACTGGGTTGGAAATCAGCCCAGCTCTGCCTGTCAATACTTCCACTCCGTGTTTTGATTGTGGCAATGAACTACAGGCAATAATCTGCCAGTGAATGGAGCGGGATGATGGCAAACAATCCCCCGGTTGTTGGCCATAACATGAAAAACACCAGAGCTGAACCCACCCTCTTCTCAAATCTGAAAGGCAACTCAGAGCAGGAAGTCTCTGTCTACACACAGAGCAAGGACCATGACCCATTTATTTCATCCTAGCCTGGCATGGTTTAAACCCCACTGGCAACTCAGATCCCACACAGCCACCTGCTCACTCCCCACCAGTGGGACTGGGTAGAGAATAGAAGGGGTAAAAGCAGGAAAAATCGTGAATTGGGATCAGAACAATTTACTAATTGAAATAGAATAAGAAATTGTAATGAAAAAAATTTTAAAAAGGAAAGAAAAAAAAAAATAAGAAAGAGAAATGAACCCCAGGAAAAACAAGTGAAGCAAACGAACAAGTCACTCCCCACTGAGCAACGCCCAGGCAGCTCCTGAGCAGGGACCCCAGCCAGCTTTTCTCTCCTGGCTGAGCACCATGCCCAGTGGTCTGGAATATCCCCTGGGATGGCTGAGGTCAGCTATCCTGGCTGTGTCCCCTCCCAGCCCCCTGTGCTCCCACTCTCCTCACTGTCAGGGCGGTGTGAGGAGCTGAGAAGTCCCAGACTCAGTGCAAGCCCTGCTCAGCACCAACGGAACCAGCAGTGTGTGACCAGAACTGTTCTCATCCTAAATCCAACACACAGCCCTGCACCAACTCCAGCAGAGCCAAAACCAAGACGTGGTCCTAACAGAGAGGAACACCAGTGTTTCACCTTTGGAAACATTTCACTCTGCACTGGAAAGCAGAGAGGAGGCTTTAAAGGAAGTGAACCACAGCAGCCTACACACAAATCCCCTTTTCAGCTGTACAAGGGTCCCATTCCCAAATCCCAGGACATGCTGAGGGAGGGATTCCATTCATTTTCTTTGTATGGAAGTGGTAAATAAGATGTAAATTAACTATAAAATTAGTAGGTACCAAGAAGAATAAGCATTCTCCCTTTCATTCATGTTATGTTGAACTATTTTTCAATCTACCTACATCCACAAATACATCCTTAAACATCAGCACCAAATCACTCACAAATAGCATTAAATAGTATTTCCTCACTGTATCATTTTATGGCATTTAAAAGACTCTATTTCCATACATCCAAATGCCAGAGCAAATTATTTCAAACCAGTAAGAAACACAAATAGTTAGGAGGTTACATGTGGCATATTAATCTACATTTCAAATTGCAACAAAGTCATGAACGCGGCTTGACATCAGAAATGTATATACTGAATTAGATAAAACCTGTCCTATATCTAAATAGAAAGCCACCAGACTGTATCACCGGTTAATATAGAGCTTACTTGCTTTTAAAAGGTCTTGCATGCTGTTTATTCTGGAGTTATTCCCTGCCTGCCTGGTCCCCAAGAGCCTGATTTCGAGCCTGATTTCACTGGTGCTGGCTGGGCCCATGGGAGTCATTACGGCCCCTGCAGATAAATGAAGTGTGTGACACAGCTTTGAAAACCTTCCCTTTCCTCCTCCAGGAGAGGGGAAAATCCCACAGGTGGTGAAGAGGTGAGGCACAACCTGCACCCACTTTTCCTGTAGGCAAGTCGATTTGAGGTCAGACTTCTGCTGTATTTACAGTCCTGACTCAGCAAAGCAAACCAAACCAGTGCCTCTGCTCTTTGTATTCACAGACACTGTTCATGTATTTGGGTTTGGCTCCTTGCAACTGGCAAGGTCGGTGTATAAAATACGGGATCTTATGTCTATACTGGCTACAAGTTCCACCCTGATTTCCTATTTATCACCTACACAGCAGTTCTCTGTAATAACCAAGGACTAACAAGATACCAACACATCCCTTTGTATCCTTTTGGTTTATCAGCTTCTCACCTTCACCCCCATCTCTTCCAGGAGGTAAAACCACCGACGCAGATTTAAAATCTGGTCTTGCTGGGGCTGTGGGTTAAAGCCAGCTCTGGTTATTGTTGGGAAATGCTTCCTTTGAAGCACAGTAAAATTTGGGAGTCCTCATGGAGAGAGTCATAAATGAAGAGGTGATACCACAAGCCCCATACAGTACATAAACTCTAGAAATAAGAAAGTCTGGATTTCCTCTAAATTTACTTGTAATTGATCAACTTTGGTACCTAAGAAAATACAAAACTTCTCCTGTCATCAAAAACTTACGGAAACACACCACTCTGTAGAATCTTCTGGTGTTCTAACAAGGTCTAGTCAGGTCTCAGTGCAGCCTTTTCCTCAGGGCACTGGTCTTGCAACCAAATACAATTTTAATTTATAAGAACTCAATGATTTTTCCAATATCTACCCCAGAGCAAATGAATCAATTGCTTAGAAAACATTAGAAAAGCTATAAGGATAGAACAAACCCCACCAAATTGACATAGCAAACCACTTTGGAATAGTCTCGAAATGAATAAATATAGTTGGAGCGAAGGAAAAAAGGTCTTTCATTACAAGATGAACAATTAAAATTCAGCCTAAGCAAGTGACTGTGACCCTGAAACTCAGCCCAAGAAAATTGTCACTAGTCACTGTTCACATTATCATTCTAGCTTCAACTTTTACCATTTTAACAGGTACCTGTGTGTAGAAAAAGTATTTTTAAAATTTCCTGTTTAATTCAAGGGAAAATGGGAGAGGAAAGGGATATGGTACCTCTAACATCTTCAATTTCCCTTATTCATCTATGGCAAGTTAAAAACAAAATTACTATTAGAATAGAGTTGCTTGATACTATTTCTGCAGTTCCTTGTCAGAGACACCAATCTGCAAACCTGCTGAATTTTCAGATAAATAGTTTTACTTAAAATACCTAAATTATTTAACGTGTTATGCATAGAATGTTATTTCTATCAAGGTAACGTGTATATTGAGATACTACTGAAGTGAGATTCCCTTCCAGAAATAGTATTTTTATGAGCTCCTTGGATGCACAGGTGAACAATAATGGATGTGAAAATCTCCTGGGGTC
The DNA here is from genome assembly GCA_013397775.1 of Eulacestoma nigropectus. NCBI lineage: Eukaryota > Metazoa > Chordata > Aves > Passeriformes > Eulacestoma > Eulacestoma nigropectus. The sequence goes on from VZTE01001857.1 coordinate 4,229,936, forward strand.
TGTTTTCAATCTGGAACTTGTTCCAGAAATTGTGTGCTCCTGGAGGAGAATACTTGCAGCCCTTTATTCCAGACTAACTCACCTAATTGCTTCAAGCTGCTTTTCTGTTTGCATTATTTCCTACCTTCTCACACATTTAGAAAGAAACCATTACCCTTTTTGCTGCCAGGCTAACCAGTATCACAACTTCACACTTGCTAAAACTGCTAGAATAAGGAAAAAAAAGAGAGAGGTGAGAGCATAAAACATCCTTACTGCCAAATGATGTATTTTCATTATGTTCTTTCCTTCAGAGGAAGAGAATCTCTGAGGCTTACATGAATCAATAAAAAGTACTGAGTTTATAGTGACAGAAAAACAGATACATTTCATTTATTAAAGCAAATCCATACCCTTCCAGGCACAAAGACTCCTCTCACCCCCAGTGCATTGGGCAAACTCTGAGACAGAACAAATGGAAACTCAACACAGAGAAGGCAGGGGTTCCTTTATTGTTCAGGGAAAACTTTCTGGATGACTTGGGAAGCCATGCACACAAAGAGACTGAAGTTCAGCATCTGTTCCCATCACATTACCAGGATTTTAGTTTTCAATTTGCTATCATTTTCATGCAGACCTTTGAAAACAATGAAGGAATGGCTGAAAAAATTTAATGAATGAAACAAAATAGAAAATTTTTTAATTCAGCAGGTGATTTCTGCTCTGAGGGACATTTCCTTCCTCCTGTCCAGATTCTCCGAATCAGACTTGAGGAGTCATGAGGAAAAGGAACCTTTTTAATATAGTTCCACCTGAGCACAAGCATTTACCATTAAGGGACCACAAACTCCTCCTCTGAGAACTTCTCTCCCTACTCTCACAAAGAGGTTACTTGAGAAGAGACAGGATTTTTCTAATTTCAAATATTAAAATTCAGCAGAAATGACCATTTTCAATGCAGCCAGTAGAAAATACAAAAGCATGAAATACAAAAAAAAACCAAACCCCATCTTCATCATCCCATTCAATAACTCAGTCTGTCAAATAATTACAGCAATGCAACAAATTTGACAAACCTTCCCTACTTGCTCCCCTCAGCCATCCTTTGAGAGAGTTAGAAAAAAGGCACTCTATACACCACCAAGTTTAAAAAAAACCAAAATTTAGAATCAAATGTATCTTTTGGACAAATCACTAACAAAAATCTCATCTTATTGAAAGCAATTAATTATGTTCGTTTATCTCAGATGCAGGAGTACTGGCCTGAGAGACAGAGCTCTGTGGGTACACAGCACACCCCCAGCCAGCACAGACACCAACAAAATGCAGCTCAAAACTTTGCAATGTTCATTTAACATTGATTTACCACAAGATTCCCCATTTGAAATGGAGAGGTGCTCACAGAATCAGCTCAAGTTTGTTTACTGGTGAGATATCTGTATGTGCCTAGGACGTTGCCTCTCTTTCAGGATAAAACTGAAAATGAGCAACAGGCCCTAGACATGAAGAACTTGTCCCTTCTCAGCATTATTTGCACAATTAATCATGCCAGTCCTTACACTGGGAGCAGCAGCCAACATTTGTGGCAAAGGACACATTTTCCGAGGGATTGGGTTTAGGATGCACCGCTCAAATAAACAGATAATTCACTGTGCTGAAACACCTTGAAAGATCATGTTGGCAAGCAATGTGTGACTTCTGACCACAAAAATCACAGAAGGGAAGTAACTCCAGTAAGTGAACAACTGGTTTTTAAGTTGGACTTCTAATTTGGAAAGAATAAAAGGATTGACAATTATAAACCTCTTTTCTCTCCTGCAGTAACATTTTGGCCTGTCTTATCTGTTAGGGGGAATTCCATTATGAGAGCAGAAAGGATGTGCAGCTTTTACAAAACAGAGGCACTTTTAATGGCAGTTTCCAACCCGTGGCCTTTTGCACCTCCCCAGATTGGCTACAAAAGCTCCCTGTCAGCTGCAGTAACATCAACATCACTGCACAGAAACTGAGAGGCTCCACAGGAACGACTCTCCCTGCACTATTAACTGCTTAGGGCCTGCTCTGGGCTTTGCAGAAACACCAGTTTAAAAGCAGTAAAACAGCATTTGTTCCTTTTTCAAGTGGAAGTAAGCAACGTTCAGAAGCGGCATTAAAGGGACTCTCAGAGTTTACAGTACTGGAAGTTGTGACTGACAGTTCCATCTTTTATTTATTACAAATGCAAGCTAAAGAGCTGGGGCAATCTTAGTGGATACTTTTCTACTAGCTCCCCATTTGGGTTAAGCAGAATTGCAGTGTGGAGAACTGAGGATCAGCTCTGCTCCCAGAACAAAGTTATCTATCAGTTTTTAGTACAAAGTACGATGTAAATCACAGCCTGAACCCTTGGTGTAAATAGTTTAACTACAATCATAGAACAGAGCAAAAAAGGGACCCACTTAAAGATCACTGTGTCCAAGTCCCTGCTCCTTGCAGATCTTCCTAAAACAAAATCCTATGACTGAGAGCATCATCCAGATGCTCCTTGAACTCTGACAGGCTTCGTGCTGGTGCCTTGGCACTGGAACAACAGGAAAAAAAACAGGAATAATTCTTTTTCAAAACAAAGCAGAAAGCCTCAAGTCCCACTGTGGTTTCTGTTGCTTAATATCTGTAGGGCTGGATACACAGGAAAATCAGTTCAGTGCAGCTCCACTCTTTTCTTCAAGGTGTTTTTTTAACACATTGAATGCCAACCCCTGACATCTATCCACACATCTACACGAGGGCATCTCATGGAAGTGTTGTGTTTAGGGACAAAAACAGCCATAAAAGGTTGTACCAATTTTATTTGATGCCATTTATTTTTACTTTGGGGGCAATATAAAGGTGCCTCAGCAAACCCAGCCAGACAAGACCTCAGTAGGTACTTGTCAGGAGCTCAGGCTTAAGATCTGTGCTTGCCTAATCCAGAAACAGCTGTTCTGGGTTTTTTCCTGGTGGCTTCTTACATCCTGCCCATTCTGTGAAGCCAGCCTGTGCAGCTGCACGGTGTCATTAAACCTCGGGGCTGTAACACCCCCTTCTGCTGGTCTGCTAATCCAAAGACAGCCCAGCTCTTACAGCTGCATTTCCACCCTCCTTATTCTGCTGCCAGACAATGCAAACCTTCACCAGCTACTCCCAGCCCTGATGAGCTGCCTACAAAATGGAATTAGCTTTTGATTTTTTCCACTTGTGCTGTTCCGAATCTAGTTTGCTGTTGTGAAACTATCGAGCAGCAGATCAACTGCACCTTTCTGATCCCAGACAAAACTAAAGACACCAGGAACCAGAGATGAATGATTCTTGAGGCAAAACCAGCAATCTATTCCCAAAATTAAGGGAAGAGTCAAATATTGAGGATCTCTGTATACTCTGTATCCTATCTCTGTATAGGATATCAGCTACAGATGCCTCATAGGTATTATTTTCCACTTCTAAAAAAATCCCAAAACAAAAACAAACAAAACCCACTCAAAAATCCCAAGCAAACAAACAGGTCCAACAAATGCTAAGTATAAACTAAGAAGATGTAAAAGATAGCTATTAATTCTTCAGTATTGGATTTTCAGGCAATGCCTGAACAGAAATACAAGTGTGGCTCAAAAATGCCCCTCCGGACCATTGTCTCCCTCTGGCTTGCAGGTGTGGAATTTGGTCAGTAAATAAACTAAAAGCCAAGGTGGACAAATATTTACTAAACAAGGTGAGACCAGCACCTTGCAAAGAGACTTCTGACTCTGCACTGGAAAGTCTTTGCAGGAACTCCTCCCTTTCGTATGCACAGGGACGCTGCAGGCTCAGGGCCTCACCTGACCCAGCTGCACTGGAACCCTGACAAACACACCCAGGATGCCGCAAGGGACTCCAGAATGAGAACCTCAGCACACAAAATGTTATTTCCTTTTCATTTCCACACCGTGTATTTACAATGTGAGGACAGATACTGGTTTGCCAGCAAATGATGGCACTGTCACCTTTTAATTTCTGCCCTGGTAGGAGCCGCCGTGGTGCCCTGGGTGTGCACACACACACATATGCAGTGTGCACGCACATATTTCCACCAACACCCCCAAATAAATTTGTAAATGCAGACATTTAGACAGAGCTACCCCTACCTGAAGAAACTGCTGCAACACTTTTCACAATAACCTCATGGATCATTCTTTGGAAGAAAACCCTTCAGTACCAGGACAGGATTTACGAGGGATTATTAATTATTCTGCAAGCAATTTCTTCGCATCGAACAAACAAACAAAAAATCCCAAAACCAAAACCAAGAAAAAATGAAGAAGAAACAAGTGTGTGTTAAATATACATATATATCCTAAAAGTGATGTTACACAAACAGTAACTAGATTAAACATAAGAACATGTGCAGGTACGTACCTTGATTGAAGAGTTCATTTAATATAATTTAGGTATCTGAAATATTCTGCTTACTTGATTAGAGTAGATTGTTTGCATTTTGATTTATTGCTTCAAGATCAGTATTCATTAAGTCACTTAATATAAAGGCACCCTTACAGCTGCTACCCTATTAGAGGTAATCATTTTTTCCCAGTCCTGTTTATAGCACAGTCACTGTTACAATAAAACAGTCTGGAGCAATCTATTAATCACAAGCAAGGTTTCCATGTGTAATAAGTATCTTCAAAAACAATTCCTGATGGCTAGGCCTTGTATTATACACAGGAATTACAAATTATATTTTGTCTCAAATTCAATAGTTTGTAGTCTCATGCACTATCAGGATATGTCCATGTACACCCTGGGGTAACTCTGCAAGAGAGTGATTCCTATTTAAAATATTGCCTAGAAGTTTTAAAATGCCATTCCTAGCGTTGTTTTAAGCCTGTATTTTTTTGTCCTAAATAAGAGTCTCCGTTTTCCCTCAAACCAATGTACTGAAATCAATGCAATTCCTCTGTAACTTCAATACATTTTTCAAATTGGAACTGTAAACATAGCACTTTATCTTTCAGCACCACTGGCCAAAGACTACAGACCTGGTCCAATGGTTCTGGCTGATATATTTTACATTTTCTCTTTGCCTGGTATCGAAAGGGACAGAATAATCCTGTGATGGTGACATGTAATTAACTGAACCACTGGCCAAAAGAGACAATAATTCCAGAAAAGCCACGGTATGTGCTTATCCCCTTTGTCTTAACATCTCTGCGAGGTCACTGAGGAAACACCCCGACACACAAAGCATACAACACACACAAATTTCAGCAAACTCCTGGGTTTGTGGTATGAGTTTATAGCATGTTAGCAACACGGATTTCAATTCATCAAAACACTGTAAGTCACACTGGAAAAATGTGCAGGAGACAGCTCTTGGCAGCTCTTAGTTCAGCGGGACTGATTAGCAATTCTCCTAGGGTTAGTCCACACTCAGGTTAATAGTGCCCACTTTCTGACGTAGAGAACCAAACTAAAATTGACCTTCAAGCCACCTTAAAATATTTATTTTCCTAATTATGAAAGTTATTCATAGATGAGGAAAAAGAGTTTTTTGTCTATTCCATAATTATATCAATCAATCAGTAATGCAAAAATATTCAATGGAATTTGTCAAAGACCAAATACAAAAGCATTACCTGAAAAATCCAGTATTTTTTCCTCATACAAAGCATTTTTTCCTGTTGCTGGATAATGCCAATTAATAAACTGATGCTTCTAGGAATAAAATAAAAAGTTTTGCTATACTTCTTCCCTGGTACAATGTAACACTACTTCAAAGGGCTTTCATCAACACAAATTTTATAGGGTCTGTTTGTAATAATATTCTGAAAAGCAGCACTTCCACTCTGAGACTGCACCGTGCTGTTTGCCAAGGAATCAGGCATCCTATCACAGCCCCTTTGCTCCTGAGAAAAAGGATTTTTCACAGGACTCCTACCAGTATCCGTTTATACATCCAATTATATATATTGTTACACTTATTTCTTCTCTTTCTGTGGTTTCTGTCCAAAATCACCACAATTAATGGAAAAAGTTCCATGGCCTCCAAGGGATTTCATCTATTCATCTTTCCATTCTGTCAAGAAATGCTGATGTTTAAAGGAGTCATGGTCCCTGTTCATTAAAACTACTGTGGCAGAAGTAGTTCAAAGGCACAAGGTTTTTAAAGCTCGGAAGAAGCTTGAAAAGTTTGCCTGGTAATATATTAAAAATAGATATTTTTAGTATAATAACGCTTCAGTGAGGTACTGATAAGGTAGAGAAGATAATAAGAGAATGTGGTAAGAGAAGAAGAGCTACAGAAAAATATCAGCCAAAGCATCTCAGGAGCCAAAGGAAGAAGCTTCAGTTCCCATTCTGCACTTTAAAGAGTGTCTGAGCAGACAATGCAGTGTTAAATTAACAACTGATTTCAAGTGGACCAAAATTATGATTGAAACAATAATAAATGGTCAGGTTTGAGTCACCAAAAGAAGAAAAATCATAGGTGAAGTCATCTTACAGCTCACTTTTTAACTCAAACTGGAGAGGGGGGAAGAAAGAAAATATATTAAAGTCACATAATAAAACCAGAAAACATCATAATTTCTTCTGCAACCTCTTGAATTTAGTACAGTTACTAAGACTTATGAAATAACCTTGTATTATTTTGCAAATAAATCCATTTTATTTAAACAACTACACAGGGACCAGAACCAAGGTGCACCTGGGGTAAATAATGGCAAGTAGGATTTGTTTTTTTCCGCCTTACGAAGTTCCCATACTACTAAAACACTGCAAGCAATTCATAAAGCCAAAGGTTCATTAATAACTGTAACCCTTTGGTCATTTTGCTTTCATTTTGCTTAAAATTAACTCCCTCAGAGAGTTTATTTAAGTTATCCTGATGAACAGTCATAATATTTGTATGAGAAACACCCCCAGTTATGCACACCTCACAAGCTTCCACTCTGCACGTTCTGCAAGGTATAAAAAAACTTGACTTTCACTAGGATTTTCTTCCAGCAACGATGCAGCAGATGACACCACTGAGCCTCAGAGGGATTTAGGGACACAGCACAATCCTCTCTTCCTCCAACACCAGAATCCTGGCATTTTTGGGATGGATGCTGCTCCATTATCACAACCTCCTGTCACACCTTGCAGAGATTCTCCCAGTGCAGAATCTCCCTTTATCCTTTCTGTGTTTATCACTAAGGAGAGCAAATTATCTGACTGGAGGATTTGGGAGCACAGAGAGAAAGGCTCCTCATGTGTTTCTGTCCCCCTGAGAGAGAGTTAATTCAATGGATGGGTGCTGATCAGCCCAAGCACAGAACCCTCATCCAAGGGCCCAGGAACAGGTTTCAATCATTTTCCTCAACTGCTGAAAAAGCAAGAATGAGTAAATCAGGATATACCAAGTCATTTGATGGAGGTGGACAACAGAGAAATGAAAGCACTGAGCAGCTGTTGCAAAGGGAAATGCTACAGCCTGTTAAAATACAGCATTCTGAATTTCCATCAGTTAACAGCCTATGCATGGAAATGTAGGGCTTGATGAGAAAAGACAAACCACATCCCCCACGGTATATGCTGCTCAGAATTTCCTACCTTGCAGGACTAAACTGCTGGTTTATGTATCCACTGTGACACTGCCCAAACTTTTAATTACAGTCTTAGAATATCTCATTGATACACAGATCCCATCCAAACACGTGTGTGAACGGAACTGACACAAGGGTACGAAGAACTGAAATCACATGTTAAAAACCTCCACTTCTGCATGTCCAAAAGCTTTTAATATAGCAATTTTCAAATATCCCATGTGTCTGGAATGATGGAGCATGGAAATGTAAGTCACACTGGTTTACTACTGCAGAAAAAAAAATTCTTTGCACTAAGCATTATCAAAAATAAAGTACATGACATTTCATTTTTGTCTTTTTATGCATTTCCCCCTCACACTCAATTAATAAACTGCATTTTTCTTTTTTATTCACAAAAGAAATTCATGCCCTTCCCCTTAAGGACACTACTTGTTCCCAAAACCAGCAAAACTGGCTTTCCCTGATGCCAAAGACCATCAATAACCACCTGGACCTCACTCACAGGTATCACAGAAATGCTTCCAGAGGGGCTGCTGCAAACACACAAACACAGACGTGCATCATTCCTCCCTCTCCTTCTCCTGCTTGATATTTCCCAGAGATAATGCCAAGCACGAAGGCTCCTCCATCCCACGAGAGCCATCACCTGAGAGCAACAGGCTGGAACACTCAGCTCGAATTTGGAGCCATTATTCAAGGGAAACAAGAAATTTCTTTTATAACCCTGAACAGGCACCAATTCTTCACTGAGCCATTTTTCATATCTCAGCTCTAATTCCACAAATAAGCCTTTTAAATCCAGCAAGTGCCTTCACAGTCTGTCCCAAGGCCCCCCCTGGGCCATGCTGGAAACAATCCACACGGCGGTTCCAGCTCCTGAAGAAATGAGCAAAAAATTGCGTGCAATTTTTCTTCTTAGTGTTTGAAATTATTCTGCTGTCCATGTGAAATGACCACTTTGGTCCTCAGTAAATTCTTTAATGAAAAAAAGAATACAAAAGAACAGCTTTATTAGCCTAGGATATGGAACACAGTGCTGAAGGTAGCGAAATGGCACTGATGATACGAACTGCATTATTTCCAGTCTCAATCTAGTGTGAATAGAATGAGAGATTTCCTGGACGTTTTTTGGAGGGGTAGTGGCTTGCTCACTCTGTAAGCTTTGAGTTTTAGCACTCATTTCAGAATACACTGCAGTTCTGCCTTCTTTTGCCTAAGCTTTGAATTCCCACTCCAGTTACAGACTGGAGTCTTTCCCCGGTGATCAGAGATGGATTTAATTTCCATATTCACTACTTGGCTGTTTCTTTTATCCATCTCTTTCCTAAAGATGATTTCCACATATTATATTTGACCACCATCTAGAATTTCTCTTTGAAATTATTTGGGAATTAACAGAGCCACTGGAGCCCTGGATAAAGCATGGCACAATTAGGGGACTATAGTCTGTCTAGGTCAAATTGAAAAGGCAATCAAGGCCTGGATTCTTCTTTGAATACAAAAAGACGGAAGCATAATGAAAATAGTTTATTTTTGTTTCATTAAAATCTACATTTGAAGTCTTCTACCACCTTCTCAAGCATTTATCTAAACTAGAAATTTTTTATTCTTGCTGCATGAATCAGAACATTTTCAGAGACAGCTCCCAAAGGAGGCTCTGGATTTAAAATCTCATCCCAACACTTTTAACTATGAATTTTGGCTATCTCACATTTCCTCTCAGACCCCTACCAGGTACTAAGCATGAATACCTACGACTCTTACTGCCACATCTCAGCAACCTCTGGAGTTCAGAACTTCTCAATTTCTTAACCCAGCACCCATAGAAAGCCAGCTATTTCTGCCATTAGCCCTTTTCTCAGCTTCCTGCTTTTCTAAAAACTCAAGTTTCTCTGTTTCAGTCTCTAAAGACCTGAAAATTACTCTCCTTCTTGAAAAAAAAATTCTTTAAAGTATCTGTCATTAAACAACTAGAGGACATATATGGTTATTTTATACAGCTGTTGGGAAATATGTTCTCGTTGCTTTGATAATCATGACTGAGCAATACATGAAAAGAAAAAAACAAAAAACAGAACTTTGAAGCTTATTACAAAACCAACATAGTTTCTATCATATGGATTTTGTTTATAGACCTTAGAGGACCCACAGAAATATCAAAGCATCCTCCAGCATTTTACCACTAGTCACAAAAATGATGTGTGCATCCCCTCACCAGCACAGCAGGCAGGCCAAATGCACAGTTCCCATTTTAATACTTATAAATTATTAAACATGCTCTTTATCCTATTAAGCCATAATTAAAATCAACTTCCAAACGAGCCATTCCCATGAAACACGTCACTGTTACAGAGCCTCTGAAATACAGGAAAAAGAAAAAGCCCACTTTGAACTATCAGACAAACAAGGAGTATGGAAATATCCAGGAAAAAACAATTATATTAAGGGAAGTATTTTGAGAAATTGTTAATATTTCATCCTTTTACCACGGGCTGTGTATGGCTTTAGGCAGGTAACAACTTCCCTGTGCTGCTGTGCCCTTTCTGTTCTCCATTCCTGGCCTCTGAGCACTTCAGGGCAGGAAGGGAACTTACATTCTTAAGAGCCTTTACCCAAAAGCCTGAACCTGGAAGATTTTGAACAGTGTTTTGAAAGAGAATTCAAAAGTGAGTATGACTTAAAGGAAAAAACCCTAGATTAGGTCCAGCAGTTTAGTGCCGGGACACTCATTACGCCGTCAAGAAACCTTGGGCACATCACTTCATACCTGTGTGCTTTTCTTCCCATGCACAATAGGAGCAACAGATCCTCCCTCACCTGGCAGCAAAGTTGGGAGGCTCAGCTCATTAAAGGCTGTAAAGTGCCCAACATTCCCGAGCTGGAGAAGCCTCATGAAATGCAAACACAGGTTAACTCCCACCAAGAGATGCAAAAACAAGGATTATGCTCCACTTGAGCCCTCCAGAGGGCTCTCAGCTAGGTTACCTTAAAATGACAAATCAAAAAGAACATCCAGCGGCCTGAATCAAACGATTATTGTGAGAAATCACCAAAACACGAATTAGTCTCTAATCCAACCTGTCCAAAACTCGCCGAGTTGATGAGCCCAAGAGCACTGCTGGCAAAGGAACAGAGACTCAGAGTGAGCAAAGGTCTGAGGCCGCAAGGCGGGGGAATTGTCACTGGAAGGTACATTAAAAAAAGAAACCCCTCACATGTCAGGTCTGCTTAAAAAAAACCAACAAAGACTGAAAAGTCTTTATGATTTCCACCCCCAAGAGTGCAAGAGTGATTTGATTTCTCAAATCAGAAAGGGTGTGGGCTTCCCACTGCCAGCCCCACACAACCCTGTCCTTTCTAAACCAAGACAAGCATTTTTTTTTTTTTCCTTTGTGTGTGTGCTTATCACAATTTTTGTTACTCTGTGAGCATGACCGCAGCTCTGGGAGGAGCCTCCTTAACTCCCACAACCAGGATTAATTTATTACGGCAACAGGCGAAGAGAGAGCAGGGAACAAACATCTTCCCCAAAGACATCAGATTGGCAGCCTGCGCACGGAAATGCTGAAAATTCAGATTCTTTTTTTTTTCCCCACCTGCATTCCAAAATTCTCAGTTTTCTCTTCTCCTGATTCTGTCACTACATCAAACACTGCCCAGTGCTAGGCAGGCCCATTTCCTTTAGGCAAAGCATCAGAGAAACTCCAGGGCCACCGCACAGTGGGAATGATCTTGCAGCAGAGATCTTTCCGCTTGCTAAGTGCAAGGCAGGAATATTCCTAGAAAAATGTCATGCTTAAAAAATAAATAAATAAATAAATAAATTACATTTTAACTCACGTTTGACCCACAGAAAATTCAGCTCTTGGATGGATCAATTCTGTAAAGTGAACATGGCTAAAAGGCAAATCCTTCCAAAAAATTGCATGAGAAAGGGAAACAGGATAAGGAGCAAAACCTATTTGCCAATGATCCTTTAGCACTTACCAGAAAAATCATAGTAGAAAACATTTTTTAAATCAATATTATTAATTTTCATCCTATTGTCTTTCCATTTTTTCTTCAGGGACATAAAGATGATTTTGGATAAGACTGTGAACAGCACCAGAAACTTGCATCCTGATGTCTCAGAAGAAAACACATTCACCCACTTCAACCATTAAACTCTTCAAAGACTCACCAGCATTTCTGAGCACTCAGAAAACACCACTGTGCTCACTATTCAGCCATCAAGCACATTTCATAACATCTGCATATTTATTCCAAAAAAATTAGGTGTTTCTGATTTTAGTCTTCAAGCAATGCTACACTGCTTGTCCTAAAATCCAGATTTGACAAATTATTTGCATATTTTAATTCTGGCAGACCACATATTTCTTCTGACCTTTTTTTGTTTGTTAATTCAGTTGAATAAAACCGCCTATGGTTTTATAGGTGCTGCTCAGCAACAGCAGCTCTGTGTTAGCAACTCCGTGCTACATTTAGATGTCCACTCACGCAAGCCTGCAGACATAAAAGTTTCATAAATAAATACATTTTCAAGGTGACTTTCTTTAAAACAGCTCAATTCAAAGATAACAATTTTTGCCTTCTGGCACTTATTCTAAAAAATATTCATTTTGCATGAGTAAGTCAGTGTAAAAGGCAAAAAGATGCCACTACTGCTTTTAAAAATAGTTATGGAATAAAAAAGAAAGGAAGTTACATATTTTCAAAATTCCTCTATAGATAATGTCATGGGAAATTTGCTCTGTAACTTCAACGAGACAAAATGTTAAGGTCAGCCTTGGGCTCAGTTCAGCAAAGCTCCGAGTCACTCACGCGGAGGCAGAGAACCTTCCTGGTTCTCTCTGCTCACTGCCTTGATCCGGCCATTAATGTTTGCAGGAGGTTTCGTGGCTGCAGAGCAGAAGAGCTCAGAGCCCAGCCTGCAGGGGAGAGCACAGCACTGCCAGCTCCCCCGGGCCTGAGGGTGCCACCCTGCCAGAAGCTGCTCATGAACTCAGTTTGTGGGAGCAAAGGATATAAGCTCGGGGAGCAAGCACAGCTCTGCCACTGCACCGTGACTACGGGACCCTTCTGTTCAGAGAGCAAAGTTAATCCAAGGCTCACTCCTGGGTAAGTGCAGGGAAACTACAGCTCTGCTTTCTTTAATGCCTACAGATTCACAGGGAGGAAAATACAGCCAAAATTCAAACACACCCAAAGACGGTTTCAGAACAGGAGGAAAGAAGAAGTCGTGTTGGATTGTATTCTCTCTGTTCCTTCTAACAAGCCCAACACCCAGAACACAACATACATCCAGTGCCATAACATTTACATTAATGGAGCTAATGCTAAAAATGCCACAGTGCAGCTTGACTGACAAGCTGGCATTAAATTAATTCATTGGCTTATACATCTGCTGCACAAGTTGCTCCCCTGGTATTTTTGTTTGAATTAAAATGCTACAAAAGGGGAAAAAAATTTTAAAAAAATACTTCTTTTCTTGCAGGTAGTGAACTTGTTCTCAGCCTTCATGAATGTGGTTTGGGAGCATACTGGTGCTCCTGGTGTCTCTGTTGCTGCCTGGGTACAGAGCTTCCTCCTCCTTCCAGGAGGTGCTTCATACATCCAATAAGTGATGTTCAGGTACATTTATAGCACCCCCATATAAATGTGCAAGTATATTTGCACGTTTACATTTATTGCATATGTACTGCAAGATATGGTGGTATCCATTCCACGACGAAATATGTGTTGGTGGCACATTGTTGTTGTCAGACAAAGTACAGATTTACAGAGAGACAGACTAGGAGTTGCTAAATCTAACATTCACGGTAAGTCTTATCTTCTCTTTTTGTACCACAGAGGTCACTGGAAACCACTATCTCTAAGGGAATGATGCCACAGAAAAGTTTACAAAACTGCTGCAGCGACCACGTTTGGAAAGAAGGAAAATTTAAATTTATATTGTAAGACAGCATTCTTACATATGTGAGAAGCACATTTTAGAGATCTCTCTAGATCCAACAACTGCTTTCCCTTTCTGCTGTTATCCAGTTATCCATGTTGTTAAACAGAGATTTGAATCCCCACACATTACTGGAAACCAGCTCCACTCCAGAAAAAACATTGGTGTAACATTTTATATTTGAATTATGTCAACATTGTGAAGACACAAGTTTTTCTAGCAGTTCCCTTTCTTTCAGTTTCCCTCTAGGCAACGTTAGAGCAAATTTCCCTCTTCTCATCTATTGAAGTTCAATTTTTCCTATTTAAAAGGCAAGGGAGACAACAGACTTTCAAGAAGTCTTTCTCTGAACTAGAATTGTTTGCATCTACTGTTGGCATCATCCTTACATTAAATATACATTCTACATGCAGTTGTCCCTGTCTGAATTAAACTTTAGAGGAAAAGTCCTTATGATCATTGCTCTGTGTGCCTCAAAAAAAAAAAAAAAA